>ML677381.1:24776669-25108174 GCA_007922305.1 Dermatemys mawii
TATATATATATATATATATATATATATATATATATATATATAGTACACATATATCCATACATAAATACAGAACTAATGAAATAATTTATATTTGGAGAAAAACATGACATTCTTTAACCAATAACAATAGCTTTTGTTGCAATTATGGTCTATCATTTACATATACATGGAAATGCAGAATGAAAAACACTTGCCCCACTCACAAAACTGGGGGCTCGATATAGGCTTTGCAGGCCCCAGAATCTGGGGACAGGCCTGCTGTTGATTGTTTAAACAGATGCAGAAAGTACTCTGGAATCAAACTGAGAACTGCTCTTTACAATTAAATATGAAATCCAGAAAAGCAAAAACAATCAAAATATAAACTGATCTGCACTAGAAGTATGTGGAAAAGCACAAAGAACCCTGTATCGAGTTGGCATTTTTAGAATATACTAACGGGAGAAAAGCCAGCAAAAGCCAATAGTTTAGCAGAGAAATCCAATACATCCCTGAGTTTATTTAAACTGCTTATGAATTCCAAAGCTTGAGTAAATAACCACCGATAAATATAAAGCAGAAGCAGTTAGGAAACTGCTCTTATGACCTACTGCAAAGATCAACATTATAATATGGTTCAAATATAATCCACATAGTGGTAAACAGTGTAGATTTACTCATTGTGTGTGAGACAGTCATCAGAGCTAAAACTCTTACCTGAATGCTCCTTATACCAAGATGTGCATAGGAGGGGGGATTGAAAAGACTAGGACATTTAGTTTAGAAAAGAGACAAATAAGAGATGACACAATAGAGGCATATAAAAATGAATGGTACAGAGAAGATCAATCTCATTTACCCTTTCACGTAGTGCAGAATGATAGGACTTCGAATGACTGTTCCATAATAAGAAAAAAAATAACCCAAAACATTCATTATAATTATTTCTGTTAGCACAAAGGTGTGGCCAGGGGATTTCAAACAGAGAAGGTGGCACAATTCCATCCAATCAGAACAAGAGTCTGAGACACAATTTTATTCAAGATTCTCACCCACATCCTGCAGGACTTATGAATATGCTTAACTATAGCTTTTTGCCCATTGGGGCTACTTACAGTGCATAAAGATAGATGTGCACATGCAATTGCAGGATTGGAGCCTTACAATAAAAATTCTTAGAGGGAGGGACTATTATTTATTTTATACTCATGCAGTGCTTGACTTGTTTGAGGATTCTAGGTGATACTGCAATATAAATGTTATCTAATAGTAATGCATTATGTTGTGGATGTCCAAGTTGATTTTCCAGACAAAATGATTTTTGGATAATCCAGCATACAGTACTCGTTATGTCAAGACCAATCCCATCCTGGTAGCACGATGGACTGGGTGTCCCGATGGGTCATTTCTGTGTCTAATTTCTATAATGCTCTGTCCATCACTTTATTTCTTTGTTTATTTATTTGTACTGAAGCAAATCATTGGGAAGAAAATGTTGTTTCCCTTCGTATACAACCTTTGACTGTCAGATTCTGTTGGCAAACATTTCTTTTAAATCCCCATGGAAACTGTACTTATCTCTCTCCTTTTCCTGTTTTTAAATATTTATATTAGTGTTTTTAAAAATTAAACATTAAACCTTCACTTTACTGAATATCTCATAAAACCACTTTGTTAAAAATAACTGTTGGTTTCCCTTCCTTTAAAAGGTATTTTTAAAGAACTATCATTTAAGCTGGACATCAAAATGATCAGCTGGTATATACTGTATTGGAAAGTTTCACTATTATGCAAAGAAAGGGCACCTCTAGGTAATTGCATCAAATAGACTGATGACACATTTATTGGTAAGAGGGATGTAGATATGTTTGTGCATCCAATAGTTTTCCCCACCTGTGATTGCATCTGTAGTGCAGAAGCAGAGTTAGAATGAGGAACAAACTCACTTCTTGATGGTTTTACTAGAACCAGTGAAAATCATATACCAAAGGAGAGGAAACAATACGTAAAGATTTTGCAGTTCTCTCTCGTAGAGTAAAGTTCCTCTGTGAAACTATCTTAATATTTTGTCTAATATTTAATTGTATAATAATCTTGGTAGTTAAGACATCAGATGAAAGTTAACTGGGGACTGGATGGGTTTGGGGATAGGCAATAAGATATAGAATTGTTGACCTCTCACTCACCAATTCAGTTCTAGATCAGGTCAAGGAAGACAGAAATCTGTTATCATCTGATAGCTAATCAAGCTTACCTACCATCTGCCCCTACAGTCTGTGCCACAAGGTTCTACTCTTCATTTCCAGAATTTGTTTCCATAGTATCCTTTTGGTGGGGGGTCTGTGAACTATAGTGCTACTTCGTCTGGCACTCAGTATGAAGTTTTCAGTAAATGATTTCAGATCCTGCTATTCTTGGGAACCATTTTTCTATAGTAAACACTTGTAACATTCATGAAGAACTGGTCTAGAGAAAAATCTGAGGAGGCCAGAAGTCAAAGAAGGCAGATTACTTGGATGCTTTCACTCTGCTTGAGAAAAGTCAAGGATTGCCTTGCACAGGTGAAGGGAGAAAAAAGTCATCTCAAGATATCCTGGAAATTCAATAACAAAATATGATTTAATTAGAAAATTTGAGCATGATTTAAAAAAATATTCATAAAAATAATAGCAGCAGCACTAGCAGCACTGATTTCCTTCCTTCCTCTACCCATCTCTAAAAGAGGAAGAAAATCTTAATTTGAAGACTAATAATAACACAACAGATACCTAACAAAATGAGACTCTTCCATGGCTCATGGCTTCTGAAATGAAAAACATGAAGTTTCTAAATGCAGAGTGCACAGGAAGTGGCCACTTAATTCATTTAGGAGCAATTTCAGGAGCAGCTTTTCAATATGAATGACCAAAAATGGCACGGTTCATCAGACAACAGCATTGAAATCAAGCAGACAGTAACTAGAGAATATAATCTTTGTCCTTCTCAGATCTTCAGCTTACAACCTGGTTGAAAGATATTGCTTTTCAGTTAGAGGAGAATTACTATCCCACCATATCCCCTCTGAGTAGAATTGCCACAAATGTAACAGGCAGTGGAGATAACTGTGCTAAATTGCTTTAACCAAAAAGGGGTTGGGTGATACAAAACTCAGCCCATGGTGCCAGCTGGCAAAGAGGAAAAAATAAAACAAACAAAAAAATGGACAATGAGATATCATGATCTAGATACAAATGCATAGTGTGAGCCTAACTATGCAGGCAAAACTCCAATTCAAATCATTAGACGTTTCTCCTACTGTTGCTATTGGAGCCATTACCTCCTGGTGTCATTACTTCTGCTTTGACATGAAGATGTAGCATACTGATGCACAGGATACATACATAGCTCCTTTCAGGTGAGTCTGAACCACTGAATGAAATATAAACCCTGTGAGCAACCTGGCATTAATACAATTCACATCTGGTATCTGCAGAAATGCTATGTTCTGTCCCCTGCACTATGGGGAAAACTGAATTGTCGAAATCTCAGATTAAAAAGACACATAATCACCACAATATAAGCAGAATATTAGGAGGCAGGACTCTACCAATTATCCACCGAGAATTTTAGTATTAGAGTGTTAGAAATAACTTCTGAGTATTAGAGATAATTTACCAGTGGCTGTTATTTATGGATTAACTTTTGACTCTATTTATGCTTGATTAACCTTGTTCAATGACAACTATATATCTCTCAGTGAGACAATATAATTTAAAAATACAGCATTTTTTTCATATATTTGTCAAATTGTTCTCATATCTATAAATTTTAATGGATGGTGGAGCACATACATAAGCTCTAAGCCGCACATATGAAGTGATGTTTTTATTTTCGAGTTAAGTCTTTTCAGAAGCAGAAGCAACTGCTTACAGAGTCATGCTTTTGAACCTCACATTCTGTGGACTGACATGTCTCAGTAATATGTTCCCAAATCCCCCATCTTCTGACTTGGAAACCCCTATACACCACAAAGCTAGGAATAGGTCAGATGTGCCATAGCTAGATGAGGGACAAATTACTTTGGGTTTGGCAATAAAATAAAATAAAGCAAAATGTGATGCTCTTCAGGCAGGGTTTATAGACAACACTTAACAAGGCTTCATATGATCAAAGTTCATTCAAACAACTCAAAAGGGTTTCTTACTGCAAAGATTTAGCTTGATAACTACCACTGTGAGTCTACACTGCAATTCCAAATCTGCGGTGGGCCCATGCCAGCTGACGTGGACCCTTGGGGCTTGGGCTAAGGGACTATTTAACTGCAGTATAGGATCCAGTGAAGTGAGATGGTCCCAGAGCTTGGACTGCAGTCTGAGCCCGAAAGTCTACACTGCAGTTAAACAGCCCCTTAGCGCGAGCCAACTGCCATGGGCCAGCCGTAGGTTTTTAATTGCAATGTAGACTTATCCTGAGAGACTTCTGCCAGTCAAGGTTTTTCTCTTGCTTATAGGGAACATCCAATTCCTAAATCAGTCCTAGTATGGCTACTTGCCAGAACTCATTACTTATTTAGGCCCCACTCCAGCAAAGCACTCTATCATGTACTTAACATTACTTAACATTGAGCAGTCCCATCCACTTCATGCACATAATGATGTGAAGGGTTGGGGGCACAGCCCTTTGGGAGTCAGGGACTCATACTGAAGGCAGAATGCAATGTTGTTGTAGCTGGGCTGGTCCCAGGATATTAGAACAACAAGATGGGTATGGTAAAACCACATTCTGATGACATTTGTTGGCACTGAGGACATGCAGGAGTGGTTGTTTCTCTCTCATTCTGCCCACAGCAAACACTAGACAGTGTCTAACCGCCCTTACCATCACACCAACCCTAACCTGAAATATTTTAAATATTGCATTATGTGCTTTAGATTCTGTTGGGGGAACAAATTACTTGAAATTGTACAAACTCCAAATGAAATCTAAAATTATTATCAGCAATCAGTATACAGCAGCTGAGGTGTAAGCTTTCTAAAACATTTTAAATATAGTCATAGATTCCCAGCTAAATGAGGATAAGCTATTCCCGATACTAACTGACTTTTAAGTCACTTTGTGTTTTAAAATTCATCCCACGTTTTATTAAAATGCCACAGCATCCAAATGCTGAAAAACTTGTATCTGGTTTTGATAAAAGGTCATGTTGATTTTTGATGCTGAAAGGTTCACACCTCCCCATTTAGCATAAATGGGAAATAGTTACAATGAAAACAAAAGATGCTAAATGATTTATTGTACTACATTTTTGTTGTCTCAGGCTGGATAAACTAAGCTGAAGAAGAAAGAGTGTAACTTTCCTATACAAATTGTGCAGAATCACAATGTATAAGAACAGGAGACTTCCTCAAACCTTTATAAATTCAAGAAAATGCCTCTCGCCTACAGTCATTTCAGTTTCTTGAAGGCTGGAAGCATTGCACGGAGGGGAACATTGCAAGTGTTACAAGTCTGTGACAATGCATCAGCACTCAGATAGATAGATATACAATATGTGTGAATAGAAAATATGTTTTTTCTTTATGTGGTATCTGTATATAATTTCTTACCACATGGTTAATATGCTTTTGTTCACCTTCTCAGTTTATTTTGAGAGAACTGCAAGGCCTTTTTTTATTTTAATTAATGTAAATTAAAAATAATAGGAAAAAACTGTGCTAAATCAAGGTGTAAAATGTTTTGGGTTTGGAGCTTTTTACTTTTTTTCCTGGTCAAATTATTATTCATATTGTGTATGATGCAAAACATTATTACTTTCAATTCATTGGAAAATTTATTTATGTTTTTCAGTTTTGCACATTTTCAATAAGCATCTTATTTTCTTCAGCGACTCTCGGAAATTGAAATGCTTTGTAGAAGCAATTTTACAATTGGCATCTCCATGAAGTACAACTCTTTCTCTGCCACATTCAGAATCATTTATCCCTGGAAGACCTTTCCTTTCAAGGACTCATTTTTGTGTCAGAGCATCCATTTTGACCTACAGAACAAAACTATGATGTGACATTTTTTTAAATATCCTGGCCCTAGACTATTTTTCATATCATACTGGCTTATACAATCCACTCTGCTTTTTTTTTCTCGTGTCTATTACTATCCTATAAATTAGTATCTTATTTAGCTCATCACACTATCCATCCAGACAGATCCCAAAGACAATAGCTAAGTCAGACACATGGTTTCCTGTTATTTTCAAGGACTAGCATAGGCCTCTAGCCTCAGGCAAAACTAACATAGTTTCCAAGTGCCGAAGACGGATTAGCTTGCACTTAGAGTTGATGTCAGTTTTGCCTTAAGGTAGATAGTGCACAAGAGAACATCAGTGGAAGCACAGGGGGAGTGCAAGATTTGATCCATAAAGGTGTCATGTGACCCAACATGTGTGTGACAATGAATGTCAAAGTTGAGGACAAACTGGTACCAGAATCCATCATGGGAAACAAAATATTACGCAAATAGAATGGGCTGCTTGAAAGGCAGTAATTTCTAATACTGTATTGCAAACAGTTTGATACAAAATTTATGAAGCCTGATCCTCTGTTCGTGTAAAATGTCACAGTAGCTCCATTGACTTCAGACAACCAGAACTTTCTGATTAAAAATTTTCCATTCATTAGGTCAGATCAGTGAATGATGAAACATAGAAACAAACATTTGTGAACATTTCTGAAAAGCCTTATTTTCCTGACTAGCTCTTCCATCCATTAAAGAACAATGATATATCCAAGGCATTAGTTTTACTTTGAATACTGTAGGGGTTCTCCAAACTTTTACTTTTCAGACTACTTTGTAAATGAGAGAGACATCTGCTCACAGATACACCTCTTTCTTAATTCCCTCCTCTATCTGGTTCTCAAATTATTTCTTCAAATCACCAGGAAGGACTCTGCAGACCATTAGTATTCCATGGACTATAGTCTGAGGACCTTGGTAATATTTTAACCTTGTTTAGAGATAAATACAAGGTGGGTGACACAGTACTCTATTAATCTGTGATGATCCTGATAGTTTTACAAAACAAAGAAATTCTGAAATCTCAGTATTTACTTTGAAAGTGAGGATAAATATACTTTGCCCTCCATGATACGTTTGTCTCCAGTCTTGGTTAAGCAAAGGACAAATTTTGTCCTCAGATGAGCTTGAAAAATGCTTTAACTTTTCATCATGACCTCACATTCTTGTCAGTGGATCAGAATAAGATCATAACGGAAGCAGAGTAAATAAGTATTAAGAGATAGTAAGTAAATATACAGAGGGAATAATTTAAAGGCACAAAGGGGAACAGAATGTGGTATCTAGCTCCCTTTTGTGTATTTTATCTAAGGCTCTACGGAACTTTTCCAGTAAAAAGAGAAAGAAGAGAAGAAACTTGAGACAATGTGTGTTTGACGGTTCTCATGGTAACTAAGACTGTGAGTAGCCTTGTTACCGCCCCTGCCTCCAGTGTAAGGGACTCTTGATTGTGTATATGTAGGTGTCAGCTCCCTAACACCACCAGTTTATTAGCCACCCAAGCACTCTCCTCCTGTGGGCTATACAAGCCCTTGCTTTGCCTTGCAGGTTAACAGTTAGTGCACCCTATGCCCTTGTCATAAGCATAAAGTAGCCTAGAATTCCTGCTTACCTGTAAGGGGTTAAGAAGCTAAAAGAAACCTGGTTGGCACCTGACCAAAAGAACCAATGGGGACCGAAGATGACTTCAGACTTGGTGGGAGGGAAAGTGCTTTGTCTGTTGTCTTTCATTCGCTCTGGGTTTTCAGGGGAATCAGACAGTTTTCTTCTCTCCATCTAATCTATACTCTTTTTCACCAGCAACCAGATGTAACTTAGCCAGGAAAGGCTGCAGCTTATATTTGTTTTTTCACTTGTGAATTTCTCAGGTTTTTGGGAGATATCCTGTGTTTTCTCTGTACCTTGAAACTCAGCAAAGGGGGGGAGGAATTCCTCTGTGGTGTGGGTTTTCTTTTGATTCTTTTTGTGATTGCAAAGTGTTTTTCCACTGATTCCTATAAAGATTTTGTTTCTTCTTTTTCCTTTAATTAAAATCTTTCTTTTAAGAATCTGACTGTTTTGTTTTCCATTATGTAAGATTCAGGCTTTTGGATCAGGCTCACCTAGCAGAATCGATGAGAGGTTTTTCTCAAGCCTTTCCCAGGGAGGGAGGTGTAGGCTTGGGGTGATTTTTTGGAAAGAGAGGGGGCTCCAAGTGCCCCTGCCCTAGTTCCTGGGGTAGCACTTGGTGGAGGCAGCATACTGTTCCAGGTACAGGAGAAACTTGTGTCTTGGGGAAGTTTTAACCTAAGCTGGTAAAATAAGCTTAGAGCGTGTTTTCATGAGTGTCCCCACATCTGTACCCTAGAGTTCAGAGTGGGAGAGAAACCCTGACAGCCCTGAACCCCTTGATAGCGTTTCCTTCTGATATCCATCCCTTAATGTTGGTTAGTCACAGAATTAGCAGATTTGCTGTTCCAAGGAACAGTACACATACCAGCTTGTAAGATTTAGCACTGGAGCACCCCACAGTGAGATATAGTTATAATAAAAGATGAAGTTTATCATCAAAGACTAGAGATTCAAGCAATGGTAAGGATAAATAAACAACAAACAACAAACAAACAGTTACATATAAAAGAAAAACATAACATGCTTTCTAGAGACTGAATTTAACTCACAGGTTAACCTCCTATCTAAAGAAGCTTTATCTCACACAAAGCCTTCTGCAGCATTTTCAACCAAGACTGGTTGTGATCCTATTTTCATGAATGCAAATGCACTGTCCATTTATTCCCTAGATGCTGGATGAAGGGATGTACTTTTTGCCTTCCAAATAACCCCCCAAAGTTCACTAGCCTTGCTCACAGACAGGGGAACCACCCCAGGCTTATTTTTCCTATGTGCTGCTTTCCCTGTTAACTTCACATTTCTTCATTATCAGTTGACTCCATAAGTAAATGGGCATCCATTATATTATCTTACAATGCTTAATTAACATCCCAACAGAGAGTCAGGTAAATAAACATCTCTTGCCTGACAGAAAACCTGTTTTTCACCTCTGCTGGTGACTAACACCTCGATATAAATTATAAGAATATATTGTCACAATACATATTTCAGAGTGGTAGCCATGTTAGTCTGTATCAGCGAAAACAATGAGGGGTCCTTGTGGCACCTTAGAGACTAACAAATGTATTTGGGCATAAGCTTTCATGGGCTAAAATCCACTTAGCAATACTGCTATGGGTACCCAAATGGCCCCCCAGTATGCCAAAAATTTTATGGCTAACACACAACAACGCTTCCTCAGCTCTTGTCCCCTAGCGCCCCTTCTCTACTTGCGCTACATTGATGACATCTTCATTATCTGGACCAATGGGAAGGAGGCCCTTGATGACTTCCACCAGGATTTCAACAATTTCCACCTCACTATAAACCTCAGCCTGGACCAGTCCACAGAAGAGATCCACTTCCTGGACACTACAGTGCAAATAAATGATGGTCACATAAACACCACCCTATACCGGAAACCTGCTGACAACTATACTTACTTATATGCCTCCAGCTTTAATCCAGACCACATCATATGATCCATAGTCTACAGCCAAGCTCTAAGATACAAGCACATTTTCTCCAATCCCTAACACGGAGACAAACACCTACAGGATCTCTATCAAGCATTCTTAGAACTGTAATACCCACCTGGTGAAGTGGAGAAACAGACTGACAGAGCCAGAAGGGTACCCATAAGTCACCTATTACAGGATAGGCCCAACAAAGAAAGTAACAGCACACCACTAGCCATCACCTACAGTCTCCAAATAAAACCTCTCCTGTAGATAATCAAGGATCTACAACCTATCCTGAAGGACAACCCCTCACTCTCACATACCTTGAGAGACAGGCCATTCCTCTCTTACAGACAGCCTCCCAATCTGAAGCAAATACTCATCAGCAGCTACACACAACACAAGAAAAATACTAACCCAGGAACAAATCCCTGTGACAAACCCCGTTGCCAGCTCTGTTGCATATCTATTCAAGAGACACCATCATAGGACCTAACCACATCAGCCACACCATCAGGGGCTTGTTCACCTCCATTGTGATATATGCCATCATGTGCCAGCAATGCCCCTCTGCCATGCATGGGTGGCCCCTTTTCTGTGTAATTGAGGTGATTTTGTTCTCTATTATCAGCATTCAGTATTTATTTTTTTGGTAAATAACCTAATGATGATAACAGGGAAATAATACATGCACGCGTGCACACACATACTGCAGAAGTACAATCCCTTCTACTTTATTAGTTTGCCATGCTATGGCTAAAGGAAGGGGAGAAATGATAATGTATGCAGACTATTTAAGACAATGCATTTCTTTTGAGTGCATTCACTTTGGTGATCTCTGTGGTCATTAATTACAGGGATGACTTCTGTTGGTCACTGTTTTTTTCAAAATGAGGAGCGATTTCTATCCAGTTACAATATATTAGTCTCTATAAATTTCAGTCCCTCCAGTTGCTGTAGGTGTACAGTATACACTAGTGAGAACTGAAGAGTGATTTTAAATTACTTATGCATTGCTTTAGGTTTTTTTCTCCCCAAAGATTTCTGTACACTAAACTCAGTGGAATAAGGCACAGTAATAGCAAGAAGGATGGAGAGAAATTAGATATCAATTTCCCATTCACTAAGTCAGTGAAGTCTTGGTGAAAAAGACTCAAAGCCAAGTAAATGGTTTGATCAGCTTTTGATGTGCAACATCCGTGGAACAGCATGCTCAGCAGAGTAAATGGTTTGCACTCTAAGTATGGCTCTGGTTCTGGTGGGATTTTCATACCTTTATTTTTATAGAGATCATATGAATATATAGCAAAACATTATTTAAAATTAGGGTGACAAAAGATATTAACTTTTTTTATATGTATAATCCCTGATAGGGGATCTCTCTCTTTTCCTGAATTTGGGCTATTTGTCTACAATCCTACAATAATCAAGATGACAAGGTCTTTCCTTCACCAGGGATAAGAACAGCACTGGCTAAACTACTTAGGACAAAATAAGACTATGCTCACAGCTCAGGTTTTAAGCTGAACACCACCTGGTCTTAGGAAGACATTTGGCTCCAAACGTATTGCAAAATTATGTACAGCCATGGTACAGATTTATCATTGAGAAACATTGCTCTAGATCTCCCTGGGTAGGTTAAACTTCTGTACCCTCTGCAGAGTGCAGTTACGGGAGGTGATACTACTGTTGTATTTGGCGCTGGTTAGGCCTCAGTTGGAGGAAGGGATTGAGTGGGCAGCAGCAGGTGGAAAGAAATCTCTCACAGAGACCCAGAGAATGCTTCAGGGGGCTAACTGTCAGTCCTAGCCCAGGGAGCAGAGAGGTCTGGGCTTAGTGGAGTTTACCCAAAACTGGCCAGGAAAGAATAAAGTGTAAGTAAAAGCCTGGCATATATGACCTTATTGTTCTAATCCTCATCTCTGATTGCTCTGTACACTTGGGTGAATGAATAAATAAATAATGCTTTGCTTTGAAGCAGTTGTTTTGGAGTAACTTTAATTAGCTGCTGGTCACAGGTCCCTGGAATAAAGACACATAGGTGACACACACAGCTTGGGGCTGTCACGTTAACTTGGTGTGTGTGGTGGCGGGAATGTTGTTCCCCTAAGCTCCACCCCCAGAACAACTGAACTGGGTAATTTCCCCACTTGAGAGAGGTGAAGGAAGCTAGGCTTGTTACCGGAGGAGTACATTTGAGAGGGACAAAAAGAGGTCTAAAGCACAGCTCGCCCTGTAACCAAGGCAATAAAACTCTCTTTTTTGAACATATAGGGTAGGAATTTCAAAGAGAGATAAGGTAATTAGGTGCACAATTGAAATCAGTTGGATTTGGGCAACTCAATCTCTTCGGCTCCTTTTAAATCTCAGCCATCGACAATACAGCTGTGAACATAGTTACTGTGATAATATTATTATGTGGTTTCTCAAGGTATTATCTGGCTTGATAATATTAGCATTGCCTTTTACAGATAGCAAAATTGATACACAATGAAGTTCACTGACTTTGCCAAAAAAAACAAAAAACAAAAACAACCAGTGGCTAAATGTTGGTTTATGCCTTATTCTTTTTACCTGTTGAGTGCCAAAAGTAAGGAGCACCCAGCAGATAAGCCATTCCATTGTATTTTATTGACTGCAATGGAATACAAAAACATATGACTACAAAATAGCAAAAGGAACAAAAGGGGAAAGTTTTAAAGGCACACAGGGCAGGCAGGCACCCATGCTATATTGAAAACCACAGGACGTTGGGTGCATAACTCATATTTGTACTTTTGGAAATCTCCCCACTAAGTAGTTAAACAAGCACCAGATACAGTAATTACATTGATGGACATTCACTGTCAATATGGATTAGAAATCAAAATGCAAATGGAAATGGACATATTCAAGTTATTGTACTTTATTCTTCTGATCCTTTAATTTGCTGATAAATAGGATATATATATATTACTCTCTCTGGTGTCACTGTAAACTACTTCCCCCTACTATTGTCTGTATCAGATTAAATATTTTTATCAATTTCACTCCTCATTCCATGTAGTGGTATCTGTGTCATTTGGAAAACCTTTGCAGTGAAACTGCTTCTCTGTTTATGAAGCTAAATAAACAGTGTATGATGGGTTTAATAACTTTCAGCTCAATTTCTCTTGATCACAGACAACTGCTGTGTGTAATGAATTAGAGAGGAACAGATCAATAAAAAGTATATGTTCTTAAAGTACCTACCACATATACGCAGATAACATAGATATATGTAGATAACTTTTTAACCTGACTGTAGACTCTTAGTAGCAACAATTAACAGCCATAGGTTCTAAGTTCATCTCTTATAGTATGCCAGTGGCCAATAAAATTCTGAGAATTTGGATTTATTTCTTGCAAGTGAAATTTGCCTCTTTAAATGAAAAGAAACCCATTTTTAAAAAAATTCATATGTTTTTAAACAAATGTGTTTAAAATTTGAAAGTGCTTGGGTTGGCAATACTATATATACAGAAAATTTTAAAAAAACCCAGATCAATATTGTTCCCTGGGAAGTCTTTGTTAGTTGGATTCAGATTGCTACATTTTGCTACAGTCAGGAGGGGAAAATACACAATTGCTTATGTTCTGAGTGTTGTATTTTATTGTTGTGATACAGTTTGTTTCAGCAGTGGTGTGTATATCACAAGCCATCTGTGTTCTGCCTGAGTCTCTCTTTCTCTCTCTGAACGAGGGTGAGGTAGCTGCTGATGCTGTCTACATATTATACCCATGCAAATAAACGTTGCAAAGTTAGAAAACATTATGGCCATCAGACTGCTAAAACTATGTATTCTCCAGTGTTGTGGCTAGGATTGCTATACTAGTGCCTAGTTAAACGTAATAAAATAAAATAGGAACATCTTCATAATAGTCAAATCTGATGCCAGTGCAGGAAATTCTCCCAGAAATTCACTTAGGCCTACAATGCCTTTCTAACCAGCACCTCCAAGACACACGCTTTTAAATTACATGCTGTTCTCCTCAGTCATTAGCCTCCTTTCACACAGAGTAACTTAAAATATAGCTTATGTTTAGGGATGAAACAGTGGAAAGACACAAGAATCTGTCTAAAGACCTGTTTGACATCTTCAGCTCAGACAAGATTCCCAAACTTGGCTGAGAGGGCTTCCCATTTTCCCTATCAAGGAGGTAGTTTGAGCAGTCAGCTATTTTTCTGGGAGTTTAAAGTATCTCATCACACTGTAACAGTGCACCCCTGGCAATAATGAACTAAGCTTACTAGAGCAGATAACGATCACCAAACTATTCTCGAGGCAGCAGGGAATGTACTTTTTAAAAAAAAACTCATGTCTTTCACGTTTGTTCTTTCACTTTGGCATTATAGCGTCTTGGAAAAAGTTGAGCTGGTTTCTTTCACAAGCTGGTTTAATGAAAACAGTTAAGAAATGGAGAATGGCTTGTTAAGTTTTCAGGAAATTAAACTAAGCGCATCAGACATGGACCCAAGCAGAAAACCAAATACTAACCTTTACAAGAGCAGAAGGAACATCTAATTAGCTGTTTCTCTGCTGGTCCACATAGCACTTAGACATCACTGAACATTTCTGTAGAATCAGTAGGAGATAAAGTCCTGGTTGACACTAGAATATTAGGAGGGCATAACTACGTTGCTCAGGGGTGTGAAAACCCACCTTTTTCACACCCCTCAGCGGCACAGTTAAGCCAACCTAAGTCCTATGTACCCAGCACTAGATCAACAGAAGAATTCTTCCATCAACTTAGCAACTTCCTCTCAGGAAGGTGAATTACCTACAATCAGCATAGGTAGATTCTACACTGAAGTGCTATAGCAGCACAAAAGCATTGTGTAGTGTAGTGTAGCAGTGGACATACCCACAAGAAATGCCTGGAATGTTCAAAAGAACATTAGATTTACCATACATTGGATCAACTCACTTGGTCCACAAAAGCTGATGTCCTGCCTCCAGCAACTGCAAGCAGCTGAGGCATCAGAATAAGGTGAAAATCGTCATACAGGCAGCTGTACATGGTGAGATGACTATGTATACATCTTGAACCCCTCAGTGCAGTGTTAACAGAAAGGGACATAAAGTCTAGATGAAAGGAGTAGAAATATTAGGAGTGTTTTCTTTTTCTTGTTGGTAACAAATGAAGAAAGTATAGTAATATTAATCCTTTCATTCTTGATCTTTTAAACAGTGGAAAATCAATGGCAGCAGAGATGGAATGTCACCTTCATGTTGAGATGTTAGATTAGAAGCAAAAGCCCTGGGAGTATCAGTCCTGATCAGCAGGGAGCTGAATCAAGGTGGGATGGAAAATGAGAGACAAAGTGGAAGGAGAGTCAGCCAGATGGGGAAGCAAAGTGGAATGAGGCACTGGTACCTCGTGAAATGGCTGGCTGGCAGCAAGCAGTTATATTTTTTCTACTTTGCATATGTGACCCATAAACCACAGCTCATGGTCTAGCCACTAGAGGGGAAAGGAGAGCCACACAGTATTAGCAGGGGTTAGATATAGGACTGGCCCGTCCCCGCCACTCCTCTCCCCCCACAAGAAAAAGGAAAAGAGAAAAGAAAATTGTAAAAATTTCCAAGGTTTCCCAATTTGTTTTCATTCTGCATCAGAACAAAACTGGGCCCTTTTGAAATTTTTTCTTGAGAGAGAGAAACCTCAGAACAGCCAATGGTTATTACTGAAGTCCCTGCACTCTGGATTCAGGATAGGGATTTGATTTTCCCAGGTGAGTGCCCTAACCACTGGGCTATTAGCTATTCTGGGCTGGGCTGGCACGCATGCATGTGTATTTTATATATATATAGTTGTGACCAGAAATTCAACCCTTTTATTGAAACTGATCCATTTCTGTGAAAATTTTCATTTCCAACAAAAAAAAGTTGCATTAAAAATTTTCTGACCATCTCTGGTTACATGCAGATCAGTGGCATCCCAGCTGGTGATGAGGGAGGTGGGAGGGAGGGCGGAGAAGGAGAGAAGCAGCCTGTCGGAGCTGCAGAGCTAGTAGAGAAGGAAGAGCTTTATGAAGAAGAAAGTGTTGTGGTTAAGTGAGACCTTTTTAACCCTTTGAATGATTAATCCTTACAGACTAAGGGAATATAGAGGAGATAAGACACAAAAATGTTACGGACAATAGATGCCCACCGAGTTGATCCTGTCGTTGTGGTGACCTGCTTATGTCCTGATGCAAGAGCAATGAAGAGGTGATGCTCATCACAAGGCAACAAATTACTTCTGAATATGCTCAGGAATTTTGCAGCAGTGAAAGAGCAAGTTGCTGTGCAAAGAACAGTGCAGAGATGTTAATGACATTTTTAGCCTGTTATATTTTCTCTTGATAAGGCTGACTATATGAAGTCAATTTCAGAAGCAGTCAGTTTCCAAAAACATTGGACGCTATTATAAATGTTGTCTCAAAAACACCTCATGCACAGTCCCCAAAGATGCTGCTTCTTCCAGTTAGGGAGTCTTCTTGCTAATTTTTTTTTTGGCATATAAAAATAATAAAAAAATATATTTTAGTGGAAAAATTGTATTGAACAGCCCTAGCCAAAGCAGCTGTTTAAAACAGTCTAGAGAAGATTCTTTATAAACAAATCAATGTCCTAATACAACAAAGCATCATATACCTGCATATTTTTAGTACAGGAACACTTTAGAATTAGTCATGATGTTCTGTCTAGAGAAGGCATTTCCAGGAAAGACAGTCTTGTGACTAAAAGAAGCAAGAGGGACTTCCCTCAGCTCTGCCAAAGTGTTGCACAATCCATGACCTGTCACTGCCTCAGTTTCCCAATCATTCGACATAAAATACTTCTCTAGCCCACAATCCACGACCTCTCACTGCCTCAGTTTCCCAATCAGTCGACATAAAATACTTCTCCAGCCCACAAGGATGTTGTGAAACTTGATTTGTTGTTTGTGAAGCACTTTTGGGCTCTCAAAAGTAAGGTGCTGTAGAAATGTCAAGAATTCATTCGTTTGAGGAGAAGTGAACAACTTTTTATTGTACACAGCTGCTTATAACAATCCAAGGCTGCTGCAAACATTTACATGCTTTAGTGGCCAGCCAATTTCACAGTGGCAGAACACAATCATCTTCATTATGTAACCCTAAAAGGAGAGGGTTAGCACTAGTTTTACATACCAATAACATCCCACTTAACCCCTCAAAATAGGCGCCGAGTGGTGGATCTGCAGTGTGGTGAATTTCATCCAAAGAGAGTAAATTATTCTTCTGTAATTCACATTTATATTTTACAAGCTACTGGCCAGATATTCAACAGATCTTAGCACTCAACAGCTTCCATTTAGGCACCTACATGAAGAGGCCAGATATTCATTGTTTGCAGCAGGAGCTTTGGAGTGCTGAGCACTTTTGAAAATCTGCTTCTAAACTTTTACAAAGGAAGAGGACAACTGATGTAAGCCCATTTAGTTCTCACTCTTTTTACTCCTGTCAAGGTAGAATCCAGAGAATATTACCCTTGATTTTTTAATATTTTCTGTTTCTTATGTAAATTCAACTTGACTCTTGAATGACCTGGAATTTAAAGCTATTTTAACGTTGTCCTTACAGAAAAGTCCAATAGTAATTACCAGAAATTAAACCAGAAGAGGTCTATAGTATTTAGTAAAGAATGATACAATTTCTACAGAATTTTGTAGGTTGGTTTTAAAATTATATTTTTGGTTATTATTACATATAGGCTCTGGCTACATTGTGAGCTAAGAGATGATTCCCAGCTTGTGTGCATATGTTCACATGAGAACAAATTAGCAGTGTAACCACAGTAGCACAGACAGCAGTGACCAGGGCTGGCATCAGGTATTTTGCCACCCTAGGCAGCAAGCGCAGGAGAGGGCATCGGCGGCAGGGCATCCTAGCGTCTGCCAACTTGTTAAGCTGCCACCGAAGGTTTGGCAGTACACATCCACAAAATTCAGATATGTTTGTATTGATGAACCAGAAATTAAAGCAAAGACAGAAAACATGTCATCTCCACCTGGGATTTCCTGCATGGTGCGGTATTTAAACTTACAATAATACCCCTTTCACCATCTCCTGCCATGTAAGGACATAAGCCCCAGTTCAGAAAGCACCTAAGTACATGTTTGACTTTAAGCACATGAATAATCAGAACCCTATACAGCAAAGCTTTACATACCTGAACTAGAGTAATGCACAACTTCCATAGACAGAAATAGGAGTGTGCCTAAATGAAAAATGCTGTGGGGACCTCAAGATTTGTTCCTAATCTTTGTTATGATTTTAAAAATGGGATAGAAAATTTAAATAAAGTATGATATATTTGCCCACCTTGCAATGTATTGTTTTATTGGATTTCAGTCTAATTGAAGCTTGAAAGGCGGGACAGACCCATGAATAATTCCCAGTTAATTTTAGAATTTCTACTCTTTCCTTCTCCTAATTCAGTCTGGGTGAACTTTAAAAGTCCTTAATTCAAAAATAATTGGGCCAGATCTTCAAAAACATTCATTATACCTTGACTCCTGAACTAGAACAAATTACCACGAATACTGTTCAAATATAACTCACTAGAAAGAGAGCAAAAAGAGAAAGAAAACGTGGTTTTTATCTTTTAAAATAAAAAATGTGTCTGTGATTCTTCTGTGTTTAGGAATGTTCATTGCTTGTTATAAAGAACTAAAAGTGTTTAATAACAGACTCCTACTTTGTTCCAACACAGGAAAGTCAAGTTTATTTTTTCAAGATGAAAAGTTTCATTCAATGATTTATACAATTTTTATAAGTAATTTCATAAATATGCCCCAACCTGACAGTCCTATAAAACTCTGCTGCATCTGTTATATTGTCCTTCCGAGCAGCCTCCATTTAATTGTTTGCATTGTGTGTGTAACTTCTTTTCCTCCCCTCTTTTGTTATCTGCTCCTATTTCCATTTGTCCAGCTCTCTCTGGACAAAGCTCTTCCTTTCTCCTTCCCTCAGTTCAAATCTCCTTGAAGATTTCTGCCTCAACAGCTGCGTTCTCCTATAAAAGCCCCCTGAGAGATGTTACACTCTCTCTCTCTCTACTCCAGTCTCAGGCAAAATCCCCATGATAGTTTCTGCAGCATTCCCACTACCAGCAGCTCTCCCTAATGGAGCAGATAACATTCCAAACCACTTTGTATGAATTCACAACTCCCTTCAGGATAAATTCTGTGCACTCTGCTTTCAAGAAATGCATGTTGCCTTATGGTGTGGGTCACTACCCACATTTTACAGGATGAGACTGAAACACCATTTTGACTTGACTTGATATAAACTAATAATGGTATTTGATGTGATTAATATGAAGACTTGCTCTATTTTCTGTTTAAACATCCTTTGACTAATGTTAATAAATTACTAGAGCCAAGCGTATAATTTACAATGAATAATTTAACTGATGAAGTTAGCTGGAATTTATGCTTGTGGCACATCAGTGAACAGACCCTGACTTCCTTGGATGTATTTTTGTGCAAAAATATATGATTATTTTTGCAAAGTTTTATGCCTGAATGGACAGGTCATAAACAGTTCTCTGTGATCATAAAATTATAGAAACATAGGGCTGGAAGGAACCTCAATAGGTCATCTAGTCTAGCCCTTTGTACTGAGACAAGAACAATTATACCTAGATCATTCCAGACAGGGGTTTGTTTAACCTGTTCTCAAAAACCTCCCAGGATGGGGATTCCACAACTCCCTTAGAAACCTCCAGTGCTTAATTATCCTTATAATTAGAAAGTTTTTCCTAATATCTAACCTAAATCTACCTTGCCATAGATTAAGACCATTACTTCTTGTCTTACCATCAGTGAAAATGGAGAACAATTGATCACCATCATCTTTGTAAAAGCCCTTTTACAACTGAGATTTTGTCTTAGTGAAAGAAACAGAGGCAAACCTCAGTAAGGTGAGGCTTCATAAATTCTTATTTGACAATGACAGAGCTAGAGTGCCAGAGCAGGCAGATGCAGCAGCATCCTTTTCTCTTAGAGAAAGGTGCACTGAGGAGTTAGCCAGGAGAAGACTATGAGTTTTGGTGTCAATTTTACCCGCATGCTTTATATTGCAACATTTGATTTATAAGTCCAAAGAAAGGAGGAAAAACTCAGGGGAGGAAGCACAGGTTTTTGCTTGAATCATCTCTGCCTGAGCACATTTGCAGAGCAGGGCAGTACAGCTCAACCATAAAGACCCAGAAACATCCAAAAGTAGGGTAATGCAATTACTAGACATCCTACTGTAATGGATCCATAGGTCCAGTGCTCTCACACAGTACGGGAACAATCCATGGGAGGTCACTTTCAGTATGCTAACTCCCTTAGGGTTACATTCTCTCCCTGGAATAAGCTCTTTGGCTTCACCGCCTTCTGGGACCAAACTTTAGACCTTCAGTACCCCTGCTTCATACTGTGAGCTCTTCCCAGCAAGTCCACCTACATTGGACACCTGGGGAAGACTTACACACATCCAAAGGGTACAATGTAACCCCAACTTCCTCCGTCTGGAGTGACTCTCTGAAAGCATTGGGGAAAAAAAAACAGAAGGATCTATTAGATGTCTGGAACACAGCATAGAATGTCCTTAGGTAACAGAGAGTTCACAGCATTTTCCATCTGGGTCATTCCTTAGCTCAGAGACCCCTCTGACCTCTCCTTTTGTCCCAGTCCAGAAGAGTGTGTTCTGCTTCCAGTAGCCCACACATAACAACCTCCAAGGTCCCATCCTCCATCCCTTGCTCTTGCTCCTGGGCAAACATTGTTGCTTGGCCATGCCCTTTAGCCTTTTCTTCTCTAGCTGGTTGAAACCAGCTGGCTTCCTGCAGAGGGTGCGCCACCGTGTCACTAGTTGCAAGGTACAAAATTGCTGGGCAATTGTCACTTGGCCCAGTTCCAGACTGCTATGGATCAGTCACACTGTGACAGTAACCCTGGGGAGCAGCCTGGGACTGCTGTGCCCCCTTCACTCTCCAGCCTGGACTGTCTCCCACAGTGCTTTGCTAGTGACAAGCAGCAAACCTCTCCAGGCGCTGTGATCACTTAGCACAAGTGCATGTGGAGCCCCATACCTGCCTAGACTTCATGAATGCTCCCAGAGCCACCTGTGAATCACACAAAGAAATGCACCAGCCAAATCCCCTGAGCTCCCAGTGCTATACCTCAGGAATATACCGTCTGCAGTGCAAGTTTATTAATTGGTTTAGCACTTCATCAATGGAAAGTGGATATACACCAGCCTTTGTAAACTGGAGCAGATTTAACAAACATTTCAAGCAAACTTACTGATAAAGATAAACAGTAAAACAAATTTTGAGTACAAAATATAGATTTTAAGTGATTATAAGTGATAAGCAAAAAGTCAGAGTGGTTACCAGAACAAAATAAAATATAAGCATGGCTGTCTAAATTCTCAACAGTATTAGACAGAACAACATTAAGATTAAGCAGTTTTTTCTCATTCCACTGTATATTTTAGCCGCTCACCTCTGCTGGTGTCTTCAGTATTCTGAGTGTCCTTGCGTCTTACACCATAGTTGGGGGTGGAGAAAAGGCCAAACATGGGGCCACTGTGTTCTGTTCTATACCATTAGTCCACATGCTCGGAGAACACAAGTCCAAGCATGTCTGGTGGGCATTGCTGAATCACAGGGTGAAGCAATACCCCAAAATGTCAACTGTGAGAGAGTCATTGAACTGTAACTCCTCTGCTGGAGAAAGGTTGATGATGTCTGTTCAGCACCCACCCAGTCTTGGTTACCTCTTCCCTTGTCATTATCTCTGGAGATCTAGTATTGGGGCACTTCCTAAACCCACAGCCTCTTTTAGTGAAACCCATAAAGCACAATTATTATATTATTATATGCATGAATGGTACACCTATTTAGATGTAACAATGTCTTTCAGCAGATCATAACCTTTCCCATCATATTGCACATGGCATGTTTTATATGCAAAATCACAATTATATGTAAATGAGGAATATGGGTGTTAGATGGTGCTCTCCCAAGGTACAGCATATCACACACACCTCTTTGTGGGTCTCTGCAAAGGATAAACAACCATCTTCCACCTAATTAACAATGCATCATATCAGGTAAACTGACACACACACATAATATTCAACAAAATATGAAGAATTCCCACTCATTCCCAGCTCCATAGCTGTTTAAGAAGCTGTATAGGAAATTTCTATTAGGCACCAAATAGTTTTACATACCCCACATATAGTAACCATCTGAGAGCTGAGACAATCAGAACTCAGCGAGGGAAAGGATAGGGATATTAAAGTTAAAGACAGTTCTGTGGGCTCAACAGCTTATTGACACAGGACTAAAATGTGCCTGTTGTGAAGCCTGGCTCCCAATACCTGTACCATTTTGGATATAGGTGAATGCTAGCACAGATTTACTTACTAAGTAAATGAGGGCTTTACTAAATAAAGGATAATGTATACTATTGGAACATAGGAATTGCTATAGCAGATGAGAATCAAGGTCTACTTAGTCCAGTATTCTATCTTTCAAAGGGGCCAGCACCAGATGTTTTAGGAGAAAGGAAAAGAATCTTCCATGTTCTGTCAAATTTTGAATCATATTAAGAGCTTGGCCTTCACAACTTCCTGTAGCACTGAGTTCCACAGTCCAATTACATGTTGTATAAAAAAAGGATTTCCTTTGATCGGTTTTGAATTTCCCATGTTTTAGTTTCAATGTATACCCCCTGTTCTTGTATTATGAGACAGGGAGAAGAGGCATTACTGATCCACCTTCTCTAAACCAGTCATTATTTTATAAGCTTTTCTCATAGTTCATCTCAGTGTGTTTTATGGACCTAGAGGGAATGCTGGGAGGGGAGAATTTGTCACCCTTAGAGGCTACAATGCCCATGGAATTTACATTTAGATATTAGTTAACTGCATTAAATTAAGACTTTGTCTCACTGAAAGAGACAACATATGCAAAGCTCAGTGAGGTGAGGCTTTGTAAATCCTTATCTGATTTAGCTGGATTTATGGTGGAAAACATAATGCCTGGAAATTCAGGATATTGATATTTTACATGCTGATACAAATACCTATATAACTTTTGATAGAAGCTACAGATTTCCTCTCTCACCAGAAACCGAACACACCAGTCAAGACTTAATCCAAGGATTGGAAGGCTGCTTTAAGGATCTTCAGACTTCTTTGCTGACAAGGCTCTGAAGTGTTTGGAAAGGAACTGAGGTATTGCCTCTCTTCTTAAGCTCTCAAGAGAACCCAGCTGATACATTACATTTTAAAGGCCACACTAGAGAGACTGAAAAATCACCTCTGAGAGAAGAACAGAAGGGAGTGTGTGTGTGTGCGCGCGCGCGCATGCTAACCAATAGAAATATAAATGTTATATTGAAAGCTTACAATTAAATGTATGTAATAGCAACAAAGTGGTTGGTCTGTATAAGAAAAACACAAGTAGATTCACTACCTAATAGATTTGGTTTAAAAGTTATTCATATGTATTCCAAATGCTGTTCACTATACGTGCATGTGTGTATTACATGCTTGGATTTTTTTACAAATAAATTACATTGTACTTTCTCTCTGATGTCAACTGCCAGCTATTAACAGCTACACTTAGAGTTTTTCATACGCTAGCCTTGTGATTTAACTGTGTAAGGCTTTCCAAAATTTTCTGGAGAGAGAGAAATCTGGCCCGTGCATCAGCAAATAATTAAACTATGGTGCATTTAAGGGGAGTACAAAAGAGTTATATATAACTTCTCTCCAGCACTCATTACAGCAGCCTATCCAATGACTGGCTTTAACTCTTTTCATTTAACAGCTCTTATTACTGAATAAGGCTTTGTACTTCTTCCTTAGGAGACTGGCAAGTACAAGTCATCCATTTTACATATAAGGCATCAGAGAGATTGAAGAAAGTCACTCCTTGCAGGGTTAGGAATAGTATCTTGTTCTACAATATGACAAGTTACATCTGCTCAGAACACTCCCTTGCAGAATTGCATATACTCTGTTTCTTAGACCATGCTGCCTGAAGCCACTAGTTCACATTTGCCTTCAGATGGAGGATTATTGATTCCCAACATTACTCTGTCATCCAACAAATAACTGTGTAACTCAGTAACAAAATGTGTGCTGTTGCCCACTAGTGACTAGTGTGTATAAGGTATAACAGTCTGCTACTGCTATCAGTTACTTCTTCATCTCAAGTGGTAGTAGTGTACAGATCTTGGGGTCCACCAATGCTGATTACTGATGTAGGGCATCAGTGTGGTGAAACATTATTGTTCTTTAAACAAACAAACAAAAAACCCTAGGCTATTACTTATGAAAATCTGTTAAAAATATTAAGGGAGTGAAGTAAAGAACACAAACATTAGGCAATGTCAGAATTAGGTTTTCTTGTACAATCTTAATTCACCCCTTCATGCTCATATATTATGAAACAATATTTAATTACATGATCATCTGATATTTGTTCAACATGTCTCCTCCCTTCAGTGCACAGGATGGACAGTAATGAAACGGAGGGCTGCCAGTATAAAAAAGATGCTGCTCTCTTCTCTTTAAAACACTGTAAGAGGACCCAGAAGAGCTAACTTCTATTCCTGGCTTTGACACAACTTTCCTGTGTGACATAGGGTAAGACTGCCATAATGCATAAGGACAAGGGAAGCAAATTAAGATTGCTTCTCATGCCAATACAGCATTTTCACGTTAAAAACATTACCTTACTTAGAGAAGAAATATGTTTTTCAGTGAAGAAGGTCATGATTGAGCTTTATGAAATATAAAGTATTATCAAGATTTTGCTTTTTAGGTGTAGATAAGAGCACCTTTTTATTCATGTTCATGCAATGAGGTTAATGATGTATTATATTAGCTGTGTATTATATTATATGTAGTAATATATTAGTTGTGGATCTCCATATATATGCTGTATAAAGCTGATACATTTTTTTTTGGTGATGGGGAAGGAAAAGATTCAGTTGAAGAGCACATGAAAAAACACAGCATGATTCAGGATAGGCAGCATGGATTTAGGGAAGGGAGGTTAAATTTAACCAATTTCCGAGAGTTCTTTGAAGATATTACTGCAATGATAGATAAGGGAATTTCAGTGATTGTACTGAATTTAGTTTTTCAAAATGCAATTGACAAAATTCCACATCAGAGATTAATGTCTAAGGGTCATACAATAGAAGGTAAAAAGAGGGTGCTGGTTAGAGAAATGGTATAAGAGCAAGAGACAGAAGGTAATAATATCACCTTATGTTTATGTAGCACCTTTCACACTTAATGATTCCAAAATACTTTGTATACAACATCCCCCTGACCAGGGTAACTTTATCCATCACTGAATGCAGCCATCTCTTGGATAGTACACAGCAGGCATTCTGCACCAGCAGCAGTACATAAATGTTTTTATAGGGAAGTGCATATTAGTTTTATCTGATTGAAAGGAAGCATTACAGCAAGTTAGGAAAACTGTAATTTCCTGAATAGAACTTGGCTAGGGAGTTAGGGCTATCACCGCTACTGTTACATCAATCACCACATATAAATGTCAGGGGTATACCTCCAACATATACCCCTTCCTCCAGAACAGTGTCCAGAACCATGGCTTTATGCCATGGTACTATTTTAGGTGGTGATTTGACAAATACCATCTATAAGGGATCTTAAGTAGAGCACCAAAAATATAGACACATCTAAAATCATTCGACACTTGTTAGAATCTTAGCCTGTATTTTTAGTGGGACATTGCAGCACTTTCCCTCACCTTGCTAGACCTAGGTGTTTGGAGGGCTGTTTCAAACTATAAAGATCCTTGGTAGTCCAATGTGGACACAAATGATACTGTGAGGTATGACCCTCAGCAGATTAGAAGTGATTATAGGGCTCTGGGAGCAAGAGTGAAGGAGTTGGGAGCGCAGTTGGTGTTCACTTTGATCTTCCAGTCAAGATTAGGGGCCTGAGCAGAGACAAATGCATCCTAGGCTGAATGCATGGCTGCAAAGGTAGTGTTGCTAAGAGGTCTTTGGCTTCCTTGACCATGGGATGCTGTTGCAGGAAGGACTGCTAAACAGAGAGGGGTCCACCTACTGAGGAAGGGGAAGAGCATCTTTGGATACAGACTGTCTAACCTAGTGAGGAGGGCTTTAAACTATGTTCAAAAGGTGTAGGTGACAAAAGCCCACAGGTCAGTCAAGAACATGGCAACCTAGGAGAAGGCTTGGAATTTGTGGGGAGGATGGGCTGTTATAGCAGGCAAAAATCAAATCAGTATCTTAAATGTCTGTATACTAATGCGAGAAGTATGAGGAATAAGCAGGAAGAACTAGAAATGCTAGTAAATAAACACAACTGTGACATCACAGAGACTTGGTAGGGTAATACACGACTGGAATATTGGTACAGAAGGGTACAGCTTGCTCAGGAAGGACATGAAGGGGAAAAAGGGAGGAGGTGTTGCCTTATATATTAAAAACATATACACTTTGACTGAGGCTGAGCTGGAAACAAACATGCTGTAAGTCTCTGGGTAAGGATAAAAGCAGTAAAAAACAGGGGTGATATCATGGAAGGGGTCTACTACAGACCACCTAACCAGGAAGAAGAGGTTGATGAGGCTTTTTTTTAAACAACCAACAAAATCATCCAAAGCACAGACATCGCTTGGGAAAATAACACAGCAGGGCACATATTATCCAACAATGGAATGTATTAGAGACATTTTTTATTCAGAAGGTGGAGACAGCTATTAGGGGAGAGGCTGCTCTACATTGGCTTTTAACAAATGGGGAGGAACTAGTTGAGAATTTGAAAGTGAAAGGCAGCTTGGGTGAAAGTGATTGTGATGGGTTTTTCCTCCTTCAAGATGACATCTGATGTGTTGAGACACAATTAAGCCTGCCTGCTTTGCCAGCCTGGGCATTCTTTTTACCTGTCTTACTGAGCTGGGTTATTAAGCCTCCTCCAGGCAGGGCCGTACCCAACTGCAGAATGACAGAGACACTGAGGTCGGCTCTGGGAAGACTTAGCTTAAGGGACTTGCCCCAGTACTCAGGTGTCCACCTCCCTTGGATCTCAGACCCAAAGGAATATTATGAAATTCTCCTCCTCCCTCAATGTGCAGGAAAGTATGTAAAGACTCTTGCCATACCCCCCATTCTGAATTGCACAAATGGGGTTATATTATAAACAAAAAAATAAGTTTATTAACTTCAAAAGGTTAATTTTCAGTGATTAAAGAGATAGCAAATAGAACAAAGCAGATTACTAAGCAAATAAAACAAACCATGCAAATTAAGCTTTGTTTCACTAAAGAAATTGGTTACAAATAGTAATTTCTCACCCAAAATCTTGTTACAGGCAGATTGCAGAAAGCTTGAAGGAAGCTACACTTGTCTGCAACCTGAGACCTCAGATATTATTCCTCACAAATTAGACACCCTTCCAGCTTGGGCTCAGCGCTTCGCCCCCCGCCCCCCGCCCCCCATTCACTTCTTGCTTCCAGGTGTTTTACAGTGTCTTTTTGGGTGGAGAGGCAGAGGAAAACCTCAATGATGTCTCTCCTCTGCCTTATATAGCTCTTGTGTAAGGTGTGAACCCTTTGTCTTCCAGTGGAAAAACACTGCCATTCCAAAAGGGGAAGATGGGTGTGCAGTACCAGATGACTCAGACCCATATCTCTGCACAGCTGTGGCAGTCGTTACTTGTAGGCTGTTTTAAGTGTCCTCAGAAAGACTAAGTTCTTTTTATAGTCCACTGTCTTTGCTAATGGGCCATTAGCACTATCTGGCTTTCTCATTATTGTACCTGAAGGGCTAGGTGGGGGTGACACCCAATGTAACCCATTTGAAATACAGATACATAGTCAATATTCCTAACTTCAGATACAGAAATGTTAAGTGCATAGAAATGGGATAATCACATTCAGTAAATCATAATCTTTCCAGTGATATCTTACATGAGTGATCTTGCATAAAGTACATCTTGGTTATGTTACATCCTTATCATAAGCATATTTCCATAAACCATATGGAGTGAAACATCACAGTGGTCATGAAATGGTAGTGTTCATGATTCTAAGGAATGGTAGGGGGGAAGAACAGCAAAATAAAGGCAATGGATTTCAGGAAGGAAGACTTTAGCAAACTCACTGAGTTGGTAGGTAAGATCCCACAGGAAGCAAGTCTAAGGGAAAACAATTGAAGACAGTTGGCAGTTTTTCAAAGAGACACTGTCAAGGGCACAAGAGCAAACTATCCCACTGGGTAGGAAAGATCGGAAGTATAGGAAGAGACCACTCTGCCTTAACCAGGAGATCTTCAATGATCTAAAAATCAAAAAAAAAGTGTCCTATAAAAAGTGGAAACTAGGACAAATTATAAAGGATGAATATAAAGAAATAACACAAGTATGTAGGGACAAGATTAGAAAGGTCAAGACACAAAACAAGATCAAATTAACTAGCAACATAAAGGATAACAAGAAAACATTCTATGAATACATTAAAAGAAAGAGGAAGACCAAGGACAGGGTAGGCCCGTTACTCAATGGTGAGGGGGAAAAATAACAACAGGAAATGTAGAAATGGCAGAGGTGCTTAATGACTTATTTGTTTTGGTTTTCTCCAAGAAGGTTGATGGCGATTGAACATCTAACATAGTGAATGCCAGTGAAAATGAGGTAGGATCAGAAGAGGCTAAAATAGGGAAAGAACAAGTTAAAAAAATAGCCAAAATAGATGTCTTTAAGTCACCAGGGCCTGATGAAATGCATTCTAGAAAACTCAAGGAGCTGACTGAGGAGATATCTGAGCCATTAGCAATTATTTCTGAATAGTCATAAAACTGGAGAGATTCCAGAAGACTGGAAAAGGGCAACTACTGTGCCAATTTATAAAAGGGGAAACAAGGAAAACCCCGGGAATTAGACTAGTCAGCTTAACCTCTATACCTGGAAAGATAAGGGAGCAAATAATGAAGCAATCAATTTGCAAACATCTAGAAGATAATAAGGTGATAACTGACAGTCGGCATGGATCTGTCAAAAGCAAATCATGTCAAACCAACTTGGAAGCCTTCTTTCACAGGGTAACAAGCCGTGTGGATGGGGTGGGGAAAGGGTGGCAGTCTTGACTTTAGTAAAGCTTTTGATACTGTCTTTCTTGACTTTATAATACACAAACTAGGGAAATGAAATCTAGATGGAGCTACTAAAAGGTGGGTGCAAAACTGACTGGAAAACCTTTCCCAGGGAGTATTTATCACTGGTTCACAGTCATGCTGGAAGGTCATAAGAAGGGGGTCCCACAGTATCAGTTCCAGGTCTGGTTCGGTTCAATATCTTCATTACTGATTTATATAATGGTATAGAGAATACACTTACAAAGTTTGTGGATGATACCAACCTGGGAGGGGTTGCAAGTGCTTTGGAGGGGATGATTAAAATTCAAAATGATCTGGACAACCTGAAGAAATGATCTGAAGTAAACAGGATAAAATTGAATAAAAACAAATGCAAAGTACTCCACTTAGGAAGGAACAATCAGTTGCACACATATAAAATGGGAAATGATTGCCTATGAAGGAGAACTGTAGAAAGGGATTTGGGGGTCACAGTGGACCATAAGCTATATAAGAATCAACAGTGCAACGCTGTTGCAAAAAAAGTGAACATCATTCTGGGATGTATTAGCAGAAGTGTTGTAAGCAAGAAACAAGAAGTAATTCTTCCTCTCTGCTCCACACTGATTAGGCCTCAACTGGAGTATTGGGTCCAGTATTGTGTTCAGTTCCATTTCAGAAAATGTGTGTATGTATAAAAACTGAAGCAATAACTTTGCTCAATGACCTGTGGGTAAAACATATTTCTTTCTAGCTGGGAACTGGTTAAGCCTTTGCTTACACCTGCTATGCGTTAATTTATGGTTTTATGTAGCAAGCACATGGAGATAGGCTGCAGTAGCAGGAAACATTAAGCCAAAACACTTATGTGCTGACCCTCATGTACATAGATATATTAGCTCCTACACTGCTCATTAACCATAGCTAAATGTGTACTCACTGTGACCTGTGGTGCCTGGGGTAGCCCTCACTGAAAATGCCAAGATCAGGACAGGCTGAAAAAGGGAGAGCAGATACTCCCAAGACTGGTGGGTAACACTGAAGTTAAACTCCTCAGCCAGCCACAAACTGTGCTTTGGATCCCCCCACACTGGTTATCAAGCAGCATAAAAGAAATCACACAGCCCCCTTTATTGTATTCCAGTTCTCTGGCTCTCAGTCAGCGCATAGGTCCAGTATACTGAGAAGTTATTTAAAAAAGCTCTGTTCACTATACAAAATGTTCTTCTAACCCGAAAGGGTCAGCCATGTTACCAGGTCAGTATAGGTTTGCATCTTACCCAAAATATCATGCTGCCATCTAATCCTTTAGCGTCTAAAATTAAAGGTTTGTTATAAAGAAAAAAAGAAAGAACACGAAGAGAGCTGTTAAATGGTTTGTTGTAAAGAAAAAAAGAAAGAACAAGAAGAAAGCTGTTAAATTCAAGGCTCAGCAAAACTGGGCTATGACTTCATTACTAATATCTCTTCTTTCTTTTCCATTTATTGCTTTTTTCACTTCGCCAATGCATCCCACCTCAAAATCTCCCATTTACCTCATGACTTATTCTGTACAGCCCCATGTCCCCAGACTTCCTCCCTATACCAACCTAGTTAAGCACATACTGAAGTGCTTTGCTGATTAAATAATAATCAGCATTTGAAAGATTAGTTAATGTGGATGCCCATTCTGTCTTTGGATAGTTAGACAAAAAACAAAATGAAGTTCCTGCCACTGGGTGTGTAAATAGGAACTCTTGTTCCACATGTGAAGCATTTATTCAAGCATTTGCTTTTGCCGTTTGCTCTTATCGCATATAATCCAGCAATAGCCTGTAAAACTACTCAGACTATGACTTTCCCTCCTCATTTTCCTAAAAATGAGCAAAAGCCAAAACTTCCTGCTTTTGTTTGGTATGTGACTTTTTTAAAAGAAAGATCCTGTCAAATTATGCAAAAATACTGATGTGTTTAATGTACCATCCTCAAAGCAGTTGGATATTGACAAGGAGCAAAAAAGAGATAATTACAATTTAGAAGAGTGGGAGCATAGAATCTCTACCCCATTCAACGGTAAGAACTCAGCACTAATGAGCTGTGATTAAGTATCACACAACTAGAGCTCGGTAAAGTATGCAAACAATACATAAATAAATAAGAAAAACAAGAATAAGGAAATTGTCTATGAAGATGCATTTTAATTCATAAATGCATTTCTTTCAGTTATGTTCAAGCCATTTTTTATGTTCACTTTCATCAAACATTCGTGCATTTCTGTTTTACTGACAAAAAAGTTCCTGGAAGGCAAATTTAAAAGCCTCATTGCATGAAGATTTTATGGAAAACAATTCTGAAATTTGTAACCACAAATATTCATGAGAGAAGTACACGTGTGCCCATACAGTTAGACAATGGAAATATAGTACCATGCAATCTTTTCATTAGTTATGCCTAAGGATCAAGCTCAATTTTCTGATATTTATTGGTTGCATTTAAATAATATATATATTCAAATTATAGATGACTGACTGATGATAGTTCTGCTACACTGGTGGTTCAAATTATATCATGTTTATAAATCAAAAAGGTTTTCCACAAGTATCCTGTACAATGGCAATGAAGTATTAAAAACCCTGAAAAACTGTGGGTAAATTTTTTCCCTCTGTTACTTTGGTATACCCATGACTTACATGAGTTTAACTGGACAGAATTGTATCCTTCAGCAACAAAAAGGTCTTTTTTAAGACAATCAGTTTGGCTAAAATTCTGGATTCAGTGACTCTGAATAACAATTTGAGTTAACTTTGTAGTGAAGACAGGCCCTCTGAGTTTTGCCGTTCAGATCACTTGTGTATGGATGTAAAGTGTATTGCAAGCTTGCTAGGAAGTTAAAACGGGTTCTTAGCCAGGTAGATTTCCCTAGTGTAGACATAGCCTATGAGTTCAAATTCAAAGCTTATTGACACCAGCAAGGCTGTCAGTCATGAACAACTATGTGCTTTTAAACTAAAACTGGGGAATCATGGAAAAACCTGAAATTAGTGCAGCAGAAATAATTAATTATTACATAACAGAATGTGCACTAAAAAGCAACAACTTCTGAGTAATTGCCTTGGCCTTGGAATTTCTCAGCATCACAACTGAAATGTATTCTCATGTTTTATTTAATTATTGTTTCTTTTGCCAGAGCACATGTATTCCTCCCCCGCCCCCTTCCTCATATGAAATATTTCTTTATGATGGAATGTGAATTCACCTCCTCTCCAGAAATCTATGCAACAAAGAAAAACTGGAATTTGTGCTGAATGCAACAAATAACAAAACAATGATATAAAGGCATCCATGAAGTGCACACATCAAAGTCAAGAGAAATCTTTGTATTCTGCTGGTAATGCTTCCAAAGTAAAGTGGCATGCAGATTTCTTATTTAATAAATTCCCACAGAAAATTAGTTTTTCACAGTGGGAAGAATTTCAAGGCTTGCCGAGATGAACAGTCAGGATTTAATCACTGTTCAGGCTTTGTAGATACACCAGGGCTTGCAGATATTTGAATGATCCAATTATTCTGTTGAGGCACAATCACCTTACCTGCATACTAATCAAGTGATATGTGAACATGAAATATCTCTGGCTTTTCTGGAAGCTCCAGACATACACTGCTCCCTGGCTGACCTTCTGCCAATTACATTAATTTCAATTCTATTAGCTCATCTTTTGCCCGAAGGTGACATATGCACAGATCTATAGGGAAAAATTGCCTAAATCAACTTTCCACTACACAAGATACAGAGTAGTTGTTCAGTGACTTGAATACAAGGCATTCATTTGAAAACGGAATGCAATTCTACAGTAAATAATGGTGAATTTGTTGAACAAAAAAACACTTAAGAAACTGAAAAGCAATTTATCATGAAAGGGAGCTGATTCTGTCTATTAAAGGAAGTAAATCAATTCTTTGATTTCATACCTATTGTACAGGAAAGCAAAGTAAAGGAGGAACAGAGGTTGGATCAGTTCCACTGTGTCAGTGTTTTGGGCGAGTTTCCCTTTCTTGGGGCTTCTTTTGCATGTCAGTAGGCTTCGCACATTTCTGCACTTACAGCTGGCAATAGTATTTCCCGATGTTCCACTTCTGCCTCTCCCTTTACTCACAGACTGGGGCCTGTATATGCTGACAGGCTGTACTATTGCTGGGACACTGAGCTACGATTGGAACCAGTCGAAATATTTTGAATTTTGAACAACATTTTTCAACAAAAAAAAATCATTATTTGCCAAACTGTCTTCCCTCCCCAAAAATGTAAGAAATGGTTATGTTTCATGATCAGTCATATTCAGGATACCCTTCTCCATTGGGGCAGGTCAGTGGCATGTCATCACACCACTGACACGGAACAAGCTAGCAAAGAAAGCAAAAGAAAAATTCATCTTCTAGCATTAACTAGAAGAAGCAGATCACATCCTCCCTAACTCCTCTCTGGGATAAGCACATTACCATCACAATATTTTTAGCAAGCATCAGACTTTATACCTTTCCTTTTAGATGAAGTTTATATACTCCAAGCAGAATGAAGCATACATCAACAACTGTCCTTTCCCAACCCTTCAAAAAACAAATCTCCCAAGCAGCGCTGCCCACAATGGTGAAAAGAGAAGAATGGAGGATTCCAAGAAATCTTCCAGGGGCCTCACCGTACCAATCCATTAATCGTAGAAGTAATCATATCCTGCAGTGATGGACCTGAATATAAACCCTGAGGTACATAGATAGATACAGAAAAGCTCACTGAACTAAACTTTAGCATGAAATCTTTTATAATAACCCACTCTGCTAGATCTAATCCATAGCTATGATATCTCTACGACTTTCCAAATGTCTCTCCACTTTCACTTTATTCTTCTCTCAAAGTGCCATTGTCAGGCTAACCTCTCTTTCCAGGATAGGTGGTTCCCTCCAGAGTCCATCACTATTCCTCATGGGTAAACCATGAGTAAACATAAAGTAGTTCTTCCTCACTGATTGAGCCCATTGCCTCTCTTGCATTCCTAAACACAGATGACAGATGGAGAGAGGGAATACATTTGGGAACTCATCTGTGTTTTTTTATTCTGTGCTGCCTCTAAAGCATTAGGTCAGGCCAAGCAATTTTCTTGGGTTTATAATTATTGCATCTGTCGCTGATTTAAATATTTCAGGGGATTCCCAAGCTATATAACATGAACATTTTATATTCCTTTGCTTTCTGAAATAAGACAAACACTGGGTATGCAGCTTTATTGGTTCCTGATATTATACTTACCATCCAATGAGCTTCTAGTGGGGCAGCTAGCCCACTCCTGGAGAACAGGAATTAAAAGCAGCCAAGCTAAACTGTTTGTGGAAGGTTGCCAACCACAGCTGTGGCCAGCTCAGTTAGGGCTCAGCTGGCCCTGATAAAAGGCCTGTGGGCCAGGAGAGAGGAGTCTCACTCTATCTCTGGAGTGGGAAGGGCTAGCTGCCTGGGATCAAGGTACCTGAAGTGGAGCAGTGATGGGAAAAGGGTAAGAGGAGATGGGAGCTCCAGCCTAGTAAATCCCCCAGGCTGCAGGCCTTGGTGAAGGCCTACAGAGGTACTGGGACTGTAGAGGTGTAGCCTGGGGATAGGAAGAGGTAGCTGGTCCTACCCCATTGCCAATGATGAGTGGTCATTACAGATGCAGTCTGCTCCAGTGAGTGAGGGCTAGATGATGACTGGCAGTAGTCAGTGAGGCAAGGTGGAGTAAGAGGGTTAGGGGTTCCCCTGGGAGGGGAAACCCAGAGTAAGGGGGTACTGCTGTGCAGAACCCTGAGGTAAAGGGCACCGGGGTCTCGGAGGGACACGGGGACCTGAGGCAGGCAAGCCATCAGCCAGCAGAGATGCTCTGAGGTTGGAAAAGAGCTAATTCCCAGAAGACCAGCAGGAGGTGCCATGCCGATGAATCTCGCTCGCTACAGAGCTTCTTCAAGAAGAGAAAACATAGAAAGAACAGTATGTGAATGTAAGGAGAATGGCTATTTTTGTATTTGTCTTGTGAGCTTTTTAAAAGGACAAAAACAAATAGCTTCTGTCTAAGTATAACCTGTGCAGAATAACAAGGCAGAAGCATCATGTTGCACACCCCAGACAACAAATAAATCTATTAAAAAGATTTATCTACTCATTATGTTTGAGGATCCCCATGATGAATTTTCTGCAAACTGAAAATGTTCAGAAGTGAGAAAAATATAAAGTCTGTTATGTATATTTCACAGAAAAAAGCTTCTTTTCAGAGCCTAGAAAAAGCAACATAATTGTTTCCCCAGCTGCACATAGCCATTCTAACCATGAAAAGCAGGTATAATTCCACCCTCTACTTACAGAATTGGAGTTTATTACAGCACATTGAAAAAGCCATTCACTGCAAAACAAAAGCTCCTTCCACATTTTCACATCCACTATGGTGTGATTTTGTTTCCCATACAGGATTCAGTGATGAAATCCAATGGATTTAGTGGAGCTGGCTGTTGTATCAAAGACTAATAGAATACAGCAGTAGTTTGAAAGTGCAATGCACACTTGAGAACACTGGAGGTGAGCATAGGGGATGAATGACTAGAAGTCGAGCGGGGACAGACAGGATGGAGATAGATCTTGCATTTATGTCGGTTCGTTTCAGTAAAATATCCATTTAATCCTACTGATTGCTAACTTCAGTTTAAATGCAACACTTAAGTTGACTTATTTATCTGGCTGTAGTGTAACTACAGTAAGACATGAAAGAAAGAAGCAGGGTATCTGTTAGTATGGCCAAACAATAACTGTCAAGAGAAAGGTCTCAGAGTAGTAGCCGTGTTAGTCTGTATCCACAAAAAGAACGAGGAGTACTTGTGACACCTTAGACTAACAAATTTATTTGGGCGTAAGCCATCTGATGAAGTGGGTTCTAGCCTATGAAAGCTTATGCCCAAATAAATTTGTTAGTCTCTAAGGTGTCACAAGTATTCCACGTTCTTTTTGCCAAGAGACAGTGAACATGAGTTAACTAATGCCTAATAATTCAGAGACCCCGCAGGTCTCTTCAATATTCTAATTTACATGAGCTCATCTTTTCTGTATATAGAGCAAAGGATCGTTTTGGACCATCACAATTTACAGAATCGACAGCAGAACATAAGCAGCTAATTGTACAGAGAACAGTAATGTTCTGAAATTGTGCCACCTTCTGGCAATTTGTAGACAGACCAGTAGTCAATATAAATCTAAGCTTTTGTTACCTTTCAAGATAGAAGAGCAGGACATATGTAAGTGAAACATAGGAACTTCTTGAAACCCAGGGGGTGGTGTTGGGGTTTTGCATTTAATTTTAAGCAGATTATTTTTCTAAATAGACTTGGTTCTACTGAGAAAGGAAAAAATGATACTCCCCCAAAACTTATAAATACTTTCTCCACCTTCCCTTTGTTTAATCTCTATTTTAGGTTTTCATGGAACTGGGGAGGGAGAGTGAAGAAGTCCTTCCCAGGTGTTCTTGAAACAACTAAATGTATCATGAGCTTTCTGAAGTCATGTCATTCGTATTACATCAGGACAGATCATACATTTTCCAAATGTAACTATCCTTTGCTATGTGAAAGAATTCTAAATGGGGTTTACTTCTGAACAATTCTTGACTGAACAGAGAAATGCACATGAGACTAAGAGGAATGATCTTGCGTGAGTATATAACACTTCAAAGACAGATCTGATATTAGGTATGACTAGAATGAGCAATTCATGTATTTGTTCTAATGACACTTAAAGTAACTTTTAAAATTCAGCAGGCAGAAGTTAAATTAGGTCTACAGTTCAAGGTGCTTAAAAGTTGAATATGAAAGAAACAAACCTACTGTGATACTGCATCACATATTCTTCATAGTGATTATTATGATTGAGTATAGCATAATTATGATGCATTTTATATAAGGTGGGTCATGTGAGATGTCATTGGAAAAAGTTATGATTTGTTGAATGATTATTCTATTTGTATGTACTGCATTTTATTTAAGTTATGAAAATTGACTATATCTGTATTTCAAATGTAGTTACACCTGGGTAATACCACTAGACATGATGCTTTAAGTCTAGAGAGCTGGTTGGGAAGAGCCTATTCAGGGTAATAAGCCATTAGGAAAAAACAATAGGCCTTAGGAGAAGCTTATCTCCTACCTGGTGACCTTCCTGAGAAGGCTACAAACAGCCTGTAAGTGATGGCTGCTATGACTGTACAAGGACATGTGATCAGACCACATGTCTCTGGACCCCATCTTGGCATGTCAGCATTTTAAAACAAACTGGTCTGGGAACCCAAGTTTTGGAACAAAGGGTCCCTGCCCTGTGTAAGATGGAGTGACAACATCTGTTTGTTCTTCACTCACCACATAAGAAGACTCATGGAAACACCTGAGGAACAAAGACTGAACCGGGGAGAGTGCTGAATGCAGGCTAATGGGATTTCTAGCCTGTGTATGAAACACCTGGGGATTCCACAAGGTAAAGCAAGTACAGCTTGCCCCTTAAGAATCTGTAGCCAGCTTGTATCATCTTTTAGGGTAAGACTGTACTAATTCATATCTAATCTATTTAGTATATTAAGCTTAGGGTTTTTATTTATTTATTTGCTAGGTAATCTGCTTTGATCTGTTTACTATCCCTTATAATCACTTCATCTATCTTTTGTAGTTAATAAACTCATTTTTGCTTTATCTAAACCGGTGAGTTGGAGTGAAGTGTATGGGACTCTTAGTTCAAGGGGAAAGGCTGTTGCATATTCCTCTACACATTGATGGAGGGGGATAACTTTATGAGCTTACTTTGTTCAGGTCCCTGTGCAGCGCATGACAGTATAATTTTGGGTTTGTACCCAGAGGGGGTACATGCCTGGGGAGCTGGGAGTTGCCTTGGCTGTAGCCTTCCTATGCAAGGGCTGGTCATGTAATTGCATCTGGATGTGTCCCTGCCAGACATGCCAAACCCATGGGAAAAATGTAGAAAATTGGATTCTTTTGGCTAAATTGGCTTGTGAGTTGCTTGTTGGCTAGTGTTTTTGTTTGTTTGTTTTGACTTGTAGCTTGCTTCTTTTTCTGATCAGCTCCCAGCAAGGAGAAAAGGGTGGGAGAGAGTCAGGGGTGCACAATGGGCCTACCACAGTCTCAGACTGCACACTGAGGGGGATCTAGTCAATGTTGAGGTTCTTAGGAATTGGCTTGTTTTGAAATGGGATTAGCTTGATTTTTGGCTTATTGTGAAAATCAGGGTGCTTATTTATCATACGAAAGTTGGCAACTCTGGTCCCTACCTGTATGAATGCTAGTGAAAGTGCAGGCTGGAGGACTTTGCAGCTTGTCACATCAGTACAATGTGAGAGGAAGCCCAGGCTGGTGGGTCAGGGTCTCATTGGTACCCCAGCTAGAGGTGGCAGCCCAAGGAGGAACCCATCACACCTACAACAGAACTGAGTGAATTGGGGATAAACTTGTCTTGAGGAGCAGGGTTCATATTCTTAGTCACTAAGACTATCTTTTCAATGGATTTTGCCCTAAAAATTTACTCCTGGCTTGGATTTTCTTGGCCAGACAGATGCTATTACCTCCACCAAGGTCTCTTCAGATTAGTTCAAAAAGAAAACTGGCTTGGGTTGTGTCAGCACTTATATATGCAAGATTTCTGGAGACAGTTTTTAGGTGTTTCTGTACTGGGACTTACTCTGCCATGTCTTTGGCTTCACACATCCGATTAGGCATCATCTTGGAGGAAAGAAAAGCTCTCTCTTTGACAGCAAAGACCAAAACTGACTAGAGCAATTAGCTGATCTATTTCAAACTGGCATTTTTATGTTTCCATAGCAACCAAAGTTATTAAAAGATATGAATTAAAGTAGTGTGGAGAAAAAGCTGCATGAAGAGTTAGCAACTGTATTTTAGAAATATTAGAATCCTGAACCCCAATATCCCAGAGTTGAGTTTCTAAATAACTTGTTAAATTGAGAACATCTGCATACTATCTACCATCAATGAATTCACTGATTTGATTCATCCCTGTGCTATATGTTTAAGACCCTGTGGTGGGGCTAGTACCTCGATGGCCCCTTCAGTCAAGGGGGTGGGAAGTAACACTGCCTCTCTATGCCTAATCCCGTGTTCTAAACTCCTCTGTAGTCAGCACAGTGTGGTCCCAGGGCCAGAGTCCATCTACTTCTCCTGCCCTAGTGGGATAATGTGGCCTAGAAGCCAGAGTCAACACAAGGTGTCCTTGAAGTCAGGGCTGTGCAACCTAGTGGCCAGAGTCAATACAATTGCCCTAGGGGTCAGGGCTATGTGGTCTATTGGCCAGAGTCAAAAATGTAGGCTACCACCCAGGTGGGTGGCAGCACAAGTGAGGGGGAACCCAGTCCCTCCCTCTCCACTGGGTCCCAGCACAGGGTCCTGTCAGCAGAGAGCACGGTCACCTCCCAGTCAGTGGGGATTCTTCTGCAATGCACTGACTTTCTTCAGGTGCAAAGTACCACTCACACCACTCCGCTGTGCCACTTCCTACCATGTGTCCTGAAGCCAGGTTCTGTTAATCATCAGGGTCTTGAAACTCGTTGGTGCAGGTAACTTGTTGGGACTCCGACTCCTGTCGACTAGCTGTGGGCAACAGTCTCTGGTCTGGGCCTCAGACTCTCTGATTTCTGCTGTCAGAGGCTGAAGCAGCTCCCGAGCTGGAGCCTCCACCACGCATCCTTCTTCCCCAGCATTCAGCCCTGACTGAGCAGCTCTGCAGGCTTTTATACCTGATTTCCAGGTGGAGCATGCCCAGCAGAGCCTCGGAGGTGAGGCTTGTTCTGCTAGGAGGGAAGGATGAACCCCTGCCGTACCAGTGTGGCTGATCCATGCTGTCACACACCTACTTACTTCAATGGGACTTCAGCCAAGGTTTACAGTTAAGCATATGCTTATGTGCATTCTTGAATAGTGAGGCTTTCCTGAACTGGGGTCCATGAATGTCTTTAAAAACACAACTACCATTCTGAAACCTTTAAAAAGGCAGACATTATTCAGATCATAAGAACATAAGAACATAAAATCAACAGGTCCATGTAACTTGCATTCAGCCATTTTAAGAGTGCTGGCTGAGGAGCTTGCTGAACTGTTAATGTTGATTTTAAATATGTCTTGGAGCACTGTGGAAATTACAGAAGACTGGAAGAAAGCTAACGTGCATTTTTAAAAAGAGTAAATGGTATGACCCAGGTAATTATAACCCTGTCAGCCTGTCATTGATACCAGGGAAGATAATGGAGCATCTGATATGGGATTTGATTAATAATGAACTAAACAAAGGTATGTAATTAATGAAAATCAACATGCGTTTATGGAAAATATGTCCTGTCAAACTAAATTATTATCTTTTTTTGATGACACTGCTCTACAGCCAAAATGCTTCTGAAATAAATGTAGTCAAACTTTACTAATTCTGGGTCACTGAGAATGAAAATGATGCTTAAAATTGTTGATTGGCTCTAGTTTTCAAGATATGCTATTGGGTCAGTATATATGACCCTTGACATGGGAATGGCGAAGGATAAGTGAGTTATAAAGGGAAGGGATCTCAATTTAAACCAGAAATGACTAAAATACATCTTTGACTGGATCTATGAATAAATCTATGACTGGGTTTGGACAGTACTTGCTTTTTAGGCAAAACAATGAATGATGCAATCTGAAGCTGGTATTGCGTCATACACAATATGAATTGCATCATGTTATTCCTAGAAGTCATGGATGATGCAATCATAATGAAGCTTACATCACTCTGCTGAACAAACTGCCCTATATCAGCTCTAGAAATCATATAGTGTCGTGCTCTCTTATTTGTCAGTGTTTGATTTTGCAAAGGGACACATTTCCGTTTAGCCAAAGTGAGCAGAAATGCCTCGTACTTGTGTGAACAGTGCAGATAACTTCTGCTATGTTTGTGGTGAAGTGACTTTTGCATCACAAAAGTGCAGTATAACCACTATGGTTAAGAAAGCCTATCACCTTTATTCTGGCTGCAAAATTGGAGATCAGGACAAGAGGTGGGCCCCACACATATGCTGCCACACTTGTGCAAGAAATCTTCGCCAGTGGTTGAACAGGAAAAGGAAATCTATGCCTTTTGCAGTGCCAATGATTTGGAGAGAGCCAACAGATCATAACAGCAATTGTTACTTCTGCATGGTGCCTCCAGTTGGGAACGGTCTCTCAAAGAAGAAAAAGTGGACTGTGCATTATCCAAACATTCCATCTGCTATACGCCCAATACCCCACGGAGAAGGACTGCCGGTTCCTGATGCACCAGAATCATTCTCACTTGAGTCAGACGAGGAAGAGGAAGAGGATGAAACTTCTGGTCCTGAATCATCAATGTCACAGGACCCACATTTTCTCCCATCCTCCTCCTCTGAACCGCACCTCATAACACAAGCTGAACTGAATGAGCTTGTCAGGGATTTGGAATTACCCAAGAGTAAAGCAGAGCTGTTGGGCTCCAGACTACAGCAGTGGAATCTCCTGGCAGGTGATGTTAGAGGTTCCATGTTCCATGACCGTCAAAAGGATCTTGTCCCATTCTTCTTCATGGAAGGTGATCTTGTAGCCTGCAACAACATCGATGGTGTGATGGCAGCCCTCAACATCGTTCACGATCCAGATGAGTGGAGATTCTTCATAGATTCATCGAAGATGAGTCTTAAAGCTGTTTTGCTGCATAATGGCAATGTTTTGCCATCAATTCCAGTCGGTCATGCAGTCCATATGAAGGAAACCTATGACAACATGAAACAACTTTTGAGGTGCATAAACTATGACCAACATCAGTGGCAGCTCTGTGGCGATTTGAAGGTTGTTGCTCTCTTGCTTGGTCTGCAGACTGGACACCCAAAGTACTGCTGTTTTCTCTGCGAATGGGATAGTCGTGCAAGAGATTCCCACTACATCAAGAAAGATTGGCCACTCCGACAGTCATTAGAGCCTGGGAGTAAAAGTGTTCAGCATCCACCACTTGTTGAATCGAGGAAGATTTTGTTACCACCCTTACACATCAAGCTGGGTCTGATGAAGAACTTTGTCAAGGCCATTGACAAAACACAAGCAGCTTTCAAGTACCTCCATGGAAAATTTCCAAGGTTAAGTGAAGCTAAGATAAAGGAAGGTGTCTTTGTTGGTCCTCAGATTCGTGAACTTCTTCGAAATGATGCATTTGACCATGCACTGCATGGCAAGGAAAAGATGGCATGGAAAGCCATCTTTCAGTATGTATCAGTCAGTGGCAATAGATTTTCTCGGAAACAACAAGGCAGACAACTACAGGTTGTTGGTGGAAAACTTCCTCAAGGCATACAAAAGCCTTGGTTGCAACATGTCACTAAAGATACATTTTTTGCACTCTCATCTAGTTTTTTTTCCAATGAAGTGCGGAGCAGTGAGTGACGAGCACGACGAGCGATTTCACCAGGACATTGCAACAATGGAGAAACGCTATCAGAGCAAATGGAGCCCATCAATGCTTGCAGACTATTGCTGGACAGTGACAAGAGATGCTCCATTTAATGAATACGAGAAACAAGCCAAGAAGCGCTGAGTAGACACTGAATAGGACTAAACTATGTACATAATAGTTTTTTGCCTTTTGTTTCATAATACATTTTATTTATATAACCCTTTTGCTGATTTTTAAAGTGTTACCTAAACAGGACAGGTGAAATATTATCATGTAAAGCAACCATAAACACAGGAAAAGACCTAGGTTTACAATTTATGATTAAAACTCTACTAGCTACACAATATACATAGACATAAAATGTAAAAACTTAAATATCTTAGAAACAGTAGCCAATCAGTTGTTTTAATTGTCATATTTTAATTCAGCACATAAAAATACATAATAAATATCACATTTTATCTCTGAAGCAGATGACTTCTAAAAAATTGTAGACCAGTGTGAGCTTACAAGTTGGAATGATACAGGTAACACTGTTGACATAATATACTTAAATAAACCGAGGAATACTTGTGGCACCTTAAAGACTAACCAGTTTATTTCAGCATAATATACTTAGACTTCCATAAGGTGTTTGACTTGCTACTGCACAACATTTTGATTAAAACACTGGAATAATATAAAATTAATATTTCTGTTTGCAGTATTACAATAGCCATGTTGGTCCCAGGATATTAGTGAGACAAGGTGGGTGAGGTTATATATTTTATTTGTAACAACTTTTGTCGCTGAAAGAAACAAACTTTTGAGCTGACACAGTCCTGAAGAAAACCTTTCTGGAAGTTCAAAAGCTTGTCTCTTTCACCAACAGAAGTTGGTCTAATAAAAGATACTACCTCATCCACCCCACCTCAATGACATTGACATAGCATGAATTAAATGTATTAAACTGGCTAACTGAGTGGTCTCAACATGTAACTGGCAACAGGGAATCATTATTGAATAGGTCTATTTCTAGGGATCAGTTCTTCACACTATGCTATTTAACATCTTTATCAATGACTTGGAAAAAAACAAAATCACTGAAAAAGTCTGGAGATGATACACAAATTGAGGGAGTGGTAAATAATGCAGAGGACAGGTCCTTGATTCAGGGCAATTTAAATCACTTGGGAAACTAGGTGCAAGTGAACAATATGCATTTTAATACAGCTAATTGAAAATGTATGTATCTAGGAACAAAGAATGTAGGCCCTGTTTAGAGTATGGGGGACTCTATCCTGGGAAGCAGTGACTATGAAAAAGATGTGAGGGTGGATAATCAGCAGAACATTAGCTCCCAGTGTGATTATGTGGCCAAAAGAATTAATGCCATCCTGAGATGCATAAACAGGGGAATCCTGAGTGGGAGTAAAGAGGTTATTTAACCTCTATATTTGGCCCTAGTGTGAATGCTACTGGAATACTGCATCCAGTTCTGGTGCCCACAGTGCAAGAAAGATTTTGATAAATGGGAGACAGTTCAGGGAAGACCCATGAGAATGATTAAAACATCAGAAAACCTGACTTATAGTGATAAACTCAAGCGGCTCAGTCTATTTAGCATAACAAAGAGAAGGTTAGGGGTGACTTGACTACAGTCTGTAAGTGCCTACATGGAGGACAAATATTTAATAACAGCCCCCTTGATCTTGCAGAGAAAGGTATAACAATCCGATCACTGGAAGTTGAAGTTTGACAAATTCAGACTGGAAATAAGGCATATATATTTAGTGGTGAGAATCATTAATCATTGGAACAATTTATCAAGGTTTGTGGTAGATTCTCCAGCATGGACAATTTTTAAATCAAGACTAGGAGTTTTTCTAATTGATCTGCTTTAGGAATTATTTTGAGAAAGTTCTATGGCTGTGTGATACAGGAGGTTTGACTAGATCATCACAATAGTCTCTTCGCTTTGGAATCTTTGAATGTCTGTACACACACACAGGCACCCACAAACCCAGGAGTTCAGGGAAGGCAGAGAAAAAGATACACACACACAAATATATAGATCTATAAAGAGACTGAATAACATATGCATAATCCAGACATATATATTTAAGAAAGGTATGTAGAGTCAATGGGGATTGCTGCTCTATAAATACCTAGAATGGACGGATGGATGGATCCAGTTTCATACAACTCTATTTATCTCATTGATTTCTGCTGACAATATACACTACAAAAGTAAGCCTTAAATGGTTTCAACATCTCAGCAGAAGGCTAAGATTATTAAAAAAAATACAGTTATATTTTATTTTAAAGATGAGTGAACACTGCAACAGAAAATATTTCTTTGAATGTAAAAGTTAAATTTGACAACAATATTCATAACCACTCTGGGTCAATAATAGAAGATCATCAGTCTAAGATTTCAGTCTAAATTTGTGTGAAATTTTCTGAATAAATTATTGCAAAATGTTGTCTAGAAACCACTATAGTTATTTACTAATTTATAAACAGTCCCCATTTCATCAACAACTTACATTAATTAAAAACTATTACAAAATCAACAAAAAAAAAAGAGATTAAAATTAAAGGCCATAATAAATCTCTCATTGCAAAGCAGCCTGCGTGATATTTATAATATTTACTATCTTGAACCCTGATCCTGCAGAAGCCAATGTAGCTCCAGCTCCAGCAGCTGGTTTATGTATTTATACAGTAATGGTATATACTCCTGCTGGATACCAATAAGAAACACAGACTTTAATGCAAACAAGAGGCAATTGATGTGGTTTAATTAAGACACAACTTTATTCACTTACATATTTGGGAATATCCAGCAACAAGTTACACAGTTCAGGTCATTATTATTTCCTTATTATTTGCTTTCACTTGTTAGGGTTGCTGTCAGCTGTTCTTCTTCCCAACCTACTCCCAAGCCTGTTGCTGATAACTTACCACTCTTCCCCTCCTTTCAAGGGTGTTGTGATAATTGGGACTACAAATTTACCCTAATTGCTCAACTCTGGGAAAGTGGATAAAAGTTTATTAAATGTTTCCATCATCTATAGCAACAAATATCAATGGGGAAAAGTACAAAATGGAGACATAAAGACTAAATTACTTACAAAAAACAACAACAAAAAAAGGGCCTCCGGATATAACTAAAAGACTGTGTTAAGATTATGCGTGGTAACAAAAAAAGTGTGGGACTGGAAATCAGTGAACCAAATTGGTATGTTGGACACCAGGCCTAGTTGGTGGACAGAATAATGAGATGGGCTACTCTATCCATCACTCCATTTTGGGATTCTTAAAAGAAAAGAGAGTTTGGTGGAAAGTATGGAAAGATGTGAACCCTGGCTGACTGAAATACAAGAGAAATGGGAAAAGCAGATTGCTCCATCTAGGCTGCTACCCCCACCACCTCCTGAGACCCCAAGACTCAGCATGACATGACTGAGTACTCTTCATACTAATCTTGATCCACAACACATATACCAATCCAAAACACTTCCATTGTGGGGTTGCTGGTCTCCACTGTTCTCCCTGGTTCCACTGCCTCTGCCTTATATGAGGGGAAAAAAGAGGGCTGGAAAAAAGGGTGTTTGTCTCCCCACTTCTCCAGATGTTCAGAACCCCAGTCTCCCTTCCTCTGCTTCCATAGGGGATGCATTCCCCTAAATCCAACTCTAAACCTATCAGAGAACCGTATCCCCTCTGTAATGAGTATCTGCACAGGACACCCACTACACCACTACATTTAACATCTTGACATAGCCTCTTTTCCTACTCTGTGGGTTCCCTTACTTACTGTAGGGAAGGAGAAAAATCGCACCCGAACTTGATCGCCACATAGCAAAAAATATAAAGCTGTAAAACTCTGTAGAGCTATAATATATTTCCATATAAGATTTATTTACAAATCCCAATACTACCTGCTTACGTTTTTACTAAGTGGCTTCTTTTGAACCCTTCTCACTTCAGCAACTGCATCTGAGTCAGTCAATTCAAGGAGTCTAGGAAAAGGAACTTCTTAAGGTTTTTCTGTGGGAAGCTGCAGAGGAGGCTGTACCAGGTGCCTAAAGCATTTTCAATTCTGAGAGGAGCAGGCTTAGACTCAGTTTCAAGCATCAGAGGTTTTGTTTATTTGTTTTTTTTGAAAGTGCTTTGTGAGTCAATAAGATCAACAGAGAGAAGGATCTCTGACCCATTCTGGGCATGTCACCCAATTGCCTAGATTTTAATTAGAGGTGAGCCAGTTAGTTTGGCTACTATGTAACAAACTAGAAAATGTGGACACTTAACTACATGATGTGATTACATCCCATCTGTCCCTGCATTGTTTCCACTGGCAAGACAATTACATTAATGGGTAACTTCCCATACAATTGAATCTCTGTATTGTCTTCCAACTTTCTACCAGCACAGTTTTTAGACACAGTCACTATGTAACAATGTGAAGCACAGAAAGGCAAAATATTGACCCTACCATGGCCAGCGGGGATAGCTTAGTAGCCTAAGCATCAGGTTTGTCCTAATTAGACTCTATAGATTTAAATCTCAGCAGGGTGGACTCAGTTCTTTAACCTCTGAAACAGATGTTAGTTACAAATTCAATAGAATTTGTTGCATTCGTTGTTTGAATATATTAATTCACAAATTTAGCCGTGATGCTTTCACAAATCATTCAAGAACCATCCTAGTTTCCTTCAATATGTTCGCTATTCCAAATATTCTATAGCTCATGCTAACAAATGTGTGTGTACTGTTTACTGCAGTGTTTCTCGTTCATTATTCATAGCGTACAATCTGAAGGCTGAAATTTTTAAAACTGGAAAACAAAACATGATAAATAGCTATCGGTGAATAATGAACAGCACAGTCTGTAATACAAATTTTCAGAAGATCAATTATTGCTGAAATTAAAGAAACGTTAAAGACTTGTGAACATTTTTATGGATAAATTGGTGGCCATCCAAATACGCATGAATGATGAATAACAGCATAGAAAACTCACCACACTTATTCATGAAACATTTGTGACTGTCCCATCATACTGTTCCCCCAGATCTGGTTAGCACTGTCCTGCACTATCGTGTCACATGCTATACTTACCAATACAAACATCCCAGATCAAAAGAGTATATGAGTGTTTGGTTTATTTAGCTCTTTGGATTGGCTCCCTCCCCACACCTTCCATGTAGCATTTCCAATAAGGGTATGTTTACACTGCAATTAAAAACGAGTGGAGTTCAGGCTAAGGGGCTTTTTAATTGCAGTGTAGACATTTGGGTTTGGGCTGGAATCTGGGATTTAGGATTGTGAAGTGGGGAAGTTCCAGATCTCAGGCTGCAACCTGAGACCAACGTCTACACAGCAATTAAACAGTCCCTTAGCCTGAGCCCTAGGAGCTCAAGTCAGCTGGCATGGGCCAGTTACATTACAGGTGTCTAATTGCAGAATAGACATAGCCTATATGATGACACCCAATAGGTGACCCAGAGGTCAAATGTGGCCCTAGGCCCACCGGGATTCCTATGTGGCCCAACAGCCAACTGTAATGAAAGAGGTGCCAGGACTCAGCCCTGCAAAGCTCCGGCATAAATTAAGTAGTGGCTGGGTAGCCGGAAAGCAGTGGGAATTAGCCAGGTGCCCAGCTCTGCAGGCAGCAGTGCTGCTGGCAGCAGTGGAGAAATAAGCCTAGCAATACACCATACCTTAGTTTGTTCCCAGGCTTGGCAGGGCTGAGCCCTGGCACTTCTTTCACTGCAAATTAACACTTCAAATAATACTTATGTTGCAATCAAGGTCTTTATTTATTGGCAGCTGATTTTTATTTTCATTTTATCAGCCTTCTGTGCAAATGGCCTGCTTCTTGCTGTAAAATTCTCAGATCAGCCCATGGGTAGATCTAATTGAGTATCATGAGGGTGGGTGGCTGTTGCCACCTGTTGCTCTCTTTTCTAGCCTTTTATGAGCTGTTCATTGGTCTGATAAAGCGGGTCAGCAAGTACACCAGCTACTTCCCATTCAACTTCAGATGGCTGTAGGAGGAACTCCTGCCAACACATGCTTCAGGGAAGTTTCAGGGCTAATAAGAACATAAAAATGACCCTACTTTGTGAGACCAAAGGTCCATCTAGCCCCGTATCCTGCCTTCCGACTGTGGCCAGTGCCAGGTGCCCCAGAGGGAATGAACAGAACAGGTAATCATCAAGTGATCCAGCCCCTTTCACTCACTCCCCGCTTCTGGCAAACAGATGCTAGAGACACCATTCCTACCCATCAGACTCTCAGGTTTGGGAATTTAATCCCTTAGAGTTAACAAGAGATTATTTTAGTTCAGCTGCAGTGGCTCAAACACACCTGTGTGCCAGCCTCATGGATGATGGAGTGCCTCTATAGTGGGAAAATTAGGATGCTTTAACTGGCCAATCTACTGTCCTACACATGCACCAACCTTAAAAAATCCCAAGCACTGGAGAAGAATATGATCATAATCAATTGCAGCATAATCTAAACTTTCATCACACATAAGAGCTTGATTACCATTTACACTAATGCTACATTCTGCTCGCAAAAAGAGGCCATGAAGTGTGTAAATGCCCACTTTAAGGACCATGTCTACTGGTAGAATTGTGGAAAGGGGCCTTAGCATAAATGAGAATCAGCCTCACTAATGTTTCATAGTAAAGGGTGGGTTAGCATATTTTTGTCTTGCCTAGTAAATGTTCTGGACAGCTTTGCAAGACTGACATATTATGTGTGTAACTGTTTACACCACATCACAGATGTGATGAACATTTGGATTTGCATGTGGGAAAGATCTCGTTGGTTCATACGTTACCTTTCCATTACTAAAAATGCAAAATGAACTAGCAGAAACTGAATATTCGCTGATAGATTTCCTTCTGCCCATCACAGGTTAAATACAAATGTCAACAATAGGATTCCAGCCTGTCTTCAATTTCATTTCCATCAGTGAAATGGTCAGCACAAACCACTGACTCAAAAGATAAATATTTAAAATAAAAATAGGATTGTCAGTCCTGAAGAATGTGTACTTTGTAAAACCAATTAAATAAATCCCAAGTACAGATTTTAGAGCTATGATATACCAGTAGCATTTCTTGTACACTTCTGTATTAAATCAAATCCTTACAGGAATTTGCTCATAACTGATTTTTGAGAGATGTAAGCAATGCACAATAGGATAAGCACAAAATTTCATCTTTCTCCATGAACAAAGTAGTATGAAAAGCAATTACTTGAGGTTAGACAATGACAGAAAAATAATCTTAACACTTTGAAAAGAATAGTGATAACCTCATTGTCCTTGAAAGAAATAAAAGATTTGTAGTGTGGGTGTATTGTACTTCATGTAGGTACAGTATTGTACCATGCTTTTATAAATATGTATAATAATTAAGTAATTAGGTGCAGAGCATGTATGTTTGCATGCATACTGATGCTTAAAGAACAGTCATGTGTTCTAGGGTGTGTATTTTATAAGGAAAATTATATAATTCTCTTTCCTGTCTGTTCCAGATTCCAAACCTCCAATTAACTTTGATGGAAGTTACACATAAATTAACTTTGTAGGCCACTATGTTTGTTTGTGTATGTGTACACATGCATATACAAACTCTCTACAAATGTATATTGACTGCGTCATTTATAAGTGTATTGAAACAGAATCCACACGGGCAAAGTGTATCAAGGAACAATTTTATTCCTCACATCTACACACCTGGAATGCTCTACCTAGAAATCTCACCAAGTATAAGACTCACCTCGGTAATGATGAGAGCTGTGTGAAGTACACATTATGAAATAGAAACTGTCTGCAAATCTCCACCCTGTCACACCCACAGAGCTTGTGTCAAAGGGCTCAATCCTGCAAGGTGCTGAGCACTCTAGCTTTGCCCAGCAAAACATGGGAGCATCTGTTTAACTTTAAGCATGAGAATAGTTCAACTGAGTTCAATTAAACACATGAGTAATTCCATTGGACTCAAGTGAGCTATTTGTGTCTTTAAAGTTAAACATATGGTATAGTGCTCATCATTTGTGACAACAAGCCCCAAATGTCCAGGAACCTGCAAAAATTTAAAGGTTCGTGAAAACTTTGCCAAAATAAGGTATATTGTTTTTGTCCATTATGAAAATATTACAAATTCTGTTTGGAGATTAACCAGCATGTCTGGTCTACTACTGATGGCAGGTATAACTTAGGACACTGTTCCTGACACCTGTCCTCAGAACTCTTCAGTCTTCACTTTTTCTCCTCCATCACAAAAGGAACTTGTGGGTATTTTATCTATGAATAAGGCCTTGTCTACACTACAGAGTTACATTGACATAAGGCAGCTAACATCAACCTAACTCCATAAGTGTCTATACTAAAATATTTTTCCCGCCGATGCTACTCACCCACTATGCCAACTTAATAACTCCATCTCCATCAGAGATGTAGCACTTAAGTTGACACAGCTAGGGCGATGCAGTGTTGGTGTAGACACTGTGTTAGTTATGTTGACTTCAGTGGCTCCAAGAGGTGTCTCCCGATGCTCCACCATGACCACTTCAGACATCATTTTGAACTCGGCAGCTAGCTACACAGGTACAAACCCCTCCACTTTTAAAGCCCACCAATTTTTTGAAATTCCATATCCTGTTTGCTCAGCATGGCGAGCTCATCTAGCAACTGGTCATGCTGGCTCTGCAGACGCGCTCCTGCCTGGAGTACACAGGACGTGGTGGATCTCTTGGGTCTGCGGGGAGAAGAAGCTGTTGAGGCACAGATCTGATCCAGCTGAAGAAATGTTGATATCTAAGAGCAGATCACTCATTACATGGTGGAGAAGGACTACAAGATGGATACGCAGCAGTGTGCATGAAAGTCAAAGAGTGTGGCAGGCTTACTAGAAGGCAATGGAGGCTAACAGTGGCTCTGGTGGGGAGCAGCAGACATGCTGCTTTTAGAAAGAGCTACATACCAGCCTTGGCAGAGATCCCATGATCACCGCTAAGAGTCCTGTGGATATTTTGGGGGAGCTGGAATCATAGGTCCCTGCAGTGAACAGAGAGGAGGTGGTGTTGGACAAGGAAGAGGAGGAATATGGGGGACGGTGACCTGGGTATCCAGTAGTGCAGGAATCCAAGACCTGTTCTTGACATGAGCCACTCACCCCATACTGTCCAGCATGGGTGAACCTGATACAGGGGAAGGAAGGAAGCTCTTGTAGATATGCAATTTCCTTTGACATGGCAGGGACACGTCTCTTCATTTACTCTTCTATAATCATTTGATCTTTTTAACTGGGAACAGGTAGTGAAATCACCATGAGATGTGGAGTCACTATCTGTTTCTCATTGCACTATCCAGCTAGGCAGAGGGAACACTGTGAAACAGTTTATGTGCACCGGGCTGGCCTGGGTATCCTCCACAGAGACCTCCAGGAAAGTTTCCTGAAGGTAGACTGAAATCCTCTGCCAAAAGTTTCTGCGAAAGGCTACCTTATTTCTTCCACCGTGATAGGACACTTTCCCACACCATGGAGCCATTACTTCAGCAGGCAGGATTGCAGCATACAAGCTAGTAGCATATGGATGTGGTCTGCAGCCAGATCGTGGAAGAGCTGTGCCCTTTCAACCTCTGTTACCCTCAGGAGTGATATCAGCTAAAATCACCATTGCCTGTGGAAAATGGTGCCAGTATTCAGTTCAATGGCCCTCTCCACATATATTCATGCCTAGGAGCTACCCCGTTCTTACTGTCACACGTCTCCCTCCCCAGGCCTAACTCTCCATGACTGGGACTGCTACCATGCTGTATGAATCCCAAGGAGAAATGATAATGTAGTGCTTGTAACTTGTGTGGATCAAGGGGAGTGAGTTCAGTAGATCAAGTTTCCATTTATCTTGCGAATATATTCACAATAGTACCTCAGTGCTTTGTATCTTTTGCCACTGGAAATGTGGCCTTCAGTGTCTCTCCAGCCACACTGACAGAGTGGCTCACTGTAACGGGGTCTCTGCAGGGCCCCCTCCTGGCTCCTGCCCCCACTAGGCTAAGAAAGTCACACAGGTGCAGTGCTCACCTAGTGTTTTTATTTACAGGTTGTGTTCCCACCACCTTTCCATTATACACATAGTCTCCTTCTTATAAGAGAGAGAGAAGACAGCAAGTAACCTGAAAAATCTGTACAAACAAGGCTAAAGGAACCATCTACCTTCCACGGACTTCAGTACATCTATTGTGTGACTAATGCTATTCCCATTATAACCTAAACAACAAAACTACGTACACATCTTTATATCTATTACCATGGTGTGTGCCTATGTGTTTGGCATAAATATGCCCCACACTAGCAGAAATCTTCATAACATCCTATTTTCTACAGCTGACAACACTTGATACATACTTTCCTCAGAAGGTGCAACATCTGCTCTCAGTGCATCAGTTATCGAAATCATATGCCTGGTTAACACCTGTAGGATTTAGATTAAAGTCATTCCAGAATCCTTCAATACTTGAGGAAGATATTTGTGTATATAAAAAAAATAAAAATCAAACACTTCAGTCCTCAGAGCCTTCACTGATCACATGAGCCCATCTGCAATCCTAGACATGTAGAATAAATATTCAAAGTTATGTGTCAAAAGTGATTTGGAAACAGGTGAGATCGATGGCTTTGACAGTAGTCAATATTTTCTAAGAATTTTAACAAAATCCTACCAGTGTATAGGTAAAACATGTCCTAATTACATGATAAAATAGCTCTCAGATTGTGCCAGTTTACTTAGTACATGACATCCATAATTAACAAGTAGTCAATTACATGTGTACCTGAAAGCAGTTATGATCTCTCAGGCTATATGGCTGTTTATTCTCATTTACAAATTTGAAATGACTTCCCTTGCCTTTTTCTAAAAAACAACAAAAAAAACCAAAAAAAAAACCTGGAAAATAATCTTGCAACAAAAGGTTATAAAAATGTATTATTTAACCAAGAAAAGGAACAGCTCTGAAAATAAATAGGTACTTAAAGCCACATCTCTGTGCAGTGTATACAGAATGGAGCTCAATTCAGTGAACTGACAAACAAAACTAATTTTGCCAACTAGATAAAAATAATGTATCTATTTCTAGTTTTGTAGGCATATAAAACTGGAGAAACCTGTAGTATGGATAATTTTGTGTCAACATTCTATCCTTTTTATTTCTTTAATCAGCTTCATTTCTTCATGCACTGCACAGAGATTTTAGTTTAATTATCCTTATAGTTTTGAAATGTTTACTTTTTTCTAGCTATTTATGTATCTATTTGTATCTGACCACCTTAAAACATTGTAATTGGATAATTAGCAAGGGTCTCTGCTCCTATCTCTGCTTTCTCCTACTGTTATTTTTGAAAATTTAATGTCTTTATCTTAAATTTTGTGGAAGTTAACTCAAGAACTAAATGTGGCATTCTGTGTCAAAAGGTGACACTAATCTGGAGGGAAGAAATTCCATAATTGTGGGCTGAATGCTCTGTCTCCCACACTATCATGACTGACAGTCCCACTGTACTAAGAGAATGAAGCCATCTCAGAAGGTCATCATTACCTGAGAAACTGCCTCACACACTGAAAGATCTGGGTCAATCCCATGGACAATTTAGGAAATATGAACTGAAAGTTTAAACTTGTTTCAGTGGTAAGGAATGATGTAGTGAGCAGAACACTGGAGTTGTTGTTGTTGCTTATTACAAAAGAAAGCTCCTGCATTCTGGATCTGTTAATTTTTTTTCACGTTTAAGTATGGTGCATTGCACAAATCAAGCACGGAGAACATGGATACGTGGGCCATTATGTATAGTCTCCTAACTGAAGGGTGAAGGAGGGTTATTTTTAGTAGTTGTACCTATTTAGCTGTCTATTAGCAAAAGTCCCTGAGGCTGTAGAGCTTCTTGATAGCTGGTGGGGAAACACCTGCAATGGAAAGTGGTATTTTGCGGTGGTAAGATCTTTCAAGTTCTTTTTACTGCTTCCCACCATATTTTCTGTGTTTAGCTCTTGCCAACAGCTATTTATCTAGGCCCTGACCTCTCCCAAGCACTAGGATGGCAGTAAGACAGTGTTTTTAGCTGATGTAAAGGAGAAGTAGAGGTAGGTCAAGTGGATGTTGCTGGCACTTGAGTTCATGTTGCTTCATTAGCTCCACCGTGAGCTTCACATACTATGTGAATGCACAGAAACTCCACATGCAAGAGTTCTGGAAATAGAAAAGCAACGGACACATCCAATGAGTAAGGTATTGCTAATATCAATTTTATCTTTCAAGTTTTGCTACAAAATATGTTTTACAAAATGTGATATAAATTTTGTTAGGATTTAAATTAAGTCAGGGATGCTAACTTACTTTGGTGCTTTTGAAAGTTTCACCCAAGGAGCTTAAGTCCCAGAGCCTTCAATTATATGATACTTAGGGCTTGTCTATATGAACAGCTAGTATGCGGCAAACTGGGTTGTAATTCTATTTGACACTAGCCTACCACACCCTTACTGTCTGCATGGATTCTGCTACCATGCACTAATAGTTTTACAGAACACCTTGACCTATCCTAGTTTGAAATGGGAGTAGATGAAAGCCCGCTATGGAACCTGTGCCTGTTAGCAGGGTCCATACAGACAGTTAACACGACAGTTAGTATGAGGCGGATTTACATCCCAGCTTGTCATGCGCTAACTCTTTGTATAGATGAGCCCTTAGGTTTAAGAGCCTAAATCACTTTTGAAAATGGGACTTAGACTCCTAAGTCATTAAGGCACTATTAAAAATATTATCCCAAATCTATTGTTATTCTCCAAGATCAATGTGAAAAGTTGAAGAAACAGCAAAAATGCTGAAAAGCAGATTAGTTGTTTTTAAAATCAATTATTTCTATTTTAAATAGCTAAGGTACTAGTAACAACACAGGAAATTATGATATTTACTTTTTAAAATGGTATGACTTTTAACCTATCAATGTGCCTTTGTCTAGGTGCTGCCAAAGTCTCTTAATCCTGTCTACAGAAATGTGAACCAAAGTGTGGCTTAATCCTATATCCCTGACAATATATTTAACAATGTTCTACAATATGCTAGCTGACAAGTTTATACATTGATGAATATTACCCTATGAAGAAAACACTATCAAACTGAATTACTGTGCTAACATGAGCAAATAAAATTTATTTAGAGAGGGAACCCTTAGTGGGATTATCTAATTAAAATTATTCAAACTTGCCTTGCAGTATAAATATTTTTGAAGAATGACATTGGGTAGTGCAGTATCTAGTCAGTGTGAATTTATTAGCTCTGAGCTTTAACCCTAGAACTGTCAGCCATGATTGGAAAAATAATGTTCAAGATTTCGCAGTAAGAAGTGATTAAGTGCATTAACAAAGTGAGGACATCAGTTCCCAAGCTACCTAACATCAATTACAGGAGGCCAAATTAAATCGATGTTCTAATTCCACAAAATTAATGGTAACTTTTTTAATAGATGTTACAACATTTCCCTGAGGTCCTGTAATAAATTCTTATCATAGCAACTCACATATAAATAAATGGCTACCTTTTGCCTGAAAATCCAAAGTTCGAAATCAGCCCTGGGAAACAGTTATATTTTGTTACTTAAAAACAAAAAATGAAGACAATATGATATACAAGGATATTTTTATTTTGTTTTTGTTTTGGGAGAGATTCAGCAAAAAGAAATACATAATTAAAAAAAAAAAAACACCCTACAACGGACCACCCAAACAAACCACCACAAAAACACACCAGACAACAAGCCTACTAAAGATACTCTCTTTTTAGCTTATTTCATTTTCAATAGAAAGCTCACCTAAACTCATGAGATTAAGAACCAATGAAAGGTACTAGCTATTACTTTTAGACTTGGTTGCAAGCGAGTTTTCATTTTACAAAATTTCACAAACAACATATTTTTTGGGAGAGGTTTCATGAAACAAACCAGAGACTTCACAATCTTTAACATGACCTCCACTGCTGTATCGATCCTTTGATGCAACTCTAACTGAGGATGCCAGAACAGGTGGCAGAATTAGGAAGTGCATATGGTATTAGTTTGTGTGAAGCCTGCCATCAAAACAGATTTGAATGTATTAGTGTGTGTGTGTGTGTGTGTGTGTGTGTATTTGTTCCGTGTGTGTGTGTGTGTGTCTGGCCTTCCAAGCTTATTGTTTCCCACTCCCTTTTCGTTTTCTAGTTTCTGCTCCCTGAACTCTGTTCCTGTTCCTGTGTATATGAGCATAGCTTTGGATGTTGCAGTTACTCATAGCGGGGAGCTACATACCTGCTATTTGGACTGTTATATTTTGTTCAGACTGTTGCTGACTTAACTGGTTCTTGTTTATTACATATTTTGATTTAGCACTTACCCGTATGTCTTGCTTCAATTTCCTTGTTTTGAGATTATTCTAGGGTGCATCAGAGTGTAGCATCCTCACAAGTAAAAACACTTAGATGTAGCCCCATGTCAAGAAAATTAAACCTGTAACCAGGTTTAAAAGTAACAGCTACTATCTTTAAATGGTTCTTAGTCTCATGAGTTTAGGTGAGCTTTCTACTGAACATGAAATAAAAGAGAATATCTTTAGTGGACTGGTTGATTGGTGTTTGTTTTTTTGATTGATTGTTGTGGTTGGTTGGCTGGGTGTTCTGTTGTTGTTGGCTTGTTTTTATTTGTGTGTTTGTTTTTTTCCCAAGCTCTCTCAAAACAAAAAAATCAGCTACCCTGGATTACTTTTTGAAGCATCCTCCCAGTGGGCTACCATGTTTTATGCTATCTGGCCAGCTAATAGTTCAGTTGCCTAAAATATATTGTAATATTTCTCTTTTATTTTATTATTGTGATACTAGTTTGCATAGCTATTTTATCCTGAAGAATCCTTAAGACCTTTATATATATACACACATAGGAACTACTTCACCCACCACTGATATGTCACTGACTCCTTTTGAGGAGTAGGAGATGTGACTGGACTGCTGTGAAGTAAACAGTCCCAGAAGGAATGGGAAGTCCAGGCTTGTGAATGCTCATCTCCTTTCAAGGCTCTTCACTTTCCACTGGCCAACCAGATGGAGAAGAGAACTGCCTAGCCCCTCTCTCCCTGCTCATGAATTTTAAACCCTTGCCCAGTCTTTTGGAGTCTTTTAACTGTCCCATCCACCTGTACTTGTAGTACAGGGACTATATTTTTAAGAATGCTGTGGGTCTGACTTATTGCCTGTTTTTGGGGTCAGAAAGTAATTTTTCTCATTTGGATAACAATGGCAGGGGTATGGAGGATTTTTTCTTTTGGTTTTGCCTTCCTCATAACACTGTGGATGCACAGTTAAGGTAAGTAGGAATAGGACTTAAAATTAATATTAATAATGCGTTGAAATGCTGAGTTAATTCCAAACAAAGAGCAACATAACATCTAATGAAATGTAGGTGGAAAATTAATTAATTAATTACTTGGTAATCTGATCCAAATAGAGTACCCCCAACAACCAAATGCCCCCTGACATCATGCTAAGCTGACTTAGAAGGAATGAGTGCCCTTTCCCAAGTCACCAACACTGTCTCCTAGAGCACTTATGTTAGAGTTTTTCTTTGGATGCTTCCCAACCAACTCCCTTCCCTGTGTGATGAGTGAGGGCTAATGACTAGGTCACAGCCTGAAGTGGTACACAGAGAGGAACTATCATCTCCCCAGTCACAAAGAGAATACAACCTTGCATGCCGCCATAATTGTGAAAACAGGGGTAAGGGATGCACACAGCTAAATATTCTGCTAATTTTAACAAGAAATATTACTCATCTTTATATAAAATACCTGGTTAGAATAAATGCCTAGTAGTAAAATATTTTTTCTTTTTCTCTGTTTATACACTGTCAAGATAAATATCTTATAACACATGCCATCAGTGTTTGCATCATTTCTTTCAGGCACTGAACTGAAACCAGCTGACAGAACAGAGCTTCTGGAGCACCATAGATGGTACACAAAAACCTTATCTTCACTGGGATATTTTTCTTAAAATTACCCATCTTAGCAGCATTTGTCCACTCCACTGACAACAGCAACAGTGTGAATGTTTGTGCAGACAAGCATTGGTGGCCTCTGGCTTTTAACCACCTCATTGTCTAGACCTGAACTAAGAATGGTTAGATGAGACAATGCTTACAATGCTAGTGGTTTTCTACGGCCCTGCCTACACTGGTGCTTTCATGATTCTAACATCAATGGATCTGAACTGGTAGAAGAAAAGGTGGGAAATTCTAGGGAAGAAGTTCTGGGAGAAAATCTTCAAAACCTGTTTTGGGAGTTAGGAGCACAAATCCTGTTGATTTCCATTGGGACTTGTGCTGCTTAAACCTTGGGTATTTGAAAAATCTCCCTTAGAGATAGACACAGAAGATCTATGATCTTAATCCAGATCTACTCAAAGTTTTGTATTTGTATAACTATTCCAGTTAGGGTTTTTGTTGTTGTTTTATTTTTTACCAGTATAGGTCTACCAGTGCAACTATAACCCTCACACTTTCTGGGTGTGATGTTCTGTCCCATCTTGTGGCACCAAGACCACATGGAGAAAGAGCTTAATGAGTTTGCTTTACAGCCTTAGCTAACAGCCATGTGGAGTTTAGTTCATGCACTAAAACTCCACAGATTCGATCCCACCTGCTGACGACTGGGGTCTGTTGGCGTTACACATCCGCTAGTGTGGGCACACTTATACTGGTATAAAGGTACCTTATATCAATGTATCTTATTTAGATAATAAGCTATACACATATAAAGTGTATAGAGGTATAACTGAGTCCACATTAGAAGGTGGTACTAGTTTCATTATATTGACATAGTGTGACGGAGTCAGACCAGAAGAATATAAGAGAGTGCTGGAAGGCAGGTATATTAGTCTCAGGATGTGCAGGTCCCTGTTCCCTGGATAGCCAAACAAAGGCTATTCCAGGCCAATCAAGACACCTAGGGCCAATTAAGAACCTTCTAGAAAGGAGTAGAAACAGCTAGCCTGATTGGGACACCTGAAGCCAATCAGGGACTGGCTGAAACCAGATAAAAACCTCCCAGTTAGTCAGGTGAGTGTGGGTGTCAGGAGCTGTGGAAGGAAGTTGTGCTGTTGGTGAGACTGAGTGGTGGACAATATATCATCCAGAAGGAAGGAGGCCCTGAGGTAAGGGTGAAGTGGAGTTTGAAGAAGCAGGGACTGCTGTGGGGAAGTAGCCCAGGGAATTGTATTGTGTTTTGTGGATAAAAGGTCAGCCATCTTAGCTGATACTCTTAGGGTCCCTGAGCTGGAGCCCGGAGTAGAGGGCGGGTCCGGGCTCCCCCCTTTTTCCATCTTCCATACTGGCCTGTGATGAAGGTAACTCACTAGGCGGTGACTCTTGCCAATTACACTGAGAAAGGGAGGTTACTCTGGGGCCTAGATGAGTTTCTGAGGCCCCTAAATCTGCCAGGAAGCACAGGACCCACAAGTACAAACTTGGAGCTTTGTCACAATAGTTAAAGCAATACAACTTTTGTACATAGGCAAGACCTTAGTATATAATTATATTAACAACTGTGAAAGAAACACTAATAATACAATTGGTAATGGCACAGTAGTGTATTAAATGTCATTTCATTAGATGATGCATAGTAATGGAGAGCACTCTGATTTTCTTTGAAGTACCACAGTGGAGGGATAATCCATTTCAGCAGTCTTCATGTAAATCAGAGATATACAAGCCTGATATTCATTGAAGATTCTAATTTCTAATACAGAACTGAATAATTTACAGCAACAGACTGATTAAACCAAATGTATCTACATTCTATACCCCAGTATTTCTCTGGAAATTTTATACAAACCTTAATGGCAATACAATAAAGATAAATCAAATATAAAAATCTCACATAAATATGAATCAGAGTCCCTTGCTGGTGATAACTTAATAATATCTGTGATGAATCTTTGAGTTTAAATATAAAACCAAAATGGAAATATGCTTGAATCCATCACACACAAATACCTTCAAAGGTAAATTAAAAAAGACTATCTAGAGTGAATATCCATTATGTTTGTGGGACTGAGTTACAACAGACACATTTATATCAAATCTATCAATCTTTTATTTTCAGTGAATAGGAAACAATTTCTTCTGAACCACAGAATCAAATAAGTTATTGGTAGAAATAACTTTCTTGGTCATCTAGGCTACCCTCCTGACAATACAAGTTTGCTCCCTATAATGTATTTGAAAAAGTATTTTGCTCAGTTAAATTTTAAATCTATCAAGGAATGGAGCTTCCTCCATTTCTCCTGGGGATATATCATAATTTATAGGCCTCATTGTCAGAAGTTTTTCCTGATACTCAATGTGAACATCCCTTTTCCATATCTAGGTACATTCAGAATATCACCCTATTATCAAATGTAAATTTCCTGGTACAACCACTTAAGGGAAATATGCATTTCTATATTTTAATGAAATTACCCTGAGGAGTTCCTTACTTTTCACTGATGCGCAGCTGTTAAGAGAATTACCAATATTTTTGAAAGGACAAAGAGCTAAACATTTAAAAGCCCATCTAGAGACAGAATTTACACTGTAAAACTAGAGATGGGTCCAAACCAAATCCCCAGACCTTAATGTCAAAAATCTTTGGGACATTCATGTATGCATCCAGACTTTGCAAATGCAAATTTAAACCTGCCTCTCTATGAAACAAACCACTTTGTATAATTGGCATTATCATCCCATTTGTATTATAATTACAAAACCTCAACTACTTACAGGTTCCAGTCAGGAGTACCCAAGACCCAGGTCCATCAACATGTATGAATTTATCAGTTGCACCTGGGTGGCGTTTCAAACAAATCTACTTCTTCTACAGGCTCCAGTGAGATATTTTGTGGGCTGTGGGAAGCCAGGCTCAACTCAACAGTTGGCACTGGTTTAATTTCAGTAGATTTGCTTTCAGTTTTTGGATTAATTTAAAGTTAAAGTAAAATTCAGGGGATGCTGACCCAGGTGAACTAAAGCAACCTTTCCTCTTTCTCCCACCTACCTTACTGAATCAGCTCACATATGGTGAAATGGATTTTCAATAACTTCTATATTAGACTTGGTTGTCTGGATGGGAGCCAAGGGCTGGAATGCCTAAAGGAGGCTGTGTTTAGCATCTGGTTAACCAGTTGGCTTGGTGACTCTAATTATAGAATAAACAACCGATTTTGGGGTTGTCTGCCCTGTTTATTTCAGTCTGCCCTGAATAGGATGTGCTCAGTGTGGTCCATCCGAGGCACCTAGTCACACTCTGACTCTGCTGGGCTCTGGGTCAGCTTCCCCTGCCTTCCAGCCTGCTGTCTCTGTGTCTCCCCATCAGCTTCCCACTGAGCTGACCAATTCCTGCATCCCTCTCTGACAGGGACACTTTTAAGCAAAATCTTTTCATCTCTTTCTTCTCAGCCTTGGCCAAACAGGCCTGTTACCACACTTGAGGCTGAGGGTCCCTGTTCATGGCAATGAACCTGTCTATTTTGTCTGAAGAGATGTTCTTTACCGAGGCCATTGTTTTATCCTTCTCCTGGCTGGTTCTTTAACAATCTGACTTTCAAAGCCTTGTTTGATTGGAAAATATGCATTCAATACCCAACTAAACGGGGAACCAGGGTCGTAAATAATATTAATGAGAAATAATACAGACATTTTCCCGATTTATCACAATCAGCATTTATCATTACAATGCTTTTCTGAAATCACAAATCTGAACTAGTTGCAAGGAACTTCTAAAATCTCTCTCTGTATTATGATCCCCTAATCCTGGCCACTTTGTTTGCACAAACCGTTCTAAATTTCCTTCCTGGAATTAATGGAGCACATTTGTTCATGTTAATGAAAAAGGTTCTTCTGAAAGACTGCATTAAATACTTGTGGAAAAACTCACTCTCCTCCTTAGCACAATGCTTCCCTAGCAATCTGCTAAATGGTGGGTCCACACAGTTGCCTAGCTATTCATCTGTCCCCTAAAGATTGATGTTGCCTTTGTATAGACTTCTATGCTGGGACTTTCAAAAGTGCTATGGGTAGTCCTAAATCTGCATCCACTGGAGTCAGTGGTAAAATTCCCAGTGACTTCAAAAGTAGCAGACTTAGGCCAACACCAAAAAATGATTGAATAGAAGTTCTGAAAATTCTTAGGGCTAGTCTACACTGGCAACGCTAAAGCTAATGTGCTTTGGTCGTGGAGCAACACTCTCCCAGCACTCTAAAAAACCCACCTCCACAAGGGGTGCAGCTTCCAGTGCCTGGGTACTGTCTACACTGGCGCTCTACAGTGCTGAAACTTGCTGCATTCAGGGGTGTGTTTTTTCACACCCCAGAGTGAGAAACTTGCAGCACTGTACATTGCCAGTGTAGACAAGCCCTTGGATAGCAAATGCAAACACTTAGAGGTTTAATGCATGTGCATAATTTTTATGAAAGTTAATGGGAGTTGCACGCATATATGAAAGGAAAAAGATAATCTAAAGTAGGCTATAAGCTTCTTGGGCTTTAATGGTCCTTGTTTCATGTAACATATGCAGGGAGAGATTTTCAAAGGCACAGAGGTGCTAAATTCCCCTCAGGCTTTCAACTGGAATTGTGAACTTAACTTCCCTGTGTGCCTCTGGAAATATCACCTGCAGTGTGTTAGTATATCTCTGGACAAAAATCACAATAACTGAAGAGTGACAGGGCCGGAGGAGGAATATGATTAACACTCACCAAATCAACTTGTAAAAAGTGGTGGATGTTTATTTTAAAAAAATGAATAGTTTTACAACTATATTACATTAAAATGACAATACTTGAACATTGTTGAGATATTTCAGTAACTTTGTTTGTTTTGCATTATTCAAGCATTTGTATACATTGCCACCCTGGCTGCTATTTTTGATTGCATTTTGACAAAGAAATCTTAATGGGAATACCTGGTAGATGATACTCCACAGCTGTTATCTTTTATTCATAGCCCAATAGAGGAATCCAGACTAGTATTAACTGCTTCTAACTTGTTGTTCTAAGGAAATATGTTGCATATCAGCTTTGAGTCAAGCTATATTAAAGCTCTATTTCCCTACTTTCTCACCTTATTGCATTTTAATCACTTGCCATGATAGAGGGTTTTTTGGTGTGTTTTTTTGTGTGCATGTGTACTGTATTTTTCACTCATCGGCAAAGATGGCAATAAGGTTCCAAACTGCAGATGTTTCACACAATCATCCACATGGCCATTACTGTGCTATGTTTCCTTTATCAAATAATTCAGGCTTGGGCTTGTAAGTACAGTCACAAATTGCAATCTTCACCATCAGCCATGCAGGTGCTAATGAAGCCCTTCAAATGTGTGTGTGTTGGAAACTCAGGGGAGCCAGATCATATGCTATGAAGGAGACTGGGGGAGTGCAAGGAGATTGTCCAAGCAGTTTTGACATTTATCAAACTAGAGTTCTTCTCCATCTGAAGTTGCTTGCTATACATTGCAGACTAATTCAGGAGGGGTTTTCCTGGCATAAAGGGTGGCATAGAAATAAGTACAAATGAGGTTGTGGGACAAGTTTGTATTGAGGCCAGTGTATCATTGCTGATCTTTCACATGCTATCCACTCTCAAACAGATCTGTCTTATGCACTATATGCCTTCTTGCATCTCTGGTCTTGTGGGTCCTAGTTTTTGGAATGCTTTATCACACCGATCTTTCAAGATTTTGTAATTGAAAAATATTTGTTGCTGTGGTTTTTTTTCTTGTAACACTAATGTAATTTGTTTTTATGCCTCCTCTGATATCTTAACATCCTCCCTAAATGGCTTGTGAAATGATTCACTCTATGAAAGATACTATATCCAATAACATTTGCTTCCTCACTGTAAGTTTAGTGTAGCTGGGCATACAAAATGCTTTTTGTTTGTTTGATGTTAGTATTGATATAATGCCCACTTGGTGAGACACTCTGTCCCTCTCCAGTGGCGAGTTGGACATGGAGGTTGATAAGCCTAGTATGACTTTGGCTAAGAGAGCTGCGTCTTTTAACTCAGACAGTAGAGGCTAAAGCATTAAGATTCAGAGATCGATTTCCACTGCCAGTGACCCACCCAGGGGGTGTTGGTGTTACACTGAGATAGGCCCTAATTTAACAGACTCAGTCTCAGGAGATCTGAACTTTGGGTCTCTAAGTCAATGTACAGTCTGATCGTATGAGCTCACTCAGTGCAAGACAACAGTAATCAACATATAGGCTATGTCACCTGAAACATTGCCATTTTCATAAGATTCAGTATTGCTCTTAATTTAGAAAACTATTATATAATGAAGGCTTTGTATGGTTTACAGCTGCCACATTCCATCTTCTCAGACCATCTTCCCCTTCTCTCCCCAGTGAAATCTTTGGATCGCTTACCCATAGTGTAGATTCCTTTGTTTTTTTTCTGGTAGTTGCCAGCATAAACCACCTACAGCTCAAACTCTGATGTTCTTGTTTGTTTGTTTGTTTTTAAATTCATTCCATGCTCTAAAGAGGTGTTCAGATGAGAGGCATTTAGTTTCACCTGATGATTCCCAGAAAGGCTAAAGCATAAATATTGCCTGAACTCCAAACTGGGGGGTGGGGGGTGGGGGGTAGCATTGTTGTGCTTGGAGTGTGATTTGAGAGCCTGCTAGCAAAGTAACTGAGTTTAACAAATTGAATGCAATGAGCTTCATTCGATAGCTGGTGTTACCCCAAGCTTCTAAGAAACTCCATCCACCTCAGCTGTCCAGCAAGATAAAAGAGTACCATATACTCTCGGCTAGAAAAAACAAACAAACACATGATACAGCAGGAATTTTAGATACAGCAGCTCTAATTTGCAGGTCAGCCCATGATGGCAGTAAATGATTTCTAGATCTTTGTGGAAGCAGCAATATTCAGAGCTGGTTGAATATTATTAAATCAAACACACTCACATAAAAAGGAGTGTTTTCTTTGGTGAACAAATCATTTGTAAATCATTTCTAATTTCTGAAAATGCATTTGTTATTCATGAGTGTTCACTGAGCACTCTGAATGAATAATTTGCAGACTATGGGTAGTTTGTAAACTGTTTGCAAACTGTTCATTACAACCCCTAAACTGAGCCCTTGCTGCAATGGCAGAGAAACGCAGAATCACTGAGGCATAAAAACTCCTCAAGAACTTGTCTTGTAATGACCTCTGGGACAGGATCTTTTCTGGGGTGGATGGGAAGGGACACACAGCTGGCTATACGTATCCTGCTGAAGGCCTCTAACACCTACGATGTTCCCCTTGGAGGGGGTTGCATGTGCATTATGGGTTCTTTGGATGGGATCCCAATAAGAAAAAGTGAACAACAGTAATGAATTGATCTAGCAGAGAGACTGGGTTTTTCACTTGGGGGATCAGTTTCCAGCTAAATTCAAGTGGCAGTGGCTTCAGCCACAAGTCGATTATTTTAATTCTGTCAGCCAATAAGAATCCAGCCAGATTAACCTCCCTCTGCCAGGTAGGGAGAGCAGTGTGGCTTCTGACAGCTGTGTACCAGCAAAAGAGAGTGCAAGGAACTAAGTGTCTGGATCAGTGTCTGGCCTCCTGAGCTGGGCAATGCCAGCTCTTCTTTGAGATTATTATTATTATTGAGAAGAGATAAGAAGGTGCAGGTCACCTGTGACTTTCTCAAATACTCCACCTGCCTTTATGGGGGGATAACAAGCACTCCTCTCATAGACTTTAAGGTCAGAAGGGACCATTATGATCATCTAGTCTGACTCCTGCACAACGCAGGCCATAGAATCTCACCCGCCGACTCCTGCAACTCTCAAATCCCTCCATACCCTTCCTATATGTCTCCGTGGGATTGGGAGAAGGAGTTTTCCCCCTTACCTACTCTCCTTAACTGCTTCACATTTCTGGGGATGCGCTCTCCCTTCTTGGGGGTGCAGGCTAAGGGGAACAAGGGCACCTTTTCCCTTCCCTTGCTGTAATAGGGCTACCAGCAGCCTCTTCAGACAGTCTCTTCCTATACGGAAGCAGCCTCTTCAGACAGCAGCTACTGCTTCATCTGGCCCCAGTCCCTGCAATGGAGGACAAGTCTAGCTGAGTGAGGGGAAGATGAGCAGTGTTAGACTTGTAAACAGAAAGAGGAAGGAGAAGGCTTTAAATGTATCAATACAAAGGAGAACAAGTCTGGCCATTTACCACCTTGACATTTACCTTCACAACAAATGGTGCCAATGAGGAAAATTGCACTTTAAAGTATGGTGTGTATAAAGCCTGCTGCAGAAGAAAGACAACATTCCTGACCTTCATTTAGAAAGAAGAAAGAAAGAAGCGCCTTTCTGCTTCAAAAATTCACCTGCAAATTAGCTCATAAAAAACCTGCTTTTTATAAAGCAAAAAGCCTCCCAGACAACCCAAATACAAAACTTTACAGTCTTTGTTTTTGCAATCAATTTTTGGTACTATTGGAAAATCACTTTGAAGAATCCACTGAAGAAAATGTTCATGAAATTGATGCAAGCGTGTTAGGTTATAGTATGTAATTTTCCTTGTGATTCTACTGTAATGTTTGCCTCCATTTAAAAAGGTTTTATGTGCCTGAATTAGATTTTTAAAGAGACAGTTAAGATCATGAGATTCTATTGTCTTCACTATTTTGCTATAGATATATTACAATTTTATCACTTTTTCGACTACAAATATTCTATGGTGCAGTGGTTTGGATTCTGCTGTAGTGTTACTTTGCACCTTAAAATAATTGTTCATCTTTCGACACTTCCCCAAATTTGTATCCAGTAGTTTAACTGACGGCTGCTGTAATATTTAGTAACCCCATCTCGCTTTCCTCCCCCAACCGGCAGACTGACTGGAGAGAAGGCATAGCATGTTTAATAACTGCATGAGGCTCAACTAAGACTCAGTCTGCTCATGCTTCAGATATATACAGTTCTCTTAGGGAATGAACTTTAACATAGGATTTAGTAGTCACTCCCATACTAATAATCTGATAGCTTTTTCACTGAAGCATGCCAGATTTTTAATTTGCACACCATAGGATATGCCTCAGTTTAAGCATCAAAACTACACTTTTTCTATGCATATACACTGACCGTGACTGACATAACTAACTATTGTCTCATCGAAGACATACATACTAAAGACTCAGTGAGTTTATCTATAACAATTATCCTCAGTTTGCACTGAATGAATCTTGCAGAGAGCTTCAGATGGTTGATCTCTTTCACATTAATGGCTGTCAAATCTAAAAGTATTAGAGTTAACTACAGTCTATTAGTAAGCACCTAGTTGTGCTTAGAGTGAAAGGTCTTTGCAGAAATAAATGACTGAAGGAATGATTAGGAGCTGAATCAGTACAGTGTAGCCATTTCTTCTGTTTATCACATGATTAGATATATTAAAGTTGTGCAACTGAATCCCTGCCTGTAAAAACTCTGCTTAAAATATTTTTGGACCAAATTCATAACACTATGAGCTGATGGTTTTTGCATATGTAACTCTTCTGCCCATCAAAGTTGGCAGCAACAAGGGCCGGGTTCAGTATCCAGGGGTTCCATTCCAATAACACAATACAAAACCGGCTCGAGCCCCCAACCATTGACCTGGGACAACCATATACCTCCGCTCTGGGCGTCTCTAAGAGACAACACTTCCCCTCTCGCAAGCACAGAGTCTGAGTGTACCAAAAGCCTTTTAATAACAGAGAGAAATAATGTGGCATTATATTGGGGAAACACCACAAACAGGATTAATAAAACAAACCATGAGCCAGAAGCCTCCCTCCCAGCAAATAGGCTGTGTCCTTCCCTTTGGCTCTTGAGTCCCACAACCCCAAAAATCACCCAATAGTCCCAAAAGTCCAACAGCCCAAGAGTCTCTGTTCCTGGTCAGTGCAGAGTGCAAAAGTCAACCTGCAGAGTCTTATCTCCCCGCCTGGGTGGAAATGGAGGGCAGGTTAAGGGGCACCTTACATGGTCCGAGGCCGACTGCACCGCTTCTCTGTGGGGTTCTGCTGCAGCCCTCACCGCAAGCCGCTCTGCTGCACCAGCCACTCTGCTAGCAGCACGAACTGCTCTGCTGGCCGCCCTGCCAGCCGACACCCAAACTGCTCTGCTGCACCAGCTGCGCAAACTGCACCCAGGAACTGCTCAGCTGAGTCTGCTGCTCCACTTTGCCAGCCGCATGAACTGCTTGGCGCCACCAACTGCTCAGCAATATGCCTTCAGGCCCCCCTACTTAACACAGTGCTCAGTGATTTCAGCTCTTAAGTGATTTCAGCTCTCAAGTGATTTCAGCTCTCAAGTGATTTCAGCTTTTAGTAGGGGAGCAGGCAGCACTTAGTGCAGGTGCACCACTGGACCCAAAGTGAATTCAGCTCAGCAGGCTGAATCTAGACTCCTAATAGAATCAAAAATTAGCTCTGACATTCCACAGTGGAGAGAAGCAGGGTGCAATAGGGCCCTTAGACAAGGCCCTCACCAAAAGGTATAGGGGCCTGTCCAAGGCCTCTCTCAAATTCAGTGAGTTTTGAACGCCTGTCGCTTGCCCAGTGAGTGCTACCTAGATGATGGTGAGTCCCTGCATCATAAAAAAGAAGTACATAACAAGTACATGTTCACAGTCCTCAATTCACATGATCAGAATAACAACACTTTGTTATTTCTGCCCCAATAACGGAGAAACTGGGGGACCCACAACAGCCGAAGTGACCATTTGGGCTCAGAGCTCAGAGTAGGTGCGGTGGGTGTGCCTATGCAAATAAGATCAGCCCCAATGTTCTTTTCCACAACTCATTGCAATTCCTACAATTCACCAGATGTCAGGGTAGAGCTCAGCCTGACACTACTTACATATGGTTAACAATCAAGAAACTGGGCTGATCATTCAAAAACAAGATATTCTTTTATTCCTAGGCTTCTTCCACCTTCCCCCAAATTAGATAAGCAGGGCCAGATGCTATGTTGGTGTCAATTGACAGAGGTCCACCAAGTCAATGGCATTTTACACCAGCAAAGAATCTACCTTGTGATACTTTTAGATGCAGTGCTTTTACTTTTAAAGACTGGACTTCAGATTGGTACTAACCCATCCTTTTCATGTTGTACACTGAAATTGTTTCCCCCAAGTCATAGGAAAAAGCTCCTTCCTTTATTCAAAGTATCACTGTATTGCACTTTACTCATTGTTTTCTACATGTTTTTATTGATTTGCATTTAAAAAGTGTCCAAGATTTTTTTACATTACAAAGTCCCTATACATGATTTTAAATTGTATATATGAAATTATGCACTTTAGTGATCAGAAACATCATTGACACAAATTAATTTTTAAAAGAATGAAATAGCACTTCTTTGCTCAATACCAATGGGTCTGAGAGACACTGTAATAGCTATGGCTGAAAACAACCTAACAAAAACAAAGACCAAAAAATAAAGCCAAACAAAAACTCCAACACACCATAACAACAAAAAAACACTATATCCACTAATGAAAGTAACTTCGCAACAACAATCAGAGGGGTAGCCGTGTTAGTCTGGAATTGCAGAAGTGACAAAGAGTCCTGTGGCACCTTAAAGACTAACTAAAATTTTTTAGAGCATAAGCTTTCGTGAGCTAGTAAATTTCTAATGCAAGTTCCACAGTGTACTAATCAATAATATTTAAATTGTGATAGGTATTCTCAATGTGTTACCACCTGGCAGATTAGCCACTGGCCAACTAGGTCTGTGGCCAGGGGCCTCAGCTTTTCAGAGAGGCCCTCTGAAAAATGCATGACCCCACACTCTGACCTGTTCCACCTACTGGCCTGACATTCCTACTGGGGAGTGGTGTCAGAGCATGGGGTCATGCCCTGCTCTGCCCGTTGGCCCGGCACTCCTCCTGCCACGGAGCAAGGGAAGGGAAGCCCCAACCTCACTCCCGGCAGGAGTGCCCGGCGGGATGGGAGTGCTGGAGGGGAGGGAATTGCAGGCAGAAGGAGTTGGGAGAGGCCTCCACTTGCTGTTGTCCCCTAACCTGCCTCTGCTTGTGAAACAGACAAAGCTACAATGCATTTGATATCCTGGCATTAGACTAATTAGACAAAGTTCCAAATCTTGTTGCCTACTCTGCTACTTTTGTGCTACTCTCGTGGCATTGGGAGATCAGAGATTGGGCCCATTTCCTTTACTGAGGAGTGTCCCAGTTTTGGCAAGTTGCCAGTAGGTGTTGAGCCAGCATAGTTGCCTTCTACACCACCTGACTCAGCAGCCCCTGGCATAAGGAGGTGACATTGCTGGTGCTCACACTACTCTGGAAATCCAGAGGTGAACTGTTTCCTGGGAACCATAATCAGCGGACGAGTTTCAAACAAACCTTATGAGGCTCTAAATGTCACTGAGGCTGAGGATGGTGCAAAGATCACATCAGAATAAAAAAGCCGTCACTGAGTTCCTGATATCCCATCTCCTAAAATTTTAAATGATTAAAACTGAATACCACTATATTTTGTATTAAAATCTCTTTTGAGATTCACAATGGATAACACTTTGTTTATTAAATATGGATTTTAAAATACAACAGTAAGTAAATCATTGTTGACAATGGATTGTTCACAGCATATTAAAATCCCATGCATCTTTTGGCAATAAGCAGCGTACACAGAAACCTTGTGTAAATGTTAAACCTTGCAGAAGGAAGAGGTCTATCTCCAAACCAAGATCTGCTCAAAGGTGTGTACGACAGCTGAGGAATTTATCTCCAAATACCCTCAGCTTGTCATGTGCCACACGAAGACTTTTCCCATGGTAGCAGGAAAGAAGCAAATTAAGATGTCGTATATATAATATGGAGATAAAAATAGCCCCCATGTCCACATGATGAACAGAATGAAAGTTCAGTGTACATATTTGCACATTAATTGGAACTGCATGATTCTGTCTTGTTCTATCAAGTCACTACTGTACGTTCTGTAGGAAATGTCTCCCTTGCAATGATTAAGCCAGTTTTATCACACAAACATATATACAGTAGACTCTCGATTATCCAGGATGATAGGGAAAAAATTAATTCTGGTTAATAAAATCCTGGATAATCATCATCCATAGGAAATATGGGGAGGGGCAGTTGGTTCACCAGCCACTCTGCACAGGGGGACAGGGTGTTGGTTCACTGGCTGCCCTGTGCCCTAGTGGGGTTTTTTTTGTTTTTTTTTTGTGCTTGGGGCAGCAACAAAGCCAGAGCCAGCCCTGCGAGTTACACGTATTTTTTTTTTTGACATCCTGGTTAATCCACTTTCTGGTTAACCCAGTCCTGGATAATGGAGAGTCTACTGTACACTTTCCCCTAATTATCTTCTTCCTTTGGTTTGCCAAAATAGAGAAGTGCTACCTGTGTATCATATGACTGAAAATTAATACACTTGAATGTTTATATCTTACTAGATTATGTTATCTTGAAGATAATCTGCACCAAGTACCAACTTTTATTGTAATAATCACAGAACAAAGGAGTTGATCAACTTTGTAGCCTGTATATTTTTAGGGCATACTCTCTTTTCCTGGCAGAACTTTAATTTTTGCCTCACAGTTATAGTTTCCTTTTTTATCACAAAGATCAATATGACACAGATCCACAGTTCTGACAGCTTGATACTCTTGAAATTCACAGCAAAATGACTGAGAATGATTTATATGGCAGCTTTAAAACCCTTCTCAATACACATTAAAATTGCTCTACAGGCAGCAAAACCTCACGACATTTAGAAAGCAGACATAAAATTCATCAAGGAAATAAAACAACAAGGAGAATGCATTTACAATATATCTTTCATTAAAGTCAATTATTTGACACCAGTCTGAGGTCAGCTTATTCTCACTGCTGTGCCACCTTCCCCTTTTAACCTCTAGTTAGATATTTAAGTACTGTATGTGCAGAGTCTGGTGATGGTGATCAAATTTGCTCAAGGGCCAGGTCAGGCTGTTCTCGCAAGCCTGTATGGTCCTGAAGTCCATCCGTCATTCCTCCTCACTTCAAATACCTAACCTACTGGTAATCTTTAGCTCTGGATCTACTCACAAGAGCAGATCAATAACAAAAGTGAATTTTTGAGGAAAATCACCTTGCCCTGGTCACAGAAAAATGCCAGAAAAGAAAGGAAAGATGACTGTCACACAGCAATAGCAGCCCAGACTTGTTTTCCAACACCACTTGCAATGTCTGCCAATGAGCCTGTGGCTCAAGGATTCAACTCCTCAGCCACGAAAGGACCCACAAAAAATAAAACCTGTGAAAAATCATCCTCTAGCTCGAGGGATCACTGATGAGATGAGAGCAATAACATTTTCTTTCTTTATCAATATTTTGGAAGAAAGTTAACTTCAGAATTTTTGGAGCATATCAGGTCTGAGACAGTTGTCAGACCAGTTCTACAGAACTGGATAAGGACATTTCCTCGTGGACAGAATGTTTTGTGAAGTCTGGTTAAATTAACAATCAAATTTGCCATCCTAGCCTGTTGTCATAAGTGTGAAGTAGTCTAGAATTAGTGTTTACCTGTAAGGGGTTAAGCTAAAGGTAACCTGAGAGGTGGACAACTGACCAATGAGAAATTCCTCAGGAGACAAAGGATTTCAAGTTTCAGTTTCTCTCTGGCTCTCTCTCTGTTCACCTCGGCTATGGGATGAACCCAGCTATGTCTTTCACTGTAACTATAAGATTCTATCAAGTACTGTAGTCAGTAAGTTTACCTTCTTTATCACCTTCTCTATCACTTGGAGGGTTCTCAGTGGTGAGTGCTGGCTGGGTGCTTCTTGAGATTGTAAGATTCAGCAGAGATATCAACAGTGGGAGAAAGTTGCCTCGGGGTGGGGGGGAAGGTTTGGTTTCTGAATCCTTTTGTTGATTATGGTAGATGCTGTTCTGCTGATGGTTATAAGAGATTTATTCCTTTCTTTTAAGAAGCTGACTGCTTGTTTTTCGTTGTGTAAGATCCTGGTTTTGGATCGGGCACGTCTCGCAGGAGCAGGCGAGGTTTGTTTTTTTTCTCTCAAGCTTCCCAGGGAAGGAAGAAGTTTGGGGGGTTAGTGGAAAGGGAAAGAAGGGTCCCAAACTACCCTAGACCTAGTTTGGTGGTGGCAGTGTACCAGGTCCAGATACAGAAGAAAGTGTGTTCTGGGGAAAAACATTTTAACCCCAGCTGGTAAAATAAGCTTTGGGGGGGTTATTTCTTTTTTTCATGCGGGTCCCCACATCTGTACCCTAGAGTTCAGAGTGGGGAGGCAATCCTGACACCTGTGTTCTCTGATTAGATGTCTGACGAGAGGTAAAGGGAAATGTTGTTCTTCCCTACTGGCAGTCCAAATGTGTGTGCTGCCAGTAGGGAAGAACAACACTGAAGAGTCAGAAGGACAAACAGTAAGAGGACTAGGAAAAGAACAAAAAACAGAGCTTTAGGGAGTCAAAAAGGAGGAAGTAATCCTTTAAAATCCAAAGAGACCCAAACTTTGCTATAGTATTAAAGTAAGTAATAAGAGGATTGTAGATTCTATTAGGGTAGAATGCTTCTAATATCCTTTAATGTAGACAAATTTGGATAACTGCCACTGGTAAGCAATCCATTTTCTCATGAAAGCTACAAAGCTATTGGTGTTCTAGTTGTAGGCTATTATAATTAGACACTCAACTAGTACAGAAATTAAGATCATATATGACCCTAACTAGCATCAGATTGTGATGTAATTAAGGTCCTAAACTCAGAAAGGCTAAGGCCCCAGTTCTGCACTTGGGCACATACTTAACTTTAAGCCCTTGATTAGTCCCATTGGCATGAGTAAAGTGAGTACTGATATGAGTAAAGTGAGAAACATCTATTGGATTTTGCAGGATCAGGGCCTTGATTATTGGGGCTATTCATGTGACTAAAGATTACCCATATAAGTAAAGCGTTGCAGAACTGGGCATAAACCACAGGTCACAATTCTAATGCTATTATTTAGGAAAGTAAAAAATATTATACAGAACAAATGGTTGATTTCCAATCATATCCTTTGTAAAATGGGATTTTAAATAAATTTACATCAAAAAATTATTGGTCAGCTGAATACATCCAATTAAATACGCTGAAACACATTTCTAACACTTTCCTTTATGAAGGTAAAGTTTTATAATTTACATCCATTTTATTGTCAAACTATTTGCCTTTCTATGTTATAAGCTTTTATTAGTGCTGTACTTCTATGAGTAAACCAATCCACAAACTATAAATTATTTCCTACAGTTTTGACTTCATTTATTTCCATAGCATTATACATGCCAACCTTTGACTACTTGAGATCGAAAGAGTTGCTCTCCAGGCTCATATTTCACTACCGCTCTCATAATTTATGTGGCAAATTAGACTTTACAGTAGAAGCTACAACGCGACTTTGTCTCTAATGTTGCATAGCTCAAAATGATTGTGGAGTCTTTCAGTATATATTCCCCTCAATTCAAGGGACCTAATCTTGTACATCGATAGTCACACAAGGACTACTGTCATGAAAAAGGGTTTGTAGACTCAGACCCTCTCTAAAAACCCAGATGAGCTGGAAAACTATGTTTGCAAGCAATGCACATTTTAAACCACTAAAATTTGTGGTGCACTCAGAATTTGAACTCTAACTAACATAACCCTATGCAGAATAGATAATGCTGGGACAGAAAATGGAGACTTTGTCAGCAAAAGTAGGGATTTTCAAATGAATTTAAAGGAGTTATGCACCCAAATTATGCTGTTTAATATATAATTTCTGTATGCACCTGCAAATGTATTTTCAGCCCATGTTTAGAAGATGCTCCATTAACTCATTTGTGATGCTATTTAATGCAGCTGGAAAGCCCAGTTCATACATTTCTAGTCATTAGCAGTTTAGGAAGAGATTTAGAAGGGTATTTAAACACCTAAAAATGAAGACAGGTGCCTGGTGGAATTTATAAGGGCTGTTAAATGAGTTAGGCACCTAACTCCCATGCAAGTCAATGTGAATTAGGCACATAGCCTCCACAGGCACTTTTGTAAATTCCAGACATCTAAATACCCTTGTGAATTTGACTCCTACAAATCAATTCCTAACTCTTCTTCAAACATATAGGAGCAATTTATACCCAGCCTCCCTTTTGGGGAGACATTCATAGTACAGGATATCTCCTCTGCTGAGTGCTAGAGCCTTGCAGGTCAGCTTCCCACTGGAAGAGAAATTGAGTGACAAAGAGTCCAGGGGTGTTCTGAATGCTATGTTTTTATTTATGCCAATTCTGCAACAGCATGCAAGCAATACTCTCCCAGTCAAAAACTAATCCCAGTTGTCCCAGGGATCAACTTTGCCTCAGGAATTGACTCTCAGTGAGAATGCTTAAGTCAGAGAACAGCTTTTCTTCCCATTTGCTATAGCTTCCCTAAGAACTGCATCTGAAAACCAACAAGATAGCAATTCTTCCAAGACTAATAATTTACTAACAATAAGAAAAAGAATCTATAAGAATATGTGTAACCGTGCCAACCGGTGATACCCATCATAACAGTAATATTAAAACAATATGACACCACAGTCTCAGAAACATAAACTCTTCTAAATCTCAATGAATCTGTTACGAAGAGCTCTAACCACTCCTACCCCACCACTCATCCTTCCACCAGGAGAAGCAAGAGAGGATAAATTTGCCTTGCAACAGAAGGGCAATACATTAACAGTGGAAGGGCAGTTTTAGTTTCTGACTGTAGTTTCACAGGATCTCCGTCATTAGAGGCTGGAAAGGGGAGGTACTGAATCTGAATCTGAAACTGAATATTCCCATTGCCATGCTGCCTTCCCATTTTTTAAATTATATGTTTATTGTTTTATTATTTATAAAGCTATCCAAAAGTTTATGAATTGATCTAACAAAAACAAGGAGCTTTGCTTTTTCTTTTTAAACAGCAACAGTATTTGAATGACGTAAAGAAAGCGACAGAAGTGAGAGAAGATGGGGAGAGGAAAAAAGAAAGACAAGAAAAATGTAGAGGAAAGGGGAAAATTGATAAAGTAGTTTTTTGCATAAGAGAACATTTGAAACTCAGACAAGGTAGGTGAGGTAATATCTTTTATGGGACCAATTTCTGGTGGAATGTACAAGCTTTCGAGATTCACAGAGCTTGTCTAGAGGTCTGGGGAAGGCATCTGTTTGTACACTCCACCAACAGACATTAGTCCAATAAAATATATTATTTCACCACCTTGTCTGTCTGATCACCTGTGATAATACAGCTCCAACACTGCAGTCAGCATTACAAATTGCAGTCACTGGCAATGGTATTTTGAGCAAAGACATGGCTTCAGAGTACAGAAACAGAGAAACATAAGTAGAAAACCCATGGCAGAGTAGTCATAGAAAACCCATGGCAGAGTAGTCGTAGAAAACCCATGGCAGAGTAGTCACAGAAAAAGAAAAATAAGGGAAAAAACTTCCCTGATTTTGGAGCACATTGGGGCCCAGCTGTCTCCCTGGCAGAGAGGAGCATTCAGCTGCCAGGGGCCTAGCACCTTAATTTCTGCAAAAAGAAAATTGATTAAATCAGTTTGGACCAAAACTGTACCTTTCCATTACACTGAAAGTAGGTCTCACTTTTTCAAAGAAATGTGTGTATATAGTGGCGGAGTCAGACCAGAAAGATATAAGAGAGTGCTGGAAGGCAGGTATATTAGCCTCAGGATGTGCAGGTCCCTGTTCCTAGATAGCCAAACAAAGGCTACTCCAGGCCAATCAAGACACCTGGGGCCAATTAAGAACCTTCTAGAAAGGAGTAGAAATAGCTAGCCTGATTGCTACACCTGAAGCCAATCGGGGCTGGCTGAAACCAGTTAAAAACCTCCCAGTTAGTCAGGTGGGGGAGCCAAGGAGGAAGGAGCTGGAAGAGAGGAAGCTTTGCTGCAACCTGAGGTAAGGGAGAAGCTAGGAGGAGGGAACCTTGGGGAAGTGGTCCATGGAATCAAAGCAGCATTAGTGGTGAAGGGAAAGCCACCAACAGCTGCTACCATTAGGGTCCCTGGGCTGGAATCTGGAGCAGAGGGCGGGCCTGGGTTCCCCCATCTCCCTCCATACTCTATATCCTCTCTTGAGAGGATAAGTGAGACAATTCATTCAGGAGGCTGAACTGTACATACTGGCCTGTGATGAAGGTAACTCACTAGGCGGTGACTCTTGCCAAAGATACTGAGAAAGGGAGGTCACTCTGGAGCCTAGAAGAGTTTCTGAAGCCCCTAAGTCTGCCAGGAAGCGCAGGACCCACAAGTACAGACTTGGAGCTTTGTCATTATATATATATATATATATATATATATATATATATATAATGTGTATATATGTATATGTGTGTGTGTGTACACACATGACAGGACACAGGTGTGAAGGTCAGAATACCTGGGTTCTATTTCTGGCTCTGCTGTGTGACTTTGGGCAGGACACTTTGCCTCCCACCAATCCACCTTTTATTTGTCTTTACTTAGAGTGTAAGACCCTTGAAATATGAACTATTTTAATATGTGCCTGATGAGGACATTACTATAATACAAAAAATAATATCAGCAAGTACAAGTACTCTGAATGGCCTCTCTACCATTTATTAGTATTTTAAGAAACCTTGCATATGCCACCACCATTATTATTAATACAAATACATTTACACAGCACCATAAATGTGCACAGTGCTTTACAAACATTTAAGTAAAAGCAGAATGAAGCAGCTGTCAGTTCTGTCAGAGAATTTTTTAACACAGCGGCAAAAGGGTGACCAAAATGTAATACATTTGTTGGCCTTTTCAGAAACATTCTACCCACCAGGTCTGACCTATTCTTTCACGGTAGGAAAGTGGGGAGGGGAGGATAGTGGGAGAAGGGCTCACAGTGACATTTGTTCATAATCAAGGACCTTGCTGATAGCAGTGTAAGTCCAGCCAGGATTTTGTTGTATTTTGAGCCACACAAATATCTGAACTATTCTGCAGTGCTTCTTAAGGTCTAATTCAATAACCTCCTCCTCTTTGAACTGATTTGGGTTTCTAGTAGTTTTTATTTTTTACATTGGGGAGTTTATGGAAACAAACTGGGGATATTATCTCAACATTTTAGTGGTCTTTTCCGAATGAATGTAAAATAAGTCTTCCTTTGCATTACTTGCATAAGAGAGCTAGAAAGTAATACCTTATTACACTAAACTAGGGGTATCTCCTCAAAGTGATCACTGACATAGGTAGGTCCCACCTGACAGAGACAGGCATGCAGACAACTTTCAGTTACTTTTTCAGTAATTGCCAGACTGTTACAGTGAGAGAAGAGATGCTGTTCTCCCCAGAGTATATGTTTGATTTTTCTGCAGTGCCATTCCATCTTTACTGTAGTGTAACTCCAGTGACTTCAGTGGAGATACATTAGCATAAAAATAATGTTAAAAGCCAGGACCTGAAACAAGAAAAGTGGTGTAAGCTTAAGAACTTGATTTATTTGAACTCAGAGAAAACTACAAAATTCACAGGATGCTTTGGATTTGTAAAGGAAGACAAGGTACACTTAACCAGATTTATACTGGTGCTATATTTCTAAAGGCCCTAGTAATAACACAAAAGGAAAACACAAACTTTGTGTCTGGGGATTTTTGAAAAAAAATAAAACACAAGTTTTCTACTTCATGTACTTAGAAGTCACTGAAGCAGAGAACCACAGACCAGAATATCTTCAGATGTCACTGCTGGATTCAACATGGGACAAATCTGAGAGAGACAGCTGGAGGAGACTGGTGCACGAGGATTCAGAGGCATCAGTATGAGACAGGAAAATGATCCATGACTGAGCAGAGCAGCAATGGAAATGGAGCAAACAATCCAAAAATCCCCGAACACCCTCATCCCCAAAAGGATTTGGCTTAGTCTTAAGAGAACAGATATAAAGTCCCAGAAAAAGCAGGCAGCATTTGCAGAAGGATGAACTATATGGTATAATGTGGAAATTTGATTCACCATGGGTCAGAGACAAACGCTTTAAACAGATAAACCAGTTCTATGATACACATATAACATTGGCTAACGTCTGCTAGGGATTAGAATGAAATCAAACCACATGTACCCTTGTGAAAGCAACATAATGTGAACACATCAGAGGTACGAAACTAGAATACTTTGTCTAGTGAAAGCCCTAAAAAGAGATTCTCTAGATTCTCATTTATTTTGTGCAAGTGTAAGTAATTAACCTGGTCATGTGACTTCATAATTCTGAGTTCCTGTTCAGCAGCTATTGGTTGTGAAGTGTCACTCCTAGTAAACAGAAAGTCCTCTATTCTGAACTTATTGCTAGCAGCACATGTTTTTAAAGAAATTGCTATACATCTGAATTGAATACATTTGCGCAAAGACTAAGACACACCAACATAGCTAAATATAGGGGACAAGTCGAGAATCCACACAAATCAATTTTGGGTACAAAGCCAAAAAGTTAACAAAACAAAGCAAGCTCCAAATTCAGTGTAAACTAGGATGTGCTCCTCTTAGTCTGTTTTTCTCTCCACAATTAGACTTAACACATGGGGAACAAAATGGAAGCAGTCTATTTAAAGTATTTTGTAATATGCATAAGAGGGACTGTCTTCAGCCTCAGACAATGGGTAAATGTGTGTGCATCAACTCAACAAAAACAGAAACATCTGCTGTTTCAGGTCCCCAAAAGTCATTGAAAAAATATTACCACAAACATCAATCAGGCAATTCACAACATCCAAGATTTGCATGGTAAATTGATAGTGCATATCCCACCAGGCTTACAGACCAAAAAAACTACACAAAAGGAAACAAGAGAACTTGGCTATCTATTAAATGTCGGAAAATATTGAGTCAAATCTGTTTATTTCAAGAACACAGACATTAGAATTCCAAGGAAGTAGTAACAGCAAGGAATAATAAAAGAAACATTGACAAATGATTCTTTATGCATTATCTTCTTTATTGCTCTTGGATGCAGACTCTGAACTCCATTCTAAAGTCTGTGCTTTTCACCTTTGTCAGGATTGCCTCCCCACTCTGAACTCTAGGGTACAGATGTGGGGACCCGCATGAAAAAAGAAATAACCCCCCCCCCAAGCTTATTTTACCAGCTTGGGTTAAAATGTTTTTCCCCAGAACACAACTTCTTCTGTATCTGGACCTGGTACACTGCCACCACCAAACTAGGTCTAGGGTAGTTTGGGACCCTTCTTTCCCTTTCCACTAACCCCCCAAACTTCTTCCTTCCCTGGGAAGCTTGAGAGAAAAAAAACAAACCTCGCCTGCTCCTGCGAGATGTGCCCAATCCAAAACCAGGATCTTACACAATGGAAAACAAGCAGTCAGCTTCTTAAAAGAAAGATTTTAATAAAAGAAAAAAGAAAGGAATAAATCTGTTATAACCATTAATAGAACAGCATCTACCATACTCAACAAAAGGATTCAGAAACCAAACCTCTCCCCCGAGGCAATTTTCTCCCACTGTTGATATCTCTGCTGAAGCTTACAATATCAAGAAGCACCCAGCCAACACTCACCACTGAGAACCCTCCAAGTGATAAAAAGAAGGTAAACTTACTGACTACAGTACTTGATAGAATCTTATAGTTACAGTGAAAGACATAGCTGTGTTCATCCCATAGCCGAGGTGAACAGAGAGAGAGCCAGAGAGAAACTGAAACTTGAAATCCTTTGTCTCCTGAGGAATTTCTCATTGGTCAGTTGTCCACCTCTCAGGTTACCTTTAGCTTAACCCCTTACAGGTAAACACTAATTCTAGGCTACTTCACACTTATGACAACCTTCAAGGATCACTTCAAGAACCCCTGTGAATGGAGTTCATCCCAAGAACCCCTGTAAATGGTGTTCAACCCAAGAACCCCTGTAAATGGAGCATGTGTGATCCATCTTCCCTGACATCTGGTCAGGCTTGGTCCCAAAGAACCTTGCATTTCACTCAACAGAACAGTTGTTTATATTCTGCTCTAATCATAAAAAATGGTTTCCTGTATTTTTATTTTTAACTAAATTACAGTTCATTTTAAGAGTAAAAAGAAGTATATATTTTAGAGCTTGGAAATTGTTTCTCATGATAAAATTAAAAAAAAATGTAGCCCATTTTGTAAGTCCTGTGCTCCTACAGGTAAACTCAAGCCTCCACAGCCTCTTCCTCAAACCATTTTCACCCTAGTAAAACTGAACTTGTGGTATTTTTATAACATACTTTATAAAGACTAACAAGAATTTCAGAGTAAAAGAGAGTGAGATTGGCTATTGGGTTTTACCTGTTTTACCCTAAAGCCCTAAGTTAAGTCTCACACTGTGGTAACTGAAAGTAAGACTGTTGGACAAATAGGCAGAGAGAAGTGAACTAGCTTGTCCAAAGCCCTATACAGTGCTGAGTCAGTGGCAGACCTAGGAAGAAAATATATGAGTTTAGGTTCCCAGTCACCTATAGAAGCAGAAAAATATTAGTGACCTTCACCTGTGCAGGCAGAGAAACGACTTAGGTATGCCCTAAATATTTACCTTTAACAGGAATTTTGGAAAAGTACAACAGTTTGTCTAAAGCCATGGTGGAAAAGGACAAATGCTCTCTATATGAGAAAAGCCTGTATCAGGGACAGAAAACAAAAAGAGTTTTCCCCTATTTTTTCCATCAAGGGAAGAAAGTTTGCCCTCTTGTGGAATGGACATAGGCTTTGGGCGGTGTTCCTGGAAGGGAGCTCACAATACAATTAGGAAGCTTTATTATTTTGGATAAAGGACTTATTACTAGAATTGGTCTGATAACTACTGAGCTGGGTGTGTGCAGGTGTGGATTCATTAACATCTGGAGCAGAGATCCCCCGTGATTTCTAAACCTATGTCATAGTGTATGTCTGCATAGCAAAAACCAAATAAACAAAAAAAACCAAACAAAACCCAGAAACCTTGTGCAGAGAGTGTCAGAGTCCAGATCTACAGATTTAGGCTTGCGGAGCTCATGCTATGGTACTAAAAACAGCCACACAGTCATTCAGGCTTGGGCTGGAGCTGATGCTCTGAAGCCCAGTGAGGAGGGTAGGCTTCAGAGCCTGAGCCCAAGTATCACATGGCTGTTTCTAGTGCCTTTGCATGAGCCCCATGAGCCCAAGTATGTAGGCCTGGGCTCTTAGATTCACTATTTGGGGGGCGGGGAAGGAAGAAGTTTGCCATGTAGACTTACCCATATAGAGTCTGAATGTTTCCACATGACCCATTTAAAGCAGCATAGTTGGCTCCAGCTGGCTGATGCAACAACAACCAAGGTTAAGTGGTTAGTTATAGGTGGTGGTGGTGGCAGCAGTTAGGGAACAGAGGAGGGAGAGGGATTCTGCCATGGACTTGTTACTTCCCTTATTGTATTCCCTTACACCAGAAGCATCCTGTCTGGCTCCCCTAATTTCAAATTGCACAGGGCACTGTCGGCATCTCAAAAAATAATTTAGTCCAAATAATCATATAAGTAACACAGTCTAACTTTATAGTTTAAGAATAATATATTTAAAAATTGTGCAATATAGCAGCAAATTGTAGGGTTATGTTACTATGGACCCATATTAATTTTTGAAATAATGTTCATTCCTCCCAAAAAAGGTTAGCATAGGCCAGGAACACTTGTTGTTTGAATGACCATCTGTAAGTTTGTCCAACAATACCTTCAGTAGCACTGAAATAGGACTGGGATGTAATATTTAACAGGAAGCATTTTTTTTCAAATGCATTTGCTACCCAAAATGTACGGATTTGAGAAATTTCATTCCCAATGCTGTATTGTAGCAATGAATTGTGAGGAAATCTGATTGCAAAATATATATTATTGCAATTTTGATAACAAACAGCTGCATTCTAGTCTGTTCTGAAGCCTGTATTGTAATGACATTAACATGCCCCATTAAGTGCATTATTGTGGAAGAATGCTGAGCTATTTGTGATAAAAATCTTTTTATTAGAATATATATGCACAAGATATTATTTGTAATTTGAATATTTACAAGGGTAGGACACTAAAAGACACAGTGTGGGCAAATTTAGAATTTATTCATGGAAGGCTTCACTGTCTGAATCATTGACTCTGTCAGTATTTGTTGCACTTCTGTGCTCAAATATGGAGAAAAATATTATTTGGATTACTTGACAGCTCCTTCTACACATATTCATATCTCTGCAATTGGATTGAGGCAACTAGATTTTGAAAAAAATATTGTTTGCCTCATTCTTAAATACTAAACCAAGATGAAAACATGTTAGCTTTTTCCTTTAGATTTTCCTGAATGTCATGTTCTTAAAAAATCCACTAGAGAAACACAGCTAAATAAACCAGCAGCAAAAATTAGGAATAAACAAATCATAAGTCTGCATGGATGCACATTTCAAGAACAGCAACCAATAAACATTCATATAAATGAAGACTTTAGAAAACAAAATAATATGAAAGTATTTTGCACAGGTTTAAGTTCCAGCTCTTAAGAACAGACAACAGACCCAAGGAAACATAGTATTACACAGTAACAAAGAATTAAGGAGACTGAATTAATTATTGCATGAACCTAATGAAAAGGCAAAAAAAATCTGATATCCTTGTTTTATGCTCCTCAGCATCCGTCAGGGCTTACAAGATTTAAGTAAAAAAATCAAATCATCATTCACAAGCCAAACAGAATGTGAACCTAATATGCATCCAAATCAAAACTGAACAAATTTAGTGTGTATTTGTCATACATAAAAAACAGGTGCTTCAACCAATTGCCATCAATAAAATATCACAATTTGATAAGACATTATGTATAGTAAAGAGACAAGGTGGCTGGGGTAATATCTTTTATTAGACCAACTTCTGTTGGTGAGAGAGACAAGTTTTTGACCTTACACAGAGCTTTTCTCACGTTTGAGAAACTTACCCAACTTTCCAACAGACATTGTCCAATAAATTCACCCACCTTGTCTCTCTAATATCCTGGGGCTGAAATGTCTACAACAACACCACTTCATACATTATGCATAGTACACAGTCTATTATATAAACCCAAAAGGTGAAATTGGCCATTGACCTCAACTGGGCTAGGATTTCACCCACATTTTCTACTGCTCGCAGTTCAAAAGTTATGGATCCAATCTTGTAACCACTATTAATAGGTGTAGTAATTATCTGTGAGTAGTTCCAGTGAATTCAATGGGACAATTTACAATAAGAAACACTTTTGCCCTGATGCAACAAGGCACTTAAGCATGCTTTGTCTTTAATGGGACTTCAGCCCATAGAGGCTTAAGTGATTCCTAAATTGTGGCTATACTTTCCTATAATAAGTGTGCTCAGTTTGGTTAGTTTATTCATGAACTGAAGCACCCAAAAATTGTTCATAAAGGTTTTCATTTAATACAACTGCCAAATGTGCTAACTCTGTAAGATACAAGTTTTGAAACTGTTACCAAAGTGCCGACCAACCAAACTGACAAGAGCAACTCAGGAGTCTGTTATGACAGAAGTTTACACAATCTATATCAAGAGTCATTATCATAATGGGAAACATTTTCAAAATTAACAACAAAATAGGCCATTTGTTCAAGGAACAAAACTGAAAATATTGCCTGCACAATGACAAATTTAGTAAAAAGAAAAAAATCAGACAAGTTAACGTAAACCGGACAGAATAAGGGGTTCTTTTTATCTATCACTGCAGCCCCTTACTAATGACCAAACATCAGGCATCACATTATTCACTTGAAAGATTAGTATTCAGATGAGCAAGACAAGCAGGATCTATTTCAAATACAGTACTTTAAAGCTAAATAAGTATGATTTGGATTGTATCATTTTTTTTACAGCATGCAAGAGAACTTCTGTCCTTGTTCTTTAAGTTAACTAGTACAGCTTATCTATTCTCTTTAATAATGCAATTTAAATCACCAAAGGTGCATATTAAATATTTATCTGACTGCAGCAGTTGGAGTCACCTAGACATTTTTGTTACAGTTAAACATTAGCTTTGTAGAACACCACAAATTCCCTACGGTGAGACGAAAACCAGTTCATACAGAAACACTTGGTGAGCTTCCAATTTGACATTACATTTGAATGGTTCAGTAACTGTGCACTGAATAAAAATATCAGTTGATTATTAAAAGAATAGTGACTAAGATTCCACAGCAATAAAGACATACATGTAAATACAGCTATAACATATAAATGATTTGTCAAGAAGTTTTTTTATAAGTTATCAATTACAGTGTAATTCCAGTTATCCAAATTCCCTTTATCAAAAAATCCTAGTTATCTGAATCCACAGTGTGCCCCATGTCAAATTGCAGCTCAAAATATCACTTCCCTTTGTCCATATACAGTACCTGGTATCTAAAGCTTTCAGATGTCACCCAGATCATTCATATAAAAAGGAGTGCACTGTATTTAAACATCCAAATTATACTCCATTTGCTATAAAACTTTAAATGTAAGAATATTGTTGAAGGATGTTTATTAACCACTTTATTTAACACCTTTACTGAAGAGCAGCAACTACCTCATAATTGTGATATGGCTGCTAACTGGGTTTAGTAATTATTTTATCCAATAAAATCCATGCAACATAAATGAGTTGAATTTGCTTGCAATCTAGCTCTTCGGATTGCATATGTGATAAACAAAATCAATGTACAATTTCTCTCAGCTTAACTCCTAAATGTATACATAAAAGAGAATATCGAAAGTACTGATTCAGTGAAAGTAAGACTTGAAAGCCCCAAAATGGGATTCTTGGGCTTTCATGTCTTTGGGTGGATAACTGGTATTCTATCTGAAATTTAAAAACAAATACCTCTCTGAAATCCTTGGTAAGTCAATGTTCTTATGAATGTAGCTTTAGATTCTAAAGCAGAACAATACCAAATTTTGAATCTGAAGCTGAAAATGCTGTTTCCATAGCTAGGAGTTTTAGATATAATCGGAAGAACATTTTCATGAATTCATGAAGCACAAAAGTTGAAGCTCAAAAAAATATTTTGTCAAAAATTTTCACACTTCTCTCCAACCCAAATTAGACTTTCTAATCCTCCATATTTAACAATATAGATTTTAAAACAGTGAATAGTGAACTTAGTAATGTATCCCTTTAATAATATAACTAGGTAGTATAATAATAAAACTTTAAATTTTAGTTCAGGTTTTAATTTGACATTTAGGTTGCTAGGAATTTGTGCACTTTCCATTTGACTCTAATCCTGCCACAAGTATAGTATAGAAGTCCAATGAGTATAGTAGTCCTATGTCATCTACCCATGAGTATAGTCCAATGAGTACAGTCAAACTTTCCATTTGACTCTAATCTTGCCACAAGTATAATACAGTAGTCCAATGAGTATAGTAGTCCAATGTCATCTACCCATGAATGGAGAAACTAGGAAATAAGTAGGAAAAACATCAAGAAAGGTTGGACTAAACTATGACAGTGAAAAGGATCTACTGTATAAATTGAGCCAATGTCTGCAACAATGACTCTGTGAACAGTGGCAAAATGTAACACCATTGAAATTCCATCCTTTAACTAAACTCATCTCTTGTGTCCTGTTGTATTCAAACATCAAGGATTCCAGGTCAACCGCAGCTTGTCTCACAAAAGGTAAGCTGGATTTGGACTTTGTGGAAGAAGGGGATACCACCCAATCAAAAGAAATATAGAGCAGACTCATTTCCCTTGCCACATTAAACACACGGAAAAGTGGTTGGAGCAGGAAAAGGCTAGCAGCATAGTACAGAGGCAGTTGATAGAAAGTAATAAAGGGGGTTGGCCATTCTACTCCATAGACTATTGTTGCAATGCTGTACTGGTATCCAGAGGAAGCCCCATAACTATAAATACTTTCCTGAAAGGTGGTTAAGTTATAATGCTTTCAGGACAACTGCACGGACAGATTATAGAGACAGAAGAGGACCAGCTAGTGAAACATTCTGAAGCAGTATGTATGACCCAAAACTATACAACCTGATAACTCCTTCACCCAAAATCCAAAACAACGCAAAGTCCAACATCACAACATGTATCTACAATCCAGTAGCATGTACCTATTGTGATCCATAGCCAGTTTTTATTTAAAAAAAACCAGATTTGAATACATACCACTAGCATAAAAGAGAATTTCCTACCTTAACTTTGCTGACTGCCAGTGTTGTCAATACCTGCAAATTATAGGAAAAATGCATTAGTATTGATTCAACAAACCAGTAATGGGATTAATTGCCTTTTTAAATAACTGACATCAGTTGTTTGTTATGACTTAAGGGGATGAACAGCAGAGAGAGCTTTCTTTCAATGAACACAGTGATGTAACTGTTTACATCACATCCTGATTAGAAGGTGAAAGGGATTTAAATTAAAAATAAATTAATATTCCCCATTTCAAAGCAGCATAGAAATGAAATTAGGGAAGAAATTCTAGACCTTGACCATCTATGACATACATTTCTAGACAGAAATGAAGATAAGTACATTAGGAATTCATTCTACTACACACATTCAGAAGGTTCATTTCTCTTCCCCCCTTCTATTTTTTTTAAACAACATTAGTGGTCATACAGAGTGGCAGATCGTGCATGTAACAGGTTATATACAGGCTCCAGTAGTGCTAGATCCTCTATATTTTTTGTACACTCCTCGGGTCATCTCTAATGGTGAGACAGAAGGATTGACTTTCCATGGCCATTCAAATCTCTGCTTCTCTGTTGTGACTGCCAAATTCATGCCAATTGTCATGGTAGAGCACTAGGAACTGCATCAAGGCAACCAACTCACTTTACCATAGGCCATGCAGAAGTCTAGTAGTAGAAAGATATGTTGCCCATTACTATAGCCTAGAATTAACAAGTCCCCGGGTTATTAAGAATGTATTGCTGAAGTATACACACTTCCATAAATTTGAATCCACACATTAGACATAATTCTCATTTACATTGAGGCTACTTTACACCATTCTAGACACGTAAAGTGGACTTCAAGTTGGCACACACAAAATTATAAATTATAATTTACTCCCATTTTAAGGCTACTTTACACAGACAGAGTGATGTAAAGTGGCCCTAATGTGAGAGTCAGACCCATGATATTTACATGCATCACATTTAAATTTGAATCATACTTTAGAGATAAACTCCAAGGCATCTTTGTGAGACCAGAGTGCCAAATTATTTCTTCCCTTCTAAGCCTGGGCAGTGAAATGTAGTCAAATGTGGTTGCACTGACATAAGTGGAAGGAGAATTTATCTCATTAAAATAAAACACAGTAGCCTGACATTGCACAGCTAATTAATATTAATCAATTAACAATCTGTGGCTATTTTGCAATAATATGGATGAAAGATTTGACAGATTCAGCAATGAATATAAAGAGTTGTTTGGTATTCTTTGTCAAAGATGGATTTCTAAAGAAATTTAAAAATAAAAAAGGACTGATTCTTGCTTATTGTTTTCAAGTGTCCTGAAGCAAGTAATGTTATGATGAAAACAAACTGTTCTGATTTGTTAATTATGGATAATAGTATTCTGAATAATGTAATACCAGAACCTGACTATAATGCTTTCTGCATGAAAATAATAAAAGTGTCTTTCAGCTTGGGTTAATAAATCCCTTTTTCTTTTTCAATGACACCACTTTTGCTTGGCTTTCAGGACTGTAGTGTGTCTAGGGGAAGGGATCTCCGAAGTCTGCAAGAATCACTCTGCTTGCAGTAGGGTGCATGTGACCAAACATTTTGGCCAAGCATGACTTTGACTTTGAGAGCAGGGGTGAGGATGAAGATTTCTGTGTGTGAAACAACCATTCTAAGAAATACCCATGCATGGCAGGAATACAGTCTCCCAAGCTGAATTCAATGCAACATCTCTCACAAATTAACTCTAGTGCCCTGGAAGGTATCTATGATAACATAAGTAAAAATTGACTCATACATGAAGCACCAGGAGCCATAATAATATACATGGCATGTCATATCATGTGGCAGAAATTGAGTTGTTCAGTTTAAATAATTCAACTCTCTTCAAGCTAATTTTTAATTAACAATCATAAAACATAGCTGCCACTAATAAAGTATTACAGATCTAACAACATACAGGAAACTAACCAGCTGATTATGGCTACATTGAGGGTAATTGTGATTATTTTTATATGAAAAAAATATTTTGCAAAATCTTAGTTTTCCTAATGTGATCAGTTGCCACTTTGCCACCTTTCCTTTGCATTTTTGCATTTGACTATCAGAATGTGAGCTCTCCAAGGCAGCAGGTACTTATTTCATATCTGCAAAATGCAAGAGACTGAAGACAGAAGAGTGGGACTACGAATGGCTCCTGAAAATAGCATGTTTTTTGTAGGACACTCTCACTGTAATGGCTAGAGCTTAGGAAGCTGAGCCTGTGGTGACTGCTGGGCTGGGGTCAAAGGCAGGAATCGAGGCTGGTTATGAAGCTCAGACAGGATAAAGATACCAAGGTCAATCTTTAATGCTGTCCTGAGCAGAAACACTTTTATGAATTGGGGCCTAAGAGAGAGGTGTATTCCAAGCCCAGAGCCTCACAATAATATTTTATTTGATACTGCAAATAAACTTTAGTCTTTGTTCACAGTGCAGTTGGATAATATGAGATACATAAAATAAAAGTATCACCCTTTTAGAGCAACTGCTTGAAAATCCCTGACACTATAGGCTTGGATTCTTGTTATATTTTAAAAAAATTCTTCCTTTAACTAAATTGTCAGTGTAAAGAAGCTTTTTTTTTCTTAAACTGATTTTGTAACAGCTGCTGACTTCTGAGAACTAGCAGCAGCTACTCTGGTACCTGATGAGCTAATTGGTATAGCTAGATGAAAAATGAGGATCACATTGTAGACATGTCTCTTATAGCTATTTGATCTCACTGTTGAAGGCTGGTGTATTCCTTTGCAGATTCTCTCACTTGCAGTACTTTATTGTTATCTCCTATGATTTTCATGAGGTATTAAATTATTCTGCTCTGTCTTGCTGTGTCCCTGCTCTGTTATGTCTTATTTAAGGATGCAGTGACTTCATCAGGAGGATTCACAGCTTAGGTGAGGGTTTCCTGTCCTAATCAAATGACACTGCTTTGGGGATACAAAACCACATGCTCCTACATTAGTTTCTTAGGTGAGCTATCATTAATTCATCTTTTTTTGGTAAAAGCAATGTAGGAATTCAGGCTCCAGAATAAACAGCAGATCCTCCTTATAAACTTGACATTTGCCACCCATAATAGTTAAATTCACTGTGTAATTTTTCATTTTGAATATAGGGAATGCCACAAATACAGAGGGAAATGTAGATACAGTGGTTCAGGAGCAATTAATGCTTCTGAACTTCATGGGATTTTAACACTAAAGAAAGATCATCTTTAGGTACATGAATGAGAGTGTGCACCTAGAAATTTCCATTAGCCAGCATAAACTGGGAGTTATATTATTTACTGCAGCCAGCCAAATCATGACTACATGATTCTGTATTTAAAACTAATATCGTACCACAAACAAACAAAGGGCAGAATGCAACCTGAATCATAGCAGTTCTTTAACATTTGAGTGCTTAAACAAGAAGCTTGAATTTTCACTTAACGTCATTTTTGAACAAAAATCCTGAAAATGCTCTTTTGAAAGAATAAAGGTAAAGAAAAAAAAAACAAGACCAAAACAAAACACACAGGGACATTTCATGCTCTAGGACTCAAACTTGTTGCTTACCAGAAATTATTTAACTATTTGACTGGACACCACTGTAATATTCCAATTTATGCCACTTAGAAGAGCTGAAGTTTTCTGTGTACCTTAGGAAATCTTTATGGAGATAATCTGTCTTCTGTAAATTCTTGGAACTGGGAAGGCAAAGCTCTTAAAGGTTCTGCAGACTGGAACTCCCTCCTACATAGCTTGAAAAATGTACAGTTTTCCTCCCTGAGAGCTTTGCATTTTACTTGATTGACAGAGAATGAACCAAGGGCTCTGCCAGCTCTGGGTCCACTTTTAAAAGTGTACGTAAGTCCTCCCTAAATCATTCAAATCTTTAACTAACACTTTTCATTACTTATCTATGTTAGCCACATATGCATATGCATATGCAGCACAGCCTTCCTTAAGTGTTCTCTTCAAGAAACTCACTAAACATCATTGTGCAAAATGTGCTGCAAACACATTTGGTAAGGACTCAAATTCAGTTCATGCCAAACCAAAGGCCTTTTCAACTCAACAAGTGGGGTTTTTTTACATGCCCAGTCATAACTTTCTAATTTCAGTGGTTTCAGATGTAAAACTTGGAGGTTGCAAGAATATTTACAGTGGGGGTAGCATTCTGTAAACTTAAGAAAACAATCTACTGTACTTCAGGCATTTGCAGACTATTTTGGTTTTTTAGTGAGAGAGGATTCTGAGAACTGGCAAACTCCACAGAAAAAGAGGAAAAACAATCTACAAAGACCAAAATTGACACTGACAATTTAATAGACAGGTTTGGTTGGTTTTTTCCCCCCTTATCGCTAATGCTAGCAAAGCAGCCTGAGAACTTTCCCCCTCAATGGAGAGATGACAGGTGTTCTAGCAAATCAGTTTATTGGCATATAAGTTTTGAGCGATGTGAGCCATGTCTCACCTTTTTGGGGGTTCTACAAAACAACAAAGAAAAAATGTGAATGATACTGTTCTGTATGACTGAACTTTGGTGTCAGCAGCTAGAGTGGAATATTCAAAATGATCTAGACAAACTGGAGAAATAGTCTGAAATTCAGTAAGGGCAAATGCAAAGTACTATGCTTAGGAAGGAATGACTAATTACACAAATACAAAATGGGAAATGACTGCATAGGAAGGAGTAATGCCAAAAACAAAACAAAACAAAAACAAAACAAAAACGGATTTTGGGGTTATAGAGGATCACAAACTAGAAATGAGCTGACAATGTAATACTGTTGGGGGAAAAAAAAAAGGGATCATCATCCTGGTTCTACACAGCACTGATAAGGCCTTAGCTGGAGTACTGTGTCCTGTTCCGGGCACTACACTTGCGGAAAGATGCAGAGAAACTGGAGAAAGTCCAGCAGGGAGCAACAAAAAATATTAAAGGTCTTGAAAACTGGGAAAGATTGGAAAAAAATGGGCTTCTTTAGTGTGGCAAAAAGAAGACTGAAGGGAGACATGAGAATAGACTTTATGTACATAAATGATTGTCATAAAGAGGAGGGCAAGCTGGTCAGAAGTGCAATACCTGACCCCAATAGGGGGATTCTGTGTTCTTATTCAAACAAAGGCAGATTATGCCACTTTTACACTGATTTCTTACTTCATGAGTAGTCCCATTTAAACAAGATTCAAAGACAGCCAGCCCTGCAGCTACTTCAGCACTGATTTTTGTAAGAAAGTAATTAAGGTTTGCACGGAAGAGGATACGGAGACAGAATTTTGACATGGTTTGTGAAGGGGTGGCTATTTATCTAAAGAAAACGGAACTTTAAAAAAAGAATTTGGTTCATAGGGGTTTGAATATTTTAAAAAATGCTTCTAAACCTGATTTTTTAAATCCTTAATTAACATCTGTAGTTGCTGTACTATAGGATTTGCTAACACACGAATTCACCTGTGTGCCAAAACTGATAATGCAAGACTCTCAAACTTTTCTTTCTCATTCAGATTCAGTTGCCTGGAGCAGAACCTTGTCTGGTGTCTGTAGGTACAGGATATACCTTTGAGAGTGATTCACAGCCATTTCATCAATGCTATTGAACAAAATGTACTTGAGTTGTTGGAGCTATTTTGGAGACAGAATATGATAAAACTGGTGGTATACTGAATATTACTGTATATACTCAGTATATACACTGTATATACATTATATATACACTATACATATATAGTACACTATACATATATATACACACTATATATACACTGTATATACTGAGTATATATTACTGTAAATACTCAGTATGTTGAATGAATATTCATTATACAAGAAACTACCTGTATTATCTCTGGTTCCCTGTTATTAACTATAATAGCAGGAAAGTACTAATTATAGTAGTAGGACTAAAAAAAAATCTGACTTTCTACTGCAATAAGATAATGCCTGACAATTTAGTCCTTTTTGACAAAATTACCAAAAAAACCCAAAAATGACCAACCAAAAACTGTATGATAATACTCATCTAGAGTTATTTGCTTATTTGAATTTAAATACGGTGACTGTAAGGTACTTAAATAATTCACATTAATTTAAGCTATGATTAAAAAGGAAAAAATCTAAATTTGCTTTTTGGATGTGTTTAAATGCTTCCACAACATATACATGTAAAAGTTGTTCTGAGAAACCTCCCTACTGACTAGCTGAATTATGGTTAATCACGTTAATCTGATTTTCTTACTATATTGTAAAGATGACCCTCTTGGCAGTGGAGATAAAGTTAGGTTTCACCCAACTCTCAGAAGGACAGGAAAAGCAGCCACAGACCTCATCATTATCTGGTCCCAACAAGGGCGGAGTTTCAGGAATGTTCACTCATGTAGCTTAGTCATCTAAGCCATGTTTATACTAAAGTATTGATTAATGACAGAGCTAGGCGGGTCATTAATCATTGCACCTACTTAACAAGAAACTCACTTTTATTTTCCCTCCACTGAGCCATAGCTCAAAACTTAAATGTGCTAAAATGGATTTCAAAAGCTAAAGACTTGGATCTTCCCCACCCCTCCACAAACATCAACCAGTATTACAAGTATAGATTATAAATTTCATGGTACTTTTATTGTTTTTAATTTGTTAAATTAAGCAAATATAAGAATATTTTGGCCAATAGGATTTATTAAATTTTGATGAAAAAAATCAAACTCTGAGTCCTCAATTCTTGTCACAATTGGCCTTACTAACCTCAGAATTAATGCTAGTTGTGAAAACTTTCCAAGAGTTCTTTTTATAGCAAAAATCCCCTTCACTACACCCAAAGGAAACTAGGGCATGTTTATACTTTGCAGAAAGAGAATTTTCAGCATAATACTGACAAGTAAGCATATCTGAAAGTTCCAGACTGTCACATCCTTTAAAATAAATTCCAGATTTAAAAAAGCCAAAAGCACCTATGCAAATTAAGCCAGCCAGCAAAAGGACTAAGCAAAGATTCACTAACACACCTGCCCAACTGTGCATTTGCATGAGGCGACCCAGAAAATTATCCAGCATGAGGCTATGATCAAGAACATCCCTCTGTAGTTGAACTACCCCACTTTGAGAGATGTGTAGGAAGTCAAAAGTCATAGAACTTAAACCACTGATCATTGCTTGAACTATAAAACTGGCACCTAAATGTTCATTAAAGGCATAAATTTCATATATATTTAGAAAAACCATGAACTTTGACTGAGTGGAAAAAAGGAGAAATAAAGAGTTGTAAATTTTACAGACACTGGAACTGGAGCTCTAATTTCCAGCTTGAGCAAATGTATACATGCTAGCTTTGATCCCGTTAGCATGCTAAAAATAGCAGGATGACCTAGCTGCGGAATACGTACCTAGAGTCTTGGACAGGATAGTACTCATTTTGGCTAATCCATCCCACTGACAGCCTGGCACAGATAGACTACTACTTTTAGCACGCTAGCTTGATCAAAACTAATGCATGTACATCTATGCAAAATGGAAATCACATCTCCAGTTCCAGTGTAGACATATCTTAGACATAAATTGGAGAGAAGACTGTTGATAGAGGCTGCCACTGGAGGTGCTGTCTTTCAGATGAGACAAAATCAATGTTTGGATTATCTGAGGTCATTGCATATACCAGTAGCACTTTCATAGGATCGGGAATGTTATCTGATTTTAAATCTGTTACTTTGCATTCTTTTTTATTGCCAAATTTAGTTTATGGAAATTGAATTCATTGTTCCACATTGCATTCTGAGGAAATCATGACACTGCTTTAAAAACAATTTTCAAATTATTTTTCTTCTGGCTGTTGAGCTTTTGGGGTTCAAATTTTCAAGTTTTCTCCACAGACATGGGGATTTATAAAATTGCTGTAATTACCAGCCAGCTCAGCAGGATTTAAAGAGAATATTTGGGCCCACCTTGCCCTGCCCTATTATACTTGCAGACAGTGACAGGCCTGGAGTGGGAGAAAAGTGGGGAGTTTGGCTCAGTTTGGGGCTGACTGGTGAAGGGGCTGGAGCTAGCCACATCTCTAACAGAAAGGAAGGATCATTAATCTGCCTCCCAAAGCAGCCAGCTGGAAGGAAGTATGGTTTCCCAGCCATGAGAAACTGTGGAGAAGACCTAGGAGCCTCTGACATTGGAGGCAACTAATTGGGCAAAGCTCAGGGGTTCAGCTTCACCAACTGCCCTGGCTGAAGGAGCCTGGGACCGTGTCAAAGAGCCACTCAGGACTGATGACAGGACCCTGTTGGAAGCAGGCTGCCCAACTAATTGGACTAGAGGAGCTATGCCCCAAACTGAACAGACACTGGTAGGAAGCAGTCCAGGGCAGCGGGTTTAGACTCCCTGCAGGGAGAGTTGCTGCTGCTCAGGGACTGACAAACGCAGGGCCTGGGCTAGGACCTGGTCTTAAAGACTGAGGCCATGCAACCAAGCAAAGGGCCAGAAGCCATGTGCTCTAACTACTAGGATGTCTGGCCCACCTGTTAAAATTGCTTTTTTAATGAAACCTGAGATCCTGATCATCTGATGCCAGGAGCTAGGGATTTAAGTAAAACACAAAATATCACCAGACTTTCAATAATATCACAGGAGTTAGCTATTCTGACTGTATCTTTTGGGGACATTACAAACCTTGTGCCCATACAAATTTTACAAACTCCCTGCAGAAAATGTTTGAAAAGTCCTGACAAAAACATCCTGTAAAATAAAGAAAGACTTGGGCATTACAGGAACTCACTTCAAATCTGCCTTTACCTTCTCCTGATTTCACTGATGTAGACACTACTAAATGGTCTTTAAAGAGATTACAACAGCAAAACACTTAAAAAATAAGAACCAAGAAACCAGTTCTTTGGGCTTCCTTCTTTGGGCAGGAGAGGAAACTGAGTCCTGATCCCTCCCTAACTTTGCGCACCTCACTCATTCTACTTCCTGCATACTTTCTAAATCACTGTGGAATCATTGGGAATCAAGATGCTACAATATGAATGTAAAATTACTTCAGTGGAAGAAGGATAGATTCAGTCATATCACAGGCAGGCATTCTCCAGGGTTGCAAAGCTCTCCCAGCATAGCCTTGGTAGAAACCTTAAACACCATTTGAACCCAGGCCTTCAGTCTGTTTTTAAAGTAGGACCTAGAATCCTCAATCAAGACTGTGATTCCATAGCTAGACACTGTACACAGATGTAGATGTGGTCCTTTGCCCCAAGCACATTTTGTATAGACCTAAACTTGGAATCAGTAATAGCCAACAGCTGTTTGCCTGAGCACTCCTGCCAAGACACCCGGTTTGGTTGAGAGAGTTTTAGGTTTTGAAAACATCCTAGATGACGGGCACCCTAGAACTCTCGGAAGTATCTCTCTCAGACCCAGCAGGCTTCCTCTCTCTGCTACAGAAAGCCAGCTCCATCACAATTCTGGGCCAAGTACCCTCCAGAGACGCAGGTGGCAATAAGCTACTGAACAGTTGAAAGAGGCCTGTGATGATGTAAGCAAAGAGAAAATGTCAGGCTTGTCAGTGTGAAACTAAGGGAGACCTGTGGGGGCCCATGGATGTGGGGATGGGGAAACACCAGTGTCAGCAATGCTTCTTCAGAAAAGTCTTGGAGGCCACTGGATAACCTTATGTGCATTCTGGTGGGATATGTACTGCTTTGCTCTGCTTTTCCCCTAGCCTCTTGGGAAGATGATAATCAAAAATTCACCAGAATATGCACACAGGTTTCTGGTGGCATCCAGGCCCAAGGGTTATGCAGAAAATCAACCCTGGCAATACCTATCACATGCTGGTAACTCTGCAGGAGTATGGACCACTCCAGTGAGAAACAGCTACAGTATAGGGAAATAGCTATGAAACAACTCCTTTATATTTCTACCTCGTAGCAATACAGAAGATTTGGGTAGCACTATCCATTTCAAACAGGAGCAATAAACTCAAATTGTTTGGAAGGTCCACATTATGCCAGAATAATATAAAAATAGATGATGAATCCAACTAGTAGATTTAGATCCAGCATCCTGCTACATCTGCTATAATTGCACAGCTAGCTCATTATATACAGTCAGTCCCCAGAGCTTACAATGTCCCAGTTAAGCAACAGTAATAGAAAGCAGCTGTATGAGGACATTAGGTCAGCAGAATCATTAGCCCCTAAAATTGCATGACTATCACTCCTTTTTGACAGCAAGGCTTTCACACATCATCAGGCTCCTAAATGGGAGGTCAAATATGATGCTGAACTTGGCCCAGTAACTCCATTAAGAATGAACTGTGGCTCAGAGCTCCAAGGAAGTCCATATCTCTGGAAACTTTCAGTAGTTTAATGAATTTCAATATCATCCTCTTGCCCTCACCTCCTCTGCCTCTCTGGGTACGGTGGAAATCAGGTTGCTAGTAAGGCTGATTAGCAAAAAGCCAGTGCATAAGGGAATGCCTTTTAATTGTTTGAAAATTATCTTTCAATTCTCTCCTTGAGGTTTGTGCCACCATTCTGGAGGGATACTGCATCAAACAGTGCAGTCCCCACTCAGAAAGCATATTTCTTTAGAAGGTTCTTTGGCAGTGATATTTCGGAGCCTCATGAGCCCAGAAAGGTAGCTGGGGTGAGAATAATGGCAGTCAAGTCAGCAGTTAATATGCATATTTATTTTTGATAAATCCTGACATATTCCTCATAGTACAAAGGTAGGGATTTTTTAAACGTGAACGTCCCATCTTTACTAAAAGCACTGGTTACGCCACTTCCGAATTAACCATTTAAAGTAAATGGCTTGTTCGCAAGGGGCTTGTCTGTTTTATGGACTGTGCAAAGGAGAAACATCATCATCATGTATTGGGTCAGATTTTCAGCATAAATTAGCATAGCTGCACAGAAACCAATGGAGCTGCACTGATATCCCAGCTCAGGATCTGACCTTTAATGTATACACCAGAATTTTCAGGCGAACTTCTTATCTTGTGTGTGATTTAAGCATTTGCACTTGGAATTTGTAAGGTGTAGGAATGAAGATAAAGATCTCTGTCACTACCTAGATGTGTTCTGATTAAATATGAAGCCTGAAAACCTATTCAAGGTTTTCCTAAAGTTTACATGGTCCGGTCCATTCCACCTTCTACTGGGGTGAGTAGGGTGACCAGATAGCAAGTGTGAAAAACAGGACACGTTTTTTCAGGGGCAGAAGTGTTAGGCTGTACATAGTTGCATATATAAGACAAAGCCCCTAATATTGGGATGGTCCTGATAATGTTGGGATATCTGGTTACCGTAGGGAAGAGCAAACATGTCTCCACCATGTGAAACATTTTTACAGTGCTTAGTCAAGAAAAGGATCTCTCCTTTATGCATCTGATGAATTTCAGTCAGCACAGCAATAACCCTTCTGTCAATGTCACAGATGAAATAAGTTTGTCTACATGCTGATGTTCTTTAAATTGTTTCTACTAGCAATAGTTCCGGATGGTTTGTTTTTGGGGAAAATTAATGATGATACACCAAGGTCATTGTACGTCTGCTGTACAGAACAGATGTTAACATGTTATTGCCATGTGCAAGTGTTGTGCTAGACTAAAGCTACTTGCGGTTGTCATTGTGCAAACTGATGCAAAAAAGGCCAGTCTAATAAATTGTCTGAATCTTGTAATACTTGAAGGAACAATACAAAGGTTTTTTTAAAAAAAAACAAAAAAAAACCCTAAAATATTCTACAATCCATTACCCTGTTTTGTATGAAAACTAGCCTTTAAAAAGTAAAATGAAATAAGATATATCCTCCTACTCCTCAACAGTCATCATTCTTTACAGTACATTAAAACATGCTGCTATCAATAATGATGAAACTAGCGGTGGCAGTAACAGATATGTAAAACAGAACTTGCACTTTTTTGGATACTAATAGAAAATAACATTAAGATGATGTTAAAGGTCTGAGTCCTAAGAGAGCTAGGAAATTCAGAGTTGTAAGGCCTTAGGGCTTGTCTACCCAGTTTTTTTAATCAAGTTTGAAAATGCTTGTGTACACATGACACAGCCCATCACTGCACACTAACTCTGCATTTATCATAAACTTTGGAGTGGACTAACTTTGCTTCAGATTGTATTACTTTAGTCTTTTGTTCATGTACATGTAATTGCTGCATACCACTTCTTGCATATTTCCAACAGCTATCCCACAATACTTTGCAGGTCAGTCATTACTGATCTCTCTGTTTACTTTAGTGCCCTTCTAGCCTCGGTGTCAGGTTTCCAGGATGACTTTTCCCCTTTTACAATGTGGCAGAGAGACAGATTTGCTTCCCAGTGTATCACTGGATACACTGTGTATCATTTGGGTCCAGTGTATCATTGTTCTGATGACAGAACCACAATAGCACCAAAGAAGCTGCATAACATGCCTGCTCAGCTACTTGAAGTCATGCTGAGCTCTCATGTTTTATTGCCAATTGGAGAGAAGCATTGGTTCAAGAAGTTCTTGTGGCCAGGCACAGGAATAAGGTGTGGATATTTCAAAGCAGATCCGCAAAAAGGATGTTGACCAGCTTTTTCAAAACTGGAATTTATTTTAAAGGATGTGACAGTCTGGAATTTTCAGATCTGCATTTTGGTCCATTTATCAGTATTATGCTGAGGGGAAGTAAAAGGAAGACTTAGGATGAGATGTTTGCAGAACTCCTTGCAAAGTCACAGAGGCAAACCAGGCTGGCTGAGCCATGGAGGACCCAGACGGAGAAGAAAATTCAATTCTCCCAAGAGACTGTGGCACTGACCAAGAAAAGCATCTCAGTGGTCAGGGCACCATTAAAAAAGACAGAGAGCTGTAAAGGCAAGTCATGGATCTTGCAAAACATGCTTTTGCTGACAATAGACCCTGCATTCCTCAAATTTGGGACTTAGCCATGTCCTCCAGCCCCTGGACAGTGCTTGCTATTTTGATCAGTGAGCAACTCCTAAATTCCACATGCCTGCAGCAGTATTAACAATGGCTCCCATTCACTTCTCAGATCCAGTCTGGGCACTGAGAACACTGGCATCTGGGAGTGCTGCAATGCTGCTAAGAATTTTGAGCTGAGGCACTCAACCACAGAATCCATGCGGACAAGAAGAGCCAGAGGCAAGGAACCGACACATCTTTACCTTTATGCACCTGCCCCCCAAACTGTTGGATTTGAAATGTTCATACTGTTGCACTTTGAGTTTTGTCTGCATTGTTGCAGTAATTAAAGGATTGTGGATAATTGATTGGTTAGTGCAACGTATTTCCAAATACAGAGATATTATTTTCCATTGGTTTTATTGCAACCTTTTTTTTTTTTATTGTTTTCATAAGACAACTATTTTCAACACATCTGTTATGAGTCATCAGTGCATGTAACACAAAAAATCATTTACATACAGGTGAAATAATTCATAGGGTTTTACAAAAGCACATAGGGAATGCTAAACTTCACCCACAAACACACAATACTTGCAATGTTTGCAGACCAACAGCTGCTTCCTCCTCCCACATGGCAAAACAAGCCTGCAAGAAAATGGTCCCAACAGGTGATTTCCCCATGACAAACTGGTTGACTACAGACCAGTGACATTCTGGAGTGGTCAGCTCCCAGATGGCAATAGTGACTTGTTTCTCCAAGGGTATGGGGCATCACACAATGGTATGATGTCTCTGAAACTCTGGAGTTAGTTCTGCACAGATCTCTAAAAGGCAACCTTCCCCATCCTGAAGTTCTCTTGCCACTGTTAGGTGTTGTGGGTCAGCAGAATGATCCTCTACCAACATTCTTTGCTGGTTTTCTGGCCCAGAAAGGGCACTGAATGTTGTGAAGGGGCATTCAGGAGTGACCCAATTGTTCCAAAAGCTCAACATATTCCACCTCATCCTGCCACCACTGCTGCAGAGAATCCCATTACTGCTGCCATAGAATATTCTCCTGGTCCTACATCATCTGCTCATTTGACAGGCAAAGTCCAATGCAGAATTTGTCGAGCTTCGAGTGCTTTAACAGAGCCCAAGCAGCCTGTGCATCTTTGCATTTTTCACCATAGCGGCATGGAACATTGTTGGATCCATTACTAGCTAAACAGCAATTTGAAAACGGCACTAGCCAGCTCAGCAAGGAAATATGGGTTCAAGACAGTGGAAACATGGGATGTTTTTTTAAAAAATTGAACACACCTGGCTACCCACAATTCACAGTGAAAACGATTGCAGGATGTACACAGTTCAGCAGCCAACAGCATAGGACCACAGGATACCCCCGGAGAATGCTTTGCCCTAAGTTCACAGCAAACAGCCACCATGTGTTCACATGATGCAAATTGAAAATGGAACAGACATTCCATGTGCACGCAATTGGTGGAACTCACGTACTACAAATTAACTGAAACACATCAAAAAGCTTTGAATTTACCCTGCCATAGACACACCTTTAGTGCAATTAAGAGTCAGGCCTCTTTTTACTTCACTCTAGCTATATAAAGACCTTACAGAGGACGCAATGTTAAAACCCCTTTAAGCTGCCAGACAGCTGTAAAAGAATCTTAGCATAAGTTAGAATTCAGGCCAAATATTCTTATCTATTTCTGAGCTCTTGCTGCCCTATCTTGAATATTGTTGCACATACAAAATAGAACAGCAAGATCACTTTGTGCCTGCAGACACCTGCCTGAAAGCATTTCAAAATCCTTACCTCTGACTTTCTCGTCATTAGTGGGTTTATACCTGACTCTCAGTTGTATGTATAATACCCTTAGGCTTTATTTTTTGAGAACTGTGGCAGTCAATAGGCTTGAAATTTGAGATCCTAAAGGCTCCCTCAGCGTAGTTACATTCTCAATGCCAATGTATGAGCTTAGAGTATCCTTAGCAAACCTTGAAACTCTGCAGCATGTTCTGCCACTTCAAAAATATCCCACTGACCATTATCCACAGATCACTGACACCACTGAGTTATTATAGTCTTTCAAATGATGCATATTAAAAGAGCTTTAATCCTTAGAGTGACAGACCATAATGGATGTTTATCATTTCCTAGGACAGTAAAAATAATACACTAAGTTATGTACATTCCTGTAAATATATGCACATTACTGAGAAGCCTTACTAAAACCACTCATTCACTATGTCTAAGAGCCACTTTTCAAAGGATGATATCATTCTCAGCCGAATTAAAGATGATGTTCTATAAATTTCAGAATATAAATCAAAGTAACATAGATGTTCCAGGCACACAAAGACATTTGATTCTGGTAATTCTGATGAGGCAATGTCTACACTACAATCAAAGCTGTGATTTGCAGCTCGGGTAGGCATGCCCATGTTAGCTTTAAATTTAGCTATCTCACTAAAAATACCAGTGAAGACAAGGCAGCACAGGCTTCAGTGTGTACAAACAATGGCTCTCTTCCCACCCCCCCCCGTTTGTACAGCACAATGGTGCCTGGTTCATGCCTGGGCTTTGAAGTAAATTAGTGATTTCCCATAGTGCACTAACTTCCATTATATTTGGGCAGCTGAATTTCCAGGAAAATATTGTCCATTCCATTTTTTGAAATTAGGCAACCAAACTATAAAGGGGAACTTTGTATAATCCCTACTGCCATATGGAGCCCCATTTTCTAATACAACCCCTAAATCTGCATTTTGTGTGCCTATCTATTGCGCACTTCCCACCTTAAAAATTGTGGATTAAAAGGTATGGCTGCCACATGCTAATTCAGAGACTTGTTTGATTCAGGATGAAAATTTGACCTGAGAGTTCCTTCCTGGAAACTTTTTGGCACCCAAAAAATAGTGACGAAAAGTAAATTATAGTTCAGATAATTACTGGTTATATTCTGCATACCTAAAATCCTAAACTGAATTGCTTCCTATTCCAAACATTTCTCTTATTCATTTGTCTATGAAATAAGTGCCGTGGTTCACTCATAGGTGACTACACTTCTCTGGCAGCTTACATATGTTGTATACTGTATACATATTTGCCTAGAGGGAGTACTAATAGTATCCACTGTAATTAAGATTGAGCTCCAACTTCCATTCTATCCCACACTTGCAATATTCCTAAATATTTAAATACTGTTTGGACTGAAATTATCTATGGATTTATCTATTTATCTAAAAAAAAATAGGGAGGATATTTTAATAAATTTGGAGGCCCATTTTTGAGTGGAGAGTCGATCCACATTCCTCCAATCAGAAATGTTACAAATACTCAAAAAACAGTGAAGCTGGAGGGCCTCATTCCCCACTACCTCAAAATGTATGTACAACTGTGTAAAATAATTGTAAAGTTGGTGTAAAATGCTATAATTCTGACATACCAACAATTTACACCCAGAAATTTCAAATTGAATTCTTTCACATTTCACTGAGAATTTAAGAGCAAGAGAAGTCTGATGAAAACATGTTTATTGTTTTGAAGTTATGAATGTACAATGGTCACCATTTTTTGGTTTACTGTTTTACCATTTGCCTTATTAACACTACTTGTAGAGGAAACACTAGGAACATGATGGTAATGCTACTTCTTTGAAAATGATCATTCTAAATATTGAATGGCAGCCACTTTATAATGTCTTTTGAGAATTTTCAGTCTCTGAAACTGATTTCAAGAATGTATTTCTTAAATATGCCCTACTCTCTTAGATCTACAAGCTGAGTATCTGTGATTCAATGAACTTAAAAGGTCAGTTAAGGCTGACTGTGCTAGAACTACTGAGTTAGGAAACCTACAACATTAATAGTGGTAGGAAAAGAAACTGGGAGAGGTTTATGACCTCTCTGAGCCAAATAGCTCCAGATTTCTTCTACTTTCTTTTTCTCTTTTTGTCCACTTTTAAAATTAGTGTAAATAAATGCAAAAAGTCACACTAATACAATATGAAAGTTGAAAAAGCCAGCACTTAAAATGCAGGGAATTCCCATTCCCAAAGATGATGTTACTTCTACATCATTAACATTGCCTGCTATTTATAGTATATACTATTACATTTCCTTGTTCATGGTAACGTTTATTTTATTATTTATTACTTATATATTTATTATCTATACTTTTTACAGTGTACCATATTAAGAGTGCAATGTAGCAATGTACTGTAGGAATAACCTTATCTTTTGGACTTCTTTGAATCTACGTTTCTTTTCAATTGTAACTCTACTGAAGTCAATAGAGTTATACTGGTGTAAAGTTAATTCAGAACTAGGATTATCTTTTTGGCTGTCTGCATCATATTCTACAGTGCAAAGTAACCAATATACTGTGAGCAAACATTTAAAATATTTAAATTATATTTAAATCATAGCCGAGATTTTTGAAAATGTTTCTGCCTCAGAGAGCCCTGCAGAGCACATCTCATCTTAACTTTTTCCTTTCAAGGACTACCTGAAGGTAGTTTCCTCAAGGCATCTTAATTACTACAGACTATTTAAACAGACATGACTACAACCTCCAACTTTTACCTCTGATCTAATATTAAAGCAAAGCTTAACTTAAAAACACCTGCCAATTCTGGAGAGAACAGAGTGCTCGGCTGCCTCCAGGTCTTTTGTTCTGAGAAAATGAAGGGTTATGGAACAACAGTTTTCAAAATAAAACACCTTTTTTTTTTGAGAAACAAAACAAAACAAAAACGTCTTGAAGAAATTGGAACACCCGGAGGAACTTTCTAGATAGTTTACATTTACAAAAAAGGACTTCCAAATGGTTTCCTTGTTTAACTAGGCTGCCTGAGCCAGCCGTTAGGGATCAACCTCACAGCTGCTGCAGGACCTAGTTAAGCAAAGATAGAAAGCTACTAAGTAAAAGAAACTTATCTTTCCCAACAGGCTGCACACACTCTAGGAGAGCTTGGGCAAAATCCTTTAATCCTGAACCTTTGCCTCCCACTGAAGGGATAAAAACTCTACATTAATATTGAAGAGTAATGCCTTACTTTTTTCCCTCAAAAGACTATGAATCCATATGGCTAAACAAAGCAGAAAAAAGGGAATCATTTAACCTCTTTCCAAATCCCACAAAGTCACAAAAATAAATTGTCTGGCCAGCTAAAAATTTTAACTAATTTAAAAAGCATAAAGTGTGCAAATGCAGAGGTATGCTAATTTGGAAGCATAGTGGCCTAGCAGATAGAGTAGACCAGAATTCAGGGGTCTGGATTCTATTCCCAAATCTGCCATTGGGCTTCTGGGTAATCTTGAGGATGTGACCTCACCATCATCTTGTGTTTCAATGTGTCCATCTGTGAAATGGGGATCATGATAGTGACCTCATTTGTAGAGTGCTCTGAGATCTAAGGAAGCAAAGCTCTATATAAGAGCCTTGGGTTTTTTTAAATTATTTCCTCATTTAGGCTTCAATCCTGTAGTGGGCTATGTATGGACAGGCACACTGCATCCAAGGGGAGTCCCATTAAAGTAGACGAAAGTAGTGTCATATATTTCAATGGGCTTTGGATTATGCCCCGAGTATCCATTTAGGCAGAAGGGGCATTTGCACTCATTCCAAGATGCTGAGCCAGCCTAGGGTTGCCAACTTTCTGATTGCAGAAAACCGAATACCCTTGCCCCACTCCTTCCCCGAGGTCCATCCCCCCTCCCTCCATCCTCACTCTCCCCCATCCTTGTTCACTCACTGATTTTCATGGCTGGAGCCAGAGTCTGAGAGAGGGCTCAGATCTGGGGCTGAAGGGTTCGGAGTGTGGGAGAGGGCTTTGCGCGGACACAAGGAGTTAGAGTGTGAGAAGGTGTCAGGGCCCTGGGGTAGGGTCAGAGTTGCAACAGTCAACTGGCTGCAAGATCTCCTGTACCAATGGGATTCCAGAGTGGCCAAACACACATAGAGAATGAGAAGCCATGTGGCCAGGGCAGCAGGGAATGATCTGTTTTAGTATCAGGCAGGTAACATGCACCATAAGTCCAACATCAGCTCAATACTTAGAAAACACTTCCATTGATTTGGTAACTGTGGTTCTCTGGAATATTCTGGTACTTGGCCTGCCAGTGAACAGAGTAATGTATTCTAGGCATACAGGCTTTTTTGATTCTCTTCATAGTTTTTTTCTCCAATGTTCACTTTATTTTTAGGAAGGCTGATTTTGGTTGAGATGATAGCCAAGATGATAGAGGATATTTTAGGAACCAAAAAACCAAACCAAACCAAACTAAACTCAAAGCCAAAAACAAATCCCCCCCCACAAAAAACTCTGCCTCCCCCAAAAAACCCAACAACAACAACAACAAAAAAAACAACCAACAGCATGATGGAGCCCAGGAAACAAAATGTAATAGTCTGCAAAATGCTGCTAATGCTACTCCCCATCCTGGCATCACAGGCAATTTTCACTTTAGCTGTTACTAAGAAGCAGACCGCATGAGAGTTCTATTTTTCACTTGTGTTCATCTGAATAATCATCATCATTATTCCACAGTCTAATAAAATGAGGTTGTCACCTATGATTTAATTTCAGACTGTTTGTTATCCCTGCAGTGTTGCGGATGCCAATTTCAGCCGATATACCCAGGCATCCTTATATCCTACAAAGTCAAACACAGGTAATTGGATTCCTTACTCAGATGTGGGGGATCAACAAGGGAGAAGAGAGGCTATTAGGGCTACCTGTCTAATGTTTCTCTAAAAAGGCAAACTGACACTCCCTGGTAGAGGTAAGTGTATCTCAAATTTTAATCTGAATCTCATTTCCATGGCTGAGGGATGTTTAGACACTCTAAATGACTAGACTCTAACAAAGCCTGAAACCTAACAAAATGGTAAACCAGCTACTTGATGATACATAAGCAAACATTGTTTATTCTGAAGACTCATGGTCAAACCCTGTAACTGGGGCGGGGAAGAGAAATCATTCCCTGATAGGAATTCTATAGCATTAAATGTTACCCTGAGATTCTTTGAACTGACAGCTCCATTACATCATGATTGTTTTAAAACTGACTTGGTTCTATATACCAACATTCCTATCAGTTCATATTGTTAATTTTTTATCCCTCAATCAAGAATTCATGGAGGTTAGTGTGACATTGCTGCAAGTATCCTAACAGTCTAGGAATGTAAATAATGAATACGACTCCAGAAGCACCAACCAGTACTCTCATTGCCTTGGGAAACTTAAATTGTGGCTGCCTGAAGTCATCCACAGGTAAACAAAAAGACTTCTTGCTGCAGTGCAGTAAATTCCTCACTTTTCATGAAAGTTAAATGCGTCACTGAAACAACAGCACTTTTGGCATATGGACAATTAACTGCACCAAAGCATGTTAGAGATGTTACTATCTCTAATGATGTTTTATTGTCAATTTTTAAAAACCCATGAATAATTGTACAAAACATGTACAATGCAAATATTTCCAGTAAGTTTAAAAATACAATCTGTTCATTTCCCTTCATACCTTGGTAGACCACATATTTTCCTCACTAATTTCATGTATGACTGATACATTTATTTTAAAACTCAACAACAGTGTTTATCATTGTAGTGGCTAGAAATGAGCTTTTTGTGCTTTATATTTTTTTATTTAACCACAATGATCTTTGTTTTCTGTCTTTCCGTGAAAAGTATTATTCTATCACCACCAAAACAATAGTTAATTACCTTTTCATTATTTACACCATTAGGAAATTGCTAGCATTAAAAAAAAGTTACCTACCTCACTATAAAAGTTATAAAAGTTTCAAACCCACTATACCTTCTATGGATTTTTTTGTTTTGGTTTGGTTTTTTAGGAATTTACATTCCTAACCCATCTGTGCCCCTTACATTCTTTAAAAGTAATGAGCAAGGCATTCTCATTTAGCTGTCACTGTTAGAAGTGAAATGTTTACATGCATTCTTTGGAAATTCTGGCAGCCTGGATTCTCAGAATCCTTTTATTTATGATGGTAAGCATGGTCCTACATTTATTTTCTATATGACTTAAGCAAAACAGTGGCTTGAAAAATTCTTGAACTTCACTTGTCCTTGGTAGCGGTGTATGAAGAGAGGCTAGTTTAGTTCCACACACTGAATATCAGTGTCCTGTGACTGTTAGAATGTGCTAGGTAGTATCTCAGAAGAAATTACTGAGAAAATATTCTCAATCTAACAGAACACATCATTTGCCATATTCTTGGGTGAGTTAAAGAGAGAAACAATTCAAACATTTGTTCTATTCTACTGTATACAGGTTTTCATTCCACGATCTTTACTGTAGTATCTATGACTATACATTTATCACACATTCTTGGTTCTCTCATCCTCTCCACAGAGCGATGTGCAATGTACTATTTTGGTAGGGTTTGGGGTTTTTTTGGGGGGGGGGAGCGGGGGTGGAGGGGAGCTGTGGTCCAGATATCTGGACAAGCATCATTATGAAGGAGGAGCGCTTAATAATGTGCTTAGCTTTCAGCATGGGTTTAAGTGTTTTCTTGGATTGGGGCCTGAGTGTGTTTCTAAAACTTTTTGTCATTACAATGCTATCAAAAATATTTGTTTAAATCTATATTTCATGCCAATTAGTATATTGATCTTAGAAACACAAACAACTACTTTAAAAGATCTGTTTTTCTCTCTTGAATCAATATTAGATTCTGATTAATAATGAGATTATTACTGGCATAAGATTTCAAGATTGTCACTCTAACTGTGGCTATGTCTACACTATGAGCAAGGGGTACAATTCCCAACTTGTGCACATGTATTTGGGCTAGCTTGATAAGAATAAGCATTAGGATAAACAGTAGTGTAGCCATGGTACTATTGGCAGTGGTGGCATAGCTTAACCACGCTGGGTACAAACCCATCTGAACCTGCTGCTACGTATTTGGCACAGCTAGAATCTCTGTTGAATCAGTTTACAGTGATGGAAGCACTATAAGTATGGTTAAGGGCTCTTTTCGTTTAGACTATCACCAATTTGAATAATCATGGAGTATTATGGTCTGTTACCATCCAATTGTTAAGTTATGAGCTAATTTGACCTTACAAATTACTCCCATGTGACAGCATGGGCTTTCAGCCCTGCTTGTAAGGCATGTATCTATGCCATGCCAAGAGTTGTAGACCACTGTGATATCAGAGGTAGCACAACCAATCAACATCCTTACTCCACCTCTAATTTGAGTGCAACCATTTCATCGGTTATATGAGACAGACTGTATGGCTGGTGGATTACTTGGCCCAGCTGCCACAGTTCTTCAAAATTAACCACATAACACCACACACCATAATGACCCCAAACACGTACAGTCCCTTACTGCAGCATACACATTTCATTTGCCACCTGCACAAATCAACAGAAATCTCCCAACACAAAACAACCCACACACAACTCTCCCACACACATTTGCCCACTCTTACTCATACTTACCATAAAACCATATTAGCAAGTCATCATTAATTACTAGTCTAAATCTCCATTAACAGATATTTGTAAGTCTACATTGTCTTCTGTAAAAAACATATAGAATTTGTATTTCCTTCATTTACTGAAGACTAAGGATAGATATTAAAAACCAGACCTGGAAAAAACATTAAAAACATATGGTAGGGAGCAATTCAACACTAGCAGAGAGACAGACTAGGGCCATGTACTAGAAACTTTTGCCAGTATAGTAAAGTTAGGGGATGATTTTTGTGATATTTCTATGCCAGCAAAAGGCCTATCCTAGCACAGAAATGCTTTTGCTCATATAGTTTATTTCTCTTGGAGAATCAGTATAAGATATATCAGCAAAAGGACTTTTTTACTGGTCTAAACTGAATCTACATTTAGGAAGGTTTGCCAGTATAGCTGTACGGATATAGCCATACCTGCAACATTTTCTAGTTTAGACCTGGCATAGATAACCCACCAAGACATTTTCACCCTTAATTTCTGTGTACCAGACTTTAATAATCTTACTCATGTTGTTTATCATATTCCTGCACAAATAATCCACCTGACTTCAAAAGGATTACTTACCAAATAAGTTTCAGGATAGTAGCTGTGTTAGTCTGTATTCGCAAAAAGAACAAAGAATACTTGTGCAACTTAGAGCCTTAGAGACTAACCAATTTATTTGGGCATAAGTTTTTGTGGGCTAGAACCCACTTCATCAAATGCAGAGAGTGGAACATACTGTAAAGAGCTTTATATATAATGTATAATGTATAATACATACACACAGAGAACATGAAAAGGTGGAGGCTGCCATATCAACTTGCCAAAAGTGGCAATTCTTCAACAGAAAAACTTCAAAAACAGACTCCAATGAGAAACTGCTGAACTAGAATTAACTTGCAAACTGGATACCATTAAATTAGGCTTGAATAAGGACTGGGAGTGGCTGGGTCATTACATAAATTGAATCTATTTCCCATGTTAAATATCCCCTAGTGTTAGTCACACCTGCTTGCCAACTGCTTGAAATGAGCCATTCTGATTACCACTTCAAAAGTTTTTTCTTTTCTGCTGCTAATAGATCACCTTAATTGATTAAGCCACTTAAAGTTGGTATAGCAACCTCCACCTTTTCATGTTCTCTGTATATGTACGTTCTCTTCCTACTGTATGTTCCACTCTATGCATCTGATGAAGTGGGTTTTAGCCTACAAAAGCTTATGCCCAAATAAATTGATAGTCTCTAAGGTGCCACAAGTACGCCTTGTTCTTTTTACCAAATAAGGTCTTTTCCAGTGTGAACAAAAGACGACAGACTCTTGCCCAAACAATAAACAAACAGCATTTCCTAATCTGAAGTTAAAATCAAGCAAATTCTGAACATAAATAAGAACTCTATTAGTGTAATCTCTACCCCAATGACATTATCAGTGTTTTATCACAGGTAATACTGCAATTTATAGTAGTCAGCCAACAACTGGCCAAATGACCTTTCAATTTCCTTATTAATTCACAGTCTTAAGTACATTTCATGCATTTAAACTGACAGTAGCAACCACAAAGTTACACTATTTTCCCCAGTAACATTGCTTTGCTCTTTTGCTTTTTAACATATTGTATAGCAAATAGAAACATGCTTTCAAAATAACTGTCAGCATCAGAAGATGAGAGAAGGAGCACAGGAAGTTCTCTGTTATGTAGCATCCTCTAAACTTCTAAAGGTTAAATACTATGCAACTAATGTGCAGCAAGGGAAAGCAGAAGGTGATTTTTTGTGTTAGAATATGATATATAGTATTTATTTGCATAAACCTAATGTCCCTCTCCCTGTTGTGGAAAACAATTTAGAGTAATTATAGTAACAGCCAGGAGACAAATTATTATAATAGATTCTGGTATAAGTGTTGGGTCTTTAGAAGCACCATTAAGGACTCCAACAGATATGACAAAAGCATACAGAGCAAGCAAGTAGATAGAATTAGCAGGAGATCCAATACAATTGCCAAAGGTCATATGAGGCAATCAGCTACTGTCTTCAGCCTCAGGTTCTGAGGATCATGTTCTTTATTTGCTTACATTTCAGAACTGCATGTATCACATCTTGTAAATTCTGAAGACAAATAAGTATATTTATTCCACCCAACGATGTCCTAATCCATAAGAAAAATAGTTAGCAAAATGAGGTCTAGAGGGCATGGGTCAGATTGAAACCTGCAGCAGTAAAGCAATTAGGTCTCAGACATTTTTACCCTGAAACATATCTTTTCTTATCTGAGTCTGTAAGGATCAGTTAAGTCTGTTTCATGGCAAATCAGAGTGCTATCAATATGACAGTGATAGGCTGCACGGCACGAGTCGCTTGTAGGTGGTGTCACAGCACATAGGAGAATGCAAACTGCATAGCAGAAAACCAGAGAAAACAATCTGGAGTGTCTGTTTAGACAAGCAATTTCAATTGAAAAAAAGTTCAGCACAGAGGCGTGTTCTTGTTCTCATTCCAATCACTGGCATTTTTACTGGCGATAAAGGTGGGAGCCTGACTATGGAACAAGTTGCGAGAGAAAATTAGACTAATCTGACTTCTAACCACTTTTAGAACATACTACAAAGCTTATATTTTCTTTAGAAAGCATCATTTTCACTGTAACTGGGATGATCAAAATCTCCCACATCCCAGTGATGAGAGTCATAAAAAACCCAGATATTTATTTTCCTGTCACCTTAGAGACCAACCCTGGGATCCTGCTCTTGTGAGTGGTCCCAGTGATTCCTAATATGATATTGAACACACACATAAAGCTCAAACCAACCCATTTTCCCGGTTCTCCTCAGCGGGAGGGATACTACTATTCCTATGTCAGGAAATAGAGTGCATCCAGTGTTAACAGACACAGAAGTGAACGTATATTATGGATTTCTCTGTTCTCCTATCTGGTGACAATTCAATTTCTCCTTCCAGAATGGAAAATCATCACTGACAGCTATTATCACATTACAGGAAAGGGAGGTAGCACATTGTCTCTATACAAGTCTACTGTGATCACACCTAAAATATTATATTCTGTTGTGGGCACCCCAGAAAACGACTTCTAATGCTAAGCAATGATATTTGCATCCAAGTGCTGTTACTCAGGGTTGTCTCAACTTGGCTAGAGGTACACCTACACTTTTAGCTGGGGCAGCAGTTCTCAGCTTGAGGAGACATACCTGTGGTGGGTAGAATCAAGCTACTATGCTAAAAATAGAATGTGGCCATGGGTGCAAAGGTCTAGTTGTGCCAAGTACATGCTTAGTGTCCTGGACGGATATGCACTCAGGGCAACTAGCCTCTCCTGCCATTACACTTCATTATTCAAAAATAACTTCTTATTGGCCCTGGAGTTTGCACTCTTTCAGGTAGTTGTAGGCTGTGTCCAATAGCAGTAACTCAGCCATACTGTGTGTGTGTATATAGATATACACATTCTTATGAAGAATGATTAGAATGGCAATATAGATAGATAGGTATTATATCTATCTATATTGCCATTCTAATCATTCTTCATAAGTCATCCTCATACTCATTTTTGTTTCTCTACATGGAAATTCCTTCACATTTTTAATGTCTGTCTGGTAACACTGCCCAGAAGTTAATAGAGAAATCCAGGTACAGTAGCAGCAGAACTGAATATAGAGAAGGGGAGTATTTAGTCCCAAATTGCACTGGTCTTGTTTGCTACCCTATCACATTGCAACCTCATGTTTAATGTGTTACCCCTTTTGCTTCTGTGTTTATCTCAGCATTACAGGTTCCTGGATTTCTCTGTCCCATTGTGTGTGTGTTGGGTTATTTTCTCCCGGATGCACTAGCTTGCATTTTCCTATGTTATACTTCTTTCTTTACATCCAAGAACATAACTTATTGCAACAGTGGCTATATTCATTTAAATGTCCGTGTACATCATACTTTGTTTCTGTGAAATATTTTTTAAGGAAATGAAATTGGAAGAAGTTGTCATAGTCCGGAAAATGAAAAAAGTGAGAAGAAAAGGGGAAGATGTGCCTTCCACCAGTTTCAAAACCTTTCCATTAATAATTGTTTTAGGCATAAAATGTTTTTCAGTTAGACAAAAGGAAAGTCATGCTTATTGCTGACTGAATACTGAACATTTTTTCCTTTCAATATAAATTCATTTTTTAAAACAAACTCACTTTCACTGCATTTTATCCTTTAGTTTGTTTGGTTTCCAGGAAAGGTCTAGCAAACAAAGTAACTGTCAGGAATGGTTAGCAAAATAATTGATTAAGATATTATTGGTTGCCTGCCACTTGTCCTGTTCTGACCAGGTCAGTTATGGCTTTTTTAGTGTTGTCTTTATTTCAAAAGTACCTATCTTTAATTTTGTGCTGGCACAAGGATAAGACTTCAAATACCAGTATGGAAAGTTGCCTTACATCATTTTTCAGGCCTTACATCCTCTGTGATTAGAGTTCAAAAGTGACTGTGAACCAACCCCAAAGAAAATAAAATTTGTTATATGAAATATAGAACCATAGGATTAAAAGGGACCGCAAGGGTAATCTAATCTAGCCCCCATACAAGACTCTGGATTTGTTGAGGCTAATCCATACGTGACAGATGGCTATTCAGCCTCTTTTTCAAAACCTCCAGTGAAGGAGCATCCATGACTTCCCTAGGCCATCTGTTCCATTATCCTACCATTCTTACAGTTGGGACATTTTTCCTGAGATTTAATCTAAATCTGTTATGCCGTAGTTTGAATCCGTTGGCTCCTGTCCAGCCCTCTCTGGCAAAAATGAACAACTTCTCTGCATCTCTTTTTTGGCAGCCTTTCAAGTATTTGAAGACTGCTATCATGGCCCCCTTAATCGTCTCTTTTCCAGATAAAACAAACCCAATTTCTTCAGCCTTTGCTCATATGGCTCGCGTTCCATCCTTTTGATCATCTTTGTCACTTGCTTCTGGATCTTTTCCAGTTTCTCCACATCCTTTCCATATATTGGTGACCAGAATTAGACACAGTTCTCAGCTAAGGCCTAACCAACACAGAATGGGGTGGTGCTATCACTTCCCATTACTTGCATGCTATGCCTCTGTTAATGCAACCCAAAACTGCATTTGCTTTTTTTTTTTGCAACAGCATTGCACTGTTGACTCAAGTTGAGGTCAGGGGTATCACGTTTATAGAAATTTTGGTGGTGCCCAGAATGTTCAGAGCCCCTACCCCTGTCTCCCCATTTCCGAAGCCCCAGCAACTGCTCAGGTGAGTGAGGTCCACTCCAGATGTTTCTGGCTAGAAGCCTCCTTGGCATCTCGTGCTGGGGGAGAGGAGAGGAAGGGAGGGGAGGGTTGCCAAGCATGTGTGTGCCTCCTCCCTTTCCCTCTCCAGAGGTGCAGAAGCCAGCTGTCTCAGCGTGCTGTTGGTGCTGCTCTTGTGCTGTGGCCTTAGGCACCAGCAGCAGCTGGCCATGCAGGCAGGAGAGGGAGAGCCCCACCACTTTCACTCAGGCAGGGACACTCTGGGCGCACGCAGTGCGGGGAGACGGCAGCTGGGGGCCACTCCAGGCAGGACTGGGGGGAAAGACCCAGCTCAAAACATTGGCGGGGCAGGGGCCCCCAGCCCTGAATATTGCTGGATCCCTGGCACCATGAGCCCATGTAACTTATCACCCCCTAGTTGAGGTTGTGATACATCACTACTTGAAGAATCTTCTCAGTAGTGCTGCTGCCAAGCCAATTATCCCCCATTCCATATTTGTGCATTTGTTTTTTGTTCTCTAAGTGTAGCACCTTCCATTTGTCTTTGTTGAATTTCATTTTGTTGTCTGTTACCTGGTTCTCCAACTTATCAACATCACCTTGAATTTTAGCTCTATCCTCTAAAGTGTTTGAAAAAGCCGCCCTCCAAATTTGCAGATGACACAAAGCTGATCAGTATGCTCTCTACTCCTACATCCAAGTCATTAATAAAGATATTAAGTAACATGGGACCCAGAACAGATCTCTGTGGATCTCCACTTGAGACCTTCTAATCTAATATCACTCCATTAATAGTTACTCGTTGTTTGCAGTTGTTTAACCATCCACTTAATGGTAGTTTCACCAAGCTCGCATTTTTTCCAGCCACTTATATCATGTGGGACTGTGTCAAAAACTTTGCTAAAATTAAGGTATATTATGTCCACCACATAGGGTGACCAGACAACAAGTGTGAAAAATCAGGGTGTGTGTGTGTGGGGGGAGGAAAGGTGTAATAGGAGCCTATATAAGAAAAAGACCCCAAAATTGGGACTGTTCCTCTAAAATTGGGACATCTGGTCACCCTACCACCAGAATCCCTCTATCCAGTGAAACAGTTACTCTGTTAAAGAAGGAAATCAAACTGGTTTGTCATAATTTGTTAGTAAATCCATGCTGGCTGATAGTGATCACCCCTTCATCCTCCAGATATTCATAAATTGAATGTTTTTGTATTGCTCTAATAGCTTCCCAGGTATCAAGGCCAGGCTGACTCATTTATAGTTACTCGACTCCTCCTTTTCCCACTTCTAAAAGATGAGCACTACATTAGACTTTCTTCAGTCTTCTGGGATCTCACGAACTCTCTCGTCATCCATGAGTTTGTAATTATTATTGCGAGTGTCTTCAAGAATTCTTTAGCTAATTCCTTAAGCATCAGGCCCTGCTGACATGAATTCATTCATTCATTAGTCAGAATATCTGATATGTTCTTTACTTATCCTGGTCTGCATCCCTTCCCTTGTCCTGTTTATGATAACTTCGCTAGTTGTTTGGTCATGATATTTTTTTGTGAAAAGATTGAAGCAAAGTAGGCATTGAGGAGCTGTGCCTTCCTTCCATCTTCCATTACCAGCTCACCTTCTCCACTGAGTATGCGCCCACACCATCTCTAATCTGTTTTGTTTTGTTTTCATCTGACATATTTGTAGAACCCCGTATGCCAGTTTCTCATTCAACAATAATAGAAAAATAGCCTCAGTATCACTAACAGAATCAAAATACATACTTCCTCAGCAACCTGGCTATCCAGTGAAGCAAAGGTCACTCGCAACCAGAGTAAATAACATTCTGTTTTTGGAAATCATTGTAGGTGACTGGAACTGAAATGAACCTGTTGAGATGGGGGAAATTGGCTAGACAGAAGGTGTTTCAAACCTTAATAAAAATTAATTAGAAAAAGGAACAAGCCAAAGGACAAACATCTGTGATAGAAGGATGTGAAGAGATAAACAAATCTAGTGTATGACATTTAATTTGAGTTAGGACCAGAATCCTGCTGAGCTACATTTGGAGTATTTTGTAAATGCTTTGGGCGGGGAGGAGAAAGGGAAAAAACATCAATGTTTACTTCAGCGTGAATCAATGACAACCTCGATGATTAAAAGATGGAAAAAAGATGCTGAGCAAAATCACACACTAATAGCTGTGATGAAAAGCCTGACTGTCTGGGGGATAATAATAAATAATAATTAAACCATACAACAATGGTAATGAACACTCTAAGAGCTAATCAGAATTCATGAATGAGGATACCAAATACAAAATGCAAGAAACAGATTGATAAGCATACACTACTCTTCCATTCCAGCCCTGACAGTGCAGCAGATGAGGGAGAGAGAAGTCAGGCTGGCATGCTCTAATAAAAATAGTTAATCTTGAGAGCGAAACAACATCACTGAGGTCTGAGGCATCACTTTCACTTGCTCACCAGTGAGAATTGCAGTTTGTTAGCAATTGAGGTAGCATCAAATAAAGCTAAAAGGAGTTGTATTCAGAAAGTTAGTGAAAAGTAATGCTCTAGGGAATGGGTTGTATTTTGTCAACTCTAGGTGATTACAGGCCCACGTGGGGTTTATGTGATGCTGTCCTACCCTAAAGGGAGTAAATTGCCTCCTGCAGCTTCATGGTGTAAAGTGATGATGAAACACATACATTCACTAAAGAACATGCAGCATGAGCTACCCCTGTGGGTAGCCAGGTACGCTAATCAGGGCAGAGAAGGTAAGGGTGGGGCACTAACAGAAAGCACTCCCTGCACTCAGAAGAATTGCACTTGTGCCAAGGGTTCAGGGTTAGGGAGAGTTTCTTATGACCTCCCTCTGCTTGCTCACCCACACGTGGGCCACGCATAGTCTGCCACTTAAGCACTAAATTCACTGAAAAAAAGAAACCATACACTCCAAATTCTCCTAATATGCCCCTCACACTTTCAAGTGGGGTTGCTCTGGTGACAAGATAAGACATAACTGGGCCACGCAATGGGTGGTACTGAAAATATTATTTCTTTTCAGGTGGGCTACAAGAGACAATGAAGACCAATCACATAAATTCTTTACCTAATATCAGCCAGTGGGGAAGGAGTGCAATATCTAAGGTCATGTAATGCCTACCTAAATTTAGGTATATCTGAAATCAGATGTAAACATAAGAACATAAGAAAAGTCGTACTGGGTCAGACCAAAGGTCCATCTAGCCCAGTATCCTGTCTACCAACAGTGGTCAATGCCAGGTGCCCAGAGTGAGTGAACCTAACAGGTAAAGATCCAGTGATCTTTCTCCTGCCATCCATCACCCCCCTCTGACAAACAGAGGCTAGGGACACCATTCCTTACCCAGCCTGGCTAATAGCCATTAATGAACTTAACCTCCATGAATTTATCCAGTTCTCTTTTAAACCCTGTTATAGTCCTAGCCTTCACAGCCTCCTCAGGCAAGGAGTTCCACAGGTTGACTGTGCGCTGTGTGAAGAAACAGCTTTTTTGAAACAGAGTGGGCTTACAAACTAGTGCAGTTAGTTCACAGGATGGAGAAGTCAGATGGTATGCTTCTGTCTCATGACTGAATAAGTCTCACTCTTTTTTCATGTGAATATTCACAATTACAAATTCAAAATTCTCTTTCTACAAATATTCTGAAATATTTGTTTAAAATTTGATGACAGCAAACTTAATTAATGAAGGTCAACTCATCTTGTAGAAAACAAACACAAAAAAGGTACAAACACTGTCAAAGCAAATACGTTTAAATAGTCAAACTAATATTCATGGTGGTTTATTTTTAGTTGAAATATTTGCCCTGTTGTAATTACAACCCCCACCAACCAAAGTGCAAGAATTAAACACAAGATAAACTGATTTAGCAGCAACCAGCACCACAGTAATTCTTATTAAGGAAAGACAAAGGAGGAGAAAGGGCAAATAATAATGTTCATGTGGTAATTTACACAGAAATAATAATGAAATGTTAATGCAATGCAACAAATCCTAATGCACAAAACTAGAGCAATTTGGTACAGTAAATATCAGTTATACTCTGTAAACACAAATAACGGATTACTATTAGAATTATGTTAATATAAGAACTCAACAGTAATTTACGGAGCAGCAAATCTCAGTACATGAATTTGTTTTGAATAGAAACAGTAGACAGCAAACTAGGAAATACTAATTTCTGGATAAAGCAAGCTGGTTTTGCTCTCAGCATCTCCATGGAAAGCTGCTTTTTTTCCTGGGGGATTTATAGTAGGAAAGGAAAAAATTACTTTGGGCTGTCATATTAACTGTATTCTTGGTTTGGCAAATATGTTTTCCCCTAAGTTTTCCTTTAATATTTTCACAAAACTAAAAATGTATGAGATGAACTATAAAAGAGAAGAAAATGTGATTCAGCCTGATATTGCCCAAACTCTGCAGTGTTTAGTTTGGAGCCAATGGAATAAACTGGAGGCAGAGAAAGCAACTATGTATTAAAGGAAATTGTTGTTCTGCTGCTAAATACTTAAGGAATGACACAGCAGCCCTGATTCAGGGCTGCCTTTGATGCTTGAATATTAGCATAGACAGAAAACTACTGAATAAAAAGAACAGCAGAACCTTTAAGGGAAAGATGATGGAATTCACTGAGGATGGGGAGATGAGGGACTTTTTAGAAGCAGGAACTTTGACCTTACCACACATCAAAACTTTTTCTATGTAACAAGCAACTATTAGTACAGGACAAACAAATTGTTGTCTAGTCTTCTGCCCTGATAGAACCAATGCAATACTAGTGAGTTTCAGTTGATTTAGGTAAAGGCTTTTAGGAAGGCTGTTCAACTCTTCCTTGAATATTTGGTTATATTTGTCTATTTCTGGGCTGGATCTTGCTCCCACTGATTTTATGCAGAGTTTGGCTATTGACATTGATTGAAGATAGGATTCAACCCAAAATTCTGTATCATGATAAAGACACTTGCAAGACAATGCAAAGATCTAGAAGCAAACTGATGGGTAGTAAGAAAACATGTTTTATAAGAGGCAGCAGAACCTTCATTCCAGTCTCTCTGCATTGTGCTTCTTTGGAGGCATACTAATTAGTACAGTGTTTAGCGGAGACACACTCTAATACAGTAACAGGCAGAAATGGTACTTGAACAGAAAGTTACTAAACAGCCAGAACAAAAATTTGCTTGATAATTAAGGACAATCTGAATTGATTCACTGCAACACTGCTTATGGAATTTACACTGTCTATATAGAACCTTGTAACTTAACAGAGCAAGAGGTTTCCAACAGATCAGCACAAGTGCATTACAGAATTTATCAATCCTTATTTCTGGAAATAAATTTTCTTGTTGACCAAAAATGGGTATCTTTCCTCTCTGGTAAATTTACTTCATTGTTACCTTACCTATTAAAATGGAAAAAGTTGCTGATACTGCAGAATTTTCTAATTAAAAATGAACTTTCCTCCTTTTACTTTAAATCAGTAGGTTTTACTCAGTTATGAATTTAAGAGAAGACCCTTTCGAACCTTTTCCATGCATCTCCTCTCTCTCTTAACCATTAATTAAAGCTTAAGGGATATTGAAAAACAGAATGTTAAAATTTTGAACAGACCTTTCCTATTAGAAGAAGGAAAATCTTTGATAATTAGCTCTTCCACTAAATGCTTTCGGATTTCATTACAAACAAAGTGCTATGCTAATATACCTTGTGTTGTAAATGTCTCAATTCTTGCTAATTGAATTAAACCCAGTTCTCAGCAAATAAACTCTCAGTGCAGTTAATGGAAAATGAGTAACAGAACTATTTTGTCTGAGAATGGGTCATTATTACAAGTACCTAATTATAAGTGTCTTAATGCATAATGCTATCTTATGCAGGTTCCTTAGAATTAAAGCTCTAGCAAGATCAAAGATGTGTGTGCCTTTATGATTTCTCTCTCTATATCACACTGAGAGAGAGTTCAGAATGTTTAATAATGACTGTTCCAGGGTACCAGATTGCAGAGAAAGGTGCAGAGAACAAAAACAATTTTGTCTCAGGGCACATTCTGACACTAATTCTAATTTCCCTCCCCTCTTGATACAGCATGTTTCACACCTACTAGTTAATAAAGGATTATTACTTTCCTCCAGAGTAAATTGCAAACACACCCAAGGTTAAAGCAGAGGACATCCGACCTGAATCAGTTTACATGATGCCATCAAACATAAGCACAGATGATTGATGACATATTGCTATTACTGCACCAAGCGTATAGCAATACTGTATGGCCAATTATTTTCTGTATTGCTTCTCTTACTGTCATGTGATGCTACATTTTATTTAATTTACTTAACTGGAAAAAATATAGAGGGAAGAGCTTTTGAAACACCAGAATGTATAATAAATCACAATAACCAGATTATAAAATACATGATCTGGTATTACTTGCCAGTCGGACAATTCTAAAGTTTTGGATGACTTCATAAAACACTTGAAATTTTTATCAGAGGCTTAAGAAACAGCCTGCAAGCATGGCTATTGCAATTAATGCTGGAGACTTCTAGCCATTCCACAATGCCGAATTATTACTCTGATCCCTAAACAGTGAACTAATTTAAGCATATACTAGCACTTATTAGACCTGGTTGGGAAACTCCCTTTGGAAAGATTTTCTGATTGAAATGCTTGTAAAATCAGACATTTTTATTTTAATTTTTTCAAAAATCTTGACATATTCAGTGGCACAGAAATTCCATTTTTCAGCCAGCTCTTGTTGTAAATAGGGCTGGCAAGTGGTTTAATCAAGACAATAAATATACACCAGAATTGTGGAGCTTTCAGCTGTTACATTTGCAAAATTGCTGGCTGTTTCTGCTAGACTCTACTGAATGTTCTTGTTAATCTTTTCTGATTTTAATTATTAATAAAGCATGCTGCATGGCTCCCATATCCTCCTGACACCAGGTAATTTCTCTGCCCATTCAACAGTCTCCACTCCCTGAAAGGAATGCAGGCATGGAGTTGTGTTAAGGATGCCTGGAGCAACATTAATTCTCAGATGGATATTCATGGGGTCCTGCTGGAAGCATGCTCTGCAGAATGCCTCTCTCAGGCTCTCATCTTCTTCTGATGACCTCATGGGGCATGAGATCAAAAGGTCATTTATAAACTTACAAATAGTGGACAGAAAATGCTTCCTCCCCTAGTTTCACCTGCCTTTGCTCCCTTCCATGTGCTTAGGTGTAAGGGGCCACAAGTGCCATTAGTACTAGTAGTGCAGGAAGTGGTTTCTCTTACTGGGTAATAAGTATTAACTTAAGAAATTCAAATGACCCTTGTAAAAGGCTGGAAGCATTTGCTTGAAATTATCTCACACTCAAAGCAGGAGTTGATCCTCCTGGGGAAATATTAAGTGACTTAGTGAGGAAGGTGGCTGATTATCCCTCACAGATATAAAGGAGGAGGGAATGGCTCTCTAGAGGAAAAGGAGTTGTGGAAGTGGGGAACTGACCAGTCCAAAGGGAAGAACCCGAGGAACAGCCAAGCTAACAGCCAAGTCTCTTGGAAAGAGACTTACACTGAACTTTATGTTTTCTTATTGTTAGTTTCTGTGTTAATAATACCAAACACCAGCAAGAAGTTTGGCCTCTGCAAAGCACATGGATGTTGTTTTAGTGCAGGTTAGGAAAGTCACCCGCTCACCATCCTTTTCTTCATTCTTTTCTCTTTATGTTGACAAATCTCCCATTAAGATGATTTGCCAGAAAAAGGAGTGCACAAGATAAGATTCTAAATAAAATTTAACTTAAAATTCCCTTTAAGAAATTAGGGCAAAATGCTGGAAAGGATTCACTCATTATTGTAACCTTTTCCATCAAATAAAACATCAGCTATTTGTCTTAGCTTTTGAGACCTTTCATGGCTTAGGTTGGCCCCACCTACCATCTGCTGTATGATATGCAACCATTCACCATTTCACCAACAGTGCCAGCCTTTATTTTCCCTCAATCCAATTTTGGCTGGTGTATGCACCTACCAGAATCCCCAGGAACTCATTGTCACAGTTCTGAGGTTGACTGCATCTTTGTGGTCTCCTCAAAGGCACCCCTTTAGGTCTCTAGCCAAACCTTTCTTGGATCCTAGTAGGTCCATACACAAGCTTTTCAGTTCTTAATTCCAGAGCAAGTCTCCCTTTGAGTTAGATCAGGCCAGCTCTTTACACAGTCTGGGGCCTTGTTCTTCAGTCCTCTTGAAACAAGCAAAGACAGTCAATGTCCCTTCTCCCAGGGGGTGAAGCATCAAAGGTTTGGGTATCTGCATAACCTTCACTGGGACTCTGCATGAATTACCCACCAGTGACTCCAAATTCCATAGGAAACCCACCCAGAGAGCAAGGAACATAATAGGCTATGACTATCCCATGTTCTCACAGAGTCTTGCACATCTCAATATACTAGTCTTTGAAGTTTCCCCACCTATAAGATCTCACATGTCACACTCGCCTCTGCTGTGATTCTTAAAAAACTATTGGCAAGGCAGTTGGTGTGCTATTGCTGTTTTTTATAAATGTCATAATCACCTTGTATTTCAACAACTTCTGTTGGAGAGAGAAACAAGCTTTTGAGCCACACAAAGGTCTTTTTCAGGTATGGGAAATGCTGGTCCAATGAAAGATATTCTCCCCCACCTTGTCTCTCTAATATTCTGGAAAAAACATAGATACAGAGAACACTGCATAATCAAGCCTGCTACTTTGTGCTCTTCCTGTCCGTATTTGTATTTGTCTGTTGTCCCATCATATATTTAGATTGTAAGATCTCATAGGCAGGGACCATCCCTCTGTTATGTGTGTATACAGTGCCTACCACAATGGGGCCCCATTCCTGACTACACTAAAGCTGGTTTTCTGAAGAAGTCTCAACTATTTCTGCCAGCACTCAGTGGGATATATCATTGTACATTAAAGGATTATCAGCTGGAAAATCAACTTATTAAAATACATAATTAAAGATTAACAACTGTTGTAAACCTATATTTTCAGAGCAGGTGTTCTTTGTCAGCTATTGTATCCTAATGGTATGTTTTAAATAATCATTCACTATTTAAACAGAATACTGTGACTGCATCTATTTAGATTTAGTATTATTGGATAATTATTACATATTATGTGAAAAATGGAAACCACCACAGGAAAAACAGACATTGGGTTGGGCGTTACAGCATCCATACATTTTGAATAATCAAAAAGTTGCAGACTAAAGAATTCAGCAATTCCAATCAGAGTTAAGCACCTAATTACCAAGTATGCTTTTGAAAATTTTCTCTGGGCCAAAAAACGGCCTTAAGATGTCATTTTCAGCCATAGCCATAAATACATGAATCGTTCGGGAAACTACTCCTCACAACAATTTTTCAAACTCACTGAAACATCAATCCTAGTCAGGGCTGTAATTTTCTATTCCAAGACTAATAGTTGTCAAGGTGACAGGGCCTCTGGATGTCGTTGAACAAACAAGCAACTCTTCTATAAAATTAAAGTCTTGATCTGTACAGTATGTTTCAAATACACTCTATGTCAGATGAGTTAGGATCATTCCCACTCTAGACATTACTATGTTCCTTAGCCCTTTTTGTACTCTGACAACCTTGCCATAGTCAAACTAATCCAGAATATGGTGTATTACCTGAAGAAGCTTAAAAAATGACAACCTAATATCTGAAGCACGTTCAGTATTTCTATCACAGAACTGATGTCTACCTTCCCCCATGCTTCAAAATCCATCCGCCTCCACTGCATAGAGACGCACGGTCTGTATTCTCTTTGTTCTTTTCTCTTTTATTGTTTAGATTCTAAGTTGTTAGAGCAGAGGATATCCAGAGTCCATACATGTGAAAAGTGCCCACTAAATCTACAACACTATATGCATGTTTTACAGTAATATTAATATATAGAAAAGGAGTGCTGAATAAAATGTTTCTTATTGGTAGAGAATGTTCTGCTCATTATGAATCAATATGGCCACATCCCCTGATTTACCTTCCTATTAGGGCATGTACAATAATTTTGGGGGAGGAAGACAAAAAAAGAATCTCACACTTTTAAAAAAAATTCTGAGTGTTATAACTTCACCTGTAATACCACCACTGTAGGTATACTCTGAATGATCACATAAAGGAAGATAACTCAGAAGAATTGCTTTTTGGGGGGCTTGTTAAGCACAATTAACTATATTTTATAATAGCTATTTTCTGAGGAATGATACCACTCTGTTGGTTTTTCTTTTAATGATCAGTGAGCACAATTTCATCAAGTTACTTTGGAACAGCCAGCCACACTTAGTAAACGGGGGAATTTAGACACTTTATTACTTTTCACGTTTATTTTTTCCCCACCCAGTAGCGGAATAGTAACTCCAAGGAGAAAAGTATGATTCCACTATTTTCCTCCTTCTCATTACCAAACATCAGCTTCTGAGATACCAAGGTTCTTTCTTTTCATGGCTTTTGAATGAGGCAAAAGGTAGTGTTTCCCCTCTTTCATCACTGATATCTCCAGGTGTTCACATTTCTTCCTTGAAAGAGACAGCTCTATAGCAGATGGTATAAATGACCCTGTATAAATATACGAGATCAGTGCAAAAACTCTGCCTTCTGACTTCTTTGGCAGTGTGCCTTATTCCTGTAGTGGCTATTTAGGGAAAAGAACGAGGAATACTTGTGGCACCTTAGAGACTAACAAATTTATTTGGGCATAAGATTTTGTGGGCTAAAACTCACTTCATCAGATGCATAGAGTGGAACATAGAGTAGGAAGATATATACATATATATACAGAGAACATGAAAAGATGTGAGTTGCCATACCAACTCTAAGAGACTAATCAGTTAAGGTGAGCTATTATCAGCACTGGAAACAACTTTTGTAGTGATAATGAGAATGGGCCATTTCAAACAGTTGACAGAAAGGTGTGAATACGAGTAGGGAAAAACTTAGCACGGGAAAATAGATTTCAGTTTGTGTAATGATCTAGCCACTCCCAGTCTTTATTTAAGCCTAATTTAATGGTATCCAGTTTGCAGCTTCATTCCAGTTTAGCAGTTTCTCTTTGGAGTCTGCAATTCTTCAACAAAAGAACTGCAAAACCAGGCTCCAATGAGAAACTGCTGGTTTTAGCACATGAAAGCTTATGCCCATATAAATTTGTTAGTCTCTAAAGTACCACAAAAACTCGTTCTTTTTGCGGATACACACTAACACAGCTACTACCCTGAAATTTAGGGAAAGTGACACTCTCTGAATATATACTAATTGCAATTGAATACTAATGGCCTTTTCAGATCAACTTTGCAGTTTGATTCACCCTTTTGTGTTTAATATCTTTGCCATCTTCTCAGCGTCCAGACCCCAGACTTCACTTCAGCAGATGCTTTCAAGATAAGCTCTCTGAATCATAAAGACCTCATTCATTTTAATATCTGCTCCATTCTAACTCATTTGGTTGCTGAGTACTCCATTTACCTCCTGTTCTACATCCGTTATCAATTTATCTACCATACTTTGAAGTAGGTAAGAGATATGTTTATGTGGATTAGCCACACTGTATCATAAAAGTGTAAAGTGTGGTCTAGTGGCTGGAGTATAGGGCTGGAAGTCAGGATTCCTGGTTTCCACTCACAACTGTCACCCAGGGGAACTTCAATGTCCATGTGCAGGATAGCTCTTGTGTGAAAACTAGAGATATAAAGGCTACCAGACAATCATGGGATGGTTCAAGATTATTTCAGGCACTTTCTAGAACTGTGAGTCCACCCTAGAAGCTGTTTTTTTATTGATGTTGGGGACATGAGGATTACACCTCCATTATGGTCAGACTGTGATCTCTTCTAGTCAGAACTCAGTTTTGCACCCATTCCTTTGGGGTTTAGGTTTTTCACAAAGAGAGCTCTGTACAGATATCAAACCACAATACTGATAACCTCAAAGTGCATAAACATCAACTATTTTTGTTATCATTGATGTGGTGACTCCTGTAAACTCTTTGTATATGTCATCTTCAGCTGTCACTTTAGTATATACAGGTGATGGAGATTACATCAGACTCTTAACATGACCAGCCCAGAGAGCTTTTCAAACCTTATACTGTTGTATATACACAGCTCTGTTACTATTTTGTTTGCAGAGCCAAATCAGTGAAATTTTACCCAACCCAGCTGGAGAATCTGGACTCTTTTGCTTGGAAAGTGAGTCAAACATTTCTTACTGCTATTAGTTTTGTGGACAAGATTAATTAAATTCAGACTAGGCTGAATACATCTATGGTAGCAGATCTGGGTCTGGAACGTAGAAAAGCAGCATTGTCTCTGGCAAGTTTCAACCAATCATGTTTAGTGAGGTTCCTGATGTGCTGAGGATCTGTGGCCTGCAACCTACAAATTGGATTCATGCCCCAATGGTAGGTAAAACCATGAGTCCATTATTGCTTGAGACTCTGTCATAAGTGTGAAGTAGCCTAGAATTATTGTCTACCTGTAAGGGGTTAAGCTAAAGGTAACCTGAGAGGTGGACAACTGACCAATGAGAAATTCCTCAGGAGACAAAGGATTTCAAGTTTCAGTTTCTCTCTGGCTCTCTCTCTGTTCACCTCGGCTATGGGATGAACACAGCTATGTCTTTCACTGTAACTATAAGATTCTATCAAGTACTGTAGTCAGTAAGTTTACCTTCTTTTTATCACTTGGAGGGTTCTCAGTGGTGAGTGTTGGCTGGGTGCTTCTTAAGATTGTAAGATTCAGCAAAGATATCAACAGTGGAAGAAAGTTGCCTCGGGGGGAGAGGTTTGGTTTCTAAATCCTTCTGTTGATTATGGTAGATGCTGTTCTATTGATGGTTATAACAGATTTATTCCTTTCTTTTTTTTTTTATTAAAATCTTTCTTTTAAAAAGCTGACTGCTTGTTTTTCATTGTGTAAGATCCTGGTTTTGAATTGGGCACGTCTCGCAGGAGCAGGCGAGGTTTGTTTTTTCTCTCTCAAGCTTCCCAGGAAAGGAAGAAGTTTGAGGGGTTAGTGAAAAGGGAAAGAAGGGTCCCAAACTACCCTAAACATAGTTTGGTGGTGGCAGTGTACCAGGTCCAAATACAAAAGAAGTAGTGTTCTGGGGAAAAACATTTTAACCCAAGCTGGTAAAATAAGCTTGGGGGGGTTATTTCTTTTTTCATGCAGGTCCCCACATCTGTACCCTAAAGTTCAAAGTGGGAAGGCAATCCTGACAGACTCTGTACAGGAGGACAAGGAGTCTATTATTCAGGGGATTAGACTATGCTTTATCACAGAATCATAGAAATGTAAACCTGGAAGGGACCTTGAGATATCAAGTCCAGCTCCCTGTTCTGTGGCAGGACCAAGTAAACCTAGATAATTCCTAACAGGTATTTGTCTAATCTGTTTTTAAAAATCTCCAATGATGGGGATTCCACAGTCTCCTTTGGAAGCCTATTCCAGAGCTTAACTAAAACTTAGGTTCAGATTTAATAGAGTTTAAAACTTGGTAAAGGTGTTCAGGTAAGAATTAAGCACCAAATGGTAGACATCTCCCCAGACAGATGATCTCACAAGACTTCAGGTATATTTGAACTGGAAACTGAATAAAAGATCTTTTGGTTTTGAATCCAACTCAAAGAAAAGTGTAGAGTCAGGTTCAGATTTGAAGTTTCAAATGAAAATGCATTTGATATTCTGATTTTGGCCAATTTGTAATTCAGAGGAAGAATAACTATTCCAAACTAATTGGCTGGTACCTATTTTTGACTCCATCTGCACAGAGATGGAAATCTTTTCTCATTATCATGTTATAAAGAGAAAGAATTGAGTCTTGCTATGTGAATGAAGTCCTGTCAAAGGCTTTTTCCAATCTCAAACAAGTATACCATTCATTCTGAAGCTTTGACTTCTGACTTTTGTACGAATTCTGTTCTAATACAATTATGTGAGCTGAGAAACTCATATTAAGCATCAGTATCTATTTACAGTATGTGTATGACAGGTACAGACAAAAGCTTTCCAGTAATCAGTGAAGCACATAGAGTGGCTGAATAGATTTTCTTTGCTCATTCTATCAAAAATAAATCCCCAGGTTGAAAATGTGACTTTTAATTCTTCTGTTCTTTCCAAATCCAACCTGTTAGACAGTCACCTGACCCTTTATTTTACCCTTGATATAACCTATATTATAGGGATAGCTCCTTTCATGCATTGAAAACTAAAACAATTTCTGGACTGCCTTTGGAAATAGCAAGTTGTCTAAATTATTATTTATAGCAATTTCCTCCCCTTTTTTCATGGTCATTGCTGGAGTTTTTAAGGGTAGTAAATAGTAAAGGGGAATAATGATGATACAATACATTTAGAGTACCTTTCATCTGGGATTTCAAAGAGCGTTACAACCATTAAGCATCAAAAGAGTTAAATATATACCCATTTTATTTCAATTACATCATACCTTAACTGTCTTGCTAAAGGTTACAGAATGAGCACATGGGAAAGCCAGGAGGTCCTGATTCTTAGTTTCTTGCTCCAACATTTCCCAAGATTGTTTGGTTTTAAACCTGGGTTTGCAGATGATCACCCTATTGTAGTGATCTGCAATGTCTTGCCAATTGGTATATTTATGAAGCCTCTCCCATCAAACATCTCAGCAGTTCTGTCTTCCTGTTTTATCATTCATCTGTTATTTTATTGCTCTGATAACACGGCTTTCATTTTGTGAATATCAAAGATTCTCTAGATTTATTTCTGCCTATTTCTTTTTAGTAGATTATCTCCTGATCATGATTATTGCATTCAACATGCATAGTATCATAGTGATATCTTCAGTTACAATAATGCAATTCTTTAAGCATTAATGTGGAAATACATCATATTTTTAGTAGTACTCTCTTAGTACAAAATGCCTTTTAAAAAATCTGCTACAGTTTGTTGTTTTTTAAATTGACTCATTCTCTAAACTTTAGAAGGTTTAATTTTTAAAATGACACTTTATTTCATACAGCGAATGTAGCCTATGTGACAAAACAGGTGATAGTAAGTCATGACCTGTCTTGCTCTTTAATGGAACAATTCGAATGAGTCAGTTTCTCAGTAAGGGCTGGGCTACACTGGGCAAGAGGGGTCAACCTAAGATACACAACTTTAGCTATGCAAATTGCATAGCTAAAGTCGCAGTATCTTAGGTCGACTTACCTGGCCATCCCCACGGTGGCAAGTCAACTGCTGCAGCTCCCCCATCAACTCCGCTTCCTCCTCTTACTGAGATGGAGTACCGGAGTCAACAGGGAGCATGTTCAGGGACTGATTTATCATGTCTAGATGAGCTGTGATAAATCAATCCCTGATACATCGAACACTACCTGCCGATCTGGTGGGTAGTATATGTACCCTATGGGTTTTTAGGACTGGGCCCAACTAATTAATGTTCACAGCAATCTGTTAACACAAACATTTATAATATTTTTATTTCTTTAGTCGCAGAAACTGAGGAAAGTGTTCAAGATAAAGAAGGAGCCATTCTCAAAACTTGGATTATATTTCAGGAGTTCCTCTCTCTTAGTTCTGTTTTCAGATCACGAGACTACAGTCAACTCTGAATTTGAAAATCCAGTGTCCGGGCTCAGGAGGACAACAGCATTTAAACAGTGTGATTTAACTTGTTGAAAGAGAGAAATGGAATAAATTGACAAAAGTTATTTTTAAAAAAAGTATTAATCACCATTTCCTAAAAGAGCTTATTTCTCTTTCTTATGTTAATTAGTTTCAATTCATTTGGAAATACACACTAAATGTGGACTTTAAAATAATTTTACACTTTTAAATGCCTTATAGACAAAGGCCTCTGAGACCGTTACCAGAAACTAACAAAAAATCAAGCAGTGGACATCTTGCGTCAAACACTGACATCCCATTCTCTATACACATTGCAAGGAACAACATACAGGTTTGTGATCACATAACGGCCTTCTAAGACTACTTGGTCAGCTGCTGTTGTCCTGAATAGTAAATGAAACATTCCAGTAATGCTTATCACAATACAGAAGGCACCAAAGGAAGAACAAATTGATTTGTGCTCCACAAGTCAGGGAGTAGAGAGGGAGAGAATCAGTGTTTGCCAAGTACAAATGGAAAAGGTGGATTATTTTCCACGAGCTTCTGAGGGCACATCAACATTGCAAAGAAAATCTGCAGTGCTGAGTCTCAAGCCCCATGTCAAATGGCTCAGGTTATGGCGCTAAAAATAGCATTACAGATGTTTTTGCTTGGGCTGGAGCCTGCTCTCTGAAACCCAGCGAGAGTGGAGGGTCTCAGAGGCCAGGCTCTAGCCCAAGCAGGAACGTCTGCACTGACGTTTTTAGCCTCACAGCCTGAGCCTTGTGAGCCTGAGTCAATTGATTGAGCTCTGAGACTCAGGGCAAGTCTACACAATGATGTAACTTCAGCGAAGATGCACTGATGCAGCATGTCTGGGGAAGACATACCACATCAACAGAGAGAGTGCTCTCCCACTGGCATAATCACTCCACCTCTGAAAGAGGCAAAAGCTATGTCAGGAGGAGAGCATCTCCTACTGACAGCGCTGGTGTGGACAGCACTTAAGTCGATGTAACTGATGCTCTGGCAGGGTTCTGAATGTAAGGGGGCTGTTATCCCCTTACTAACATTCAGTGAAGGTTTTTTGATTGCTAGCTCCCAGTACCAAAAGGGGAAGGGTCAATGGGCAATCAGGACCCTGAGAGTGACAGACCCTAGGAACAATAAGGACAGGCCAATGCTCCAGGTCAGCCTGATAGATGGGGTGGGTAGGCTAATCAAGGAGTCAGGAGGCCAGGGTGGGTCCCGTCCTCCGTGTGAGCTGGAACTGCCTGGATCAGACAGAGTGGGGCCAAGCTAAGGAGAGAGAGCAGGGGCCCAAGCTGAACTGGGGATTAGAGCTATGCAAGATCCACAGGGGGCCAGAAAAGCAGCCCAGAGAGACAGACCCTGTGCTGGGAGCAGAGCTGCAGCCCCAAAGCCAGAGCACAGCCCAGAGAGAGACAGACCCTGTGCTGGGAGCAGAGTTGCAGCAACCAGAGCCAAAGCAGCCAGAGGGGCCAGGGCAGCAGCCCAGGGGGCTGGAGCAGAGCAGCAGCAGCCGTGCTGAGGCAGCGTGGAGCTGGAGCTGAGACAGAGCGGTGAAACTGGGGCTGGAGCAGCCCAGAGCCTGAGAGCGTGTGGCCACCACCAGAACAAGTGTCCAAGCCACAGCAACCCTGCAGCACAGCCAGGGCCTGAGAAGGAAGCCCGGGACCTACAACGAACAGACTCTGAACTGCCCTGACATTGCAGAGACACTGGTTGTGATGTTCCCTGCCACAGAGCAGGGTGATGTGTTTCATTTAACCTTTCCCATTTTTCCTTATTCATTTAAAATTAATTGTTGATTAAATAATTTGCATTTGCTTTAAATTATATGCAATGACCAGTGGCTCAGGGAATCATCCAGTGCAGAGAGAGTACCCCAGAATGGGGACACCCTAGCCCCTGACCTAGGTGACAACAGCAAGGTTGGGGGTCGAGCTCCCCAGGAATCCTGGGCCCAGCCTTGCTAGGGTTACAAAGACTCTTCCAGACAGGAGAGTGCAAGGAGAGTCCTCGAGGGCAGGGAGACCACTGGGGAAAGGAAGTGGGAGCGAGGACTCAGATCCTTCCTCTAGCTCATTTCACCAGGGTAGTGCCGAAGCCAGGAAAGTTCCCCACTATAGCAGGACAATTCCCGCGCTTACATAAACATAGAACACAGTTTCTGTACATTAGAAGCCAATTTCTATATATTACAAATGATTAAAAATAATTCCTTTCTTCATTCCTTAAGCAGATGAGTCAGTTTTTAACCAATAAAATGAGTTTAACATCTCAGAAAATTGACCAATTTAGTCATAAATTGACTGCTAAATTCCACATAATATGAACAAGAGGGAAAAAAAACAGAAAACATTTTGTGCATCAGCCCTAAAATCATGCAGTCATACTATCTTGTACTGTAATCTTGTCAGATATAGCAAACTAAGAGGTTTTGGTGCTGCTGTTATTGGATGAAATCTCTCAGATGAATAACTAGATGCTGCTAAAAGTTATACAGATGATTCAGTAGGTGGCATTTTTATTCTGAGTCATAATGGAAACAATGTCTGTTTAAAGTGACTGTAACTCATCAGCTGTCATCTTTTGAAAGAGGAAAAACAGCAGAGAGGAATCAGCCAGAAACTGCAACCAGCAGGATCTCCTGCAGAAGCAGCCCAAATAAGGACCTTTGGACACTCAGACAACTTTCTACAGTTTTGTACCACCTTTCTCTGACTGTGCAGATTGGCTGTTTGCTCCAACCCTCTCCCTACCAAGCCTCAGACTCTCTTCACCTTGGTTCCACTCCACCCACTCACTCTTCTATCTCTCTCATGCTCTTCTCCCCTGCCCCCACTAGTACAGTGGTTTCCAAACTTTAACAACCTGTGAACCCCCTTCACTAAAATGTCAAATCTTGTGAAACCCCTCATAAAAATGAATATTTCCTGGAATTTTCTCCTTTACCTGAGCATAAATTATAAAGGCAATGATCTTGAAAATATAAAATATTTTTATGACATGATTACATACTATTTATTAATAATTATTATTTATCATTTCAGTATTTTTATTACATTATAAAAACAGCAACACTCTTCGAAGATCTCACTTTTGTACCTTGTATCATTTTGAATAAACCTGTTATAAAACAAGGCTATGTTTCATCTAGGAGTATCAGATGTGAAACACCAGAAAGCTATTTAAGAAGCCAGCTCAAAGAATTCCTCCTACACAAGCATTCGGGTCTTGAGCAGTCTAGGCAAACAATGCACATTACAACAAAGCTTAAACTTGTTCTTTATAATATTTTTTAAAACAACACTAGCTGCCTATTTAATTTTAAAAACAACAAAAAATATCCACCTCCCTTTCCATTTCTTGTATGGAGTCTTAGGATATGTCTACACCAGTGGTCTTCAAACTGGGGTGCATGCACCCCCACGGGTGCGCAAGACCACCCCTGGGGGTGCGCGAGACCCCGGTGCTGCCATCGATCCCACACGGGAGATCGCCAAACTCCCGAGTGGGCTATTTTTGTCCCACCAAAATGCTGCCATGGAAACCGGAAGCTTCCGCTTCCTGTGGCGGCATTTTGGCGGACATACCCTGGGGGGCCACGAGTGGCCATGGGACCGGGGTAAGGGGCTGCAGCCAGAAAAGTTTGGGGACCCCTGGTCTACACTACCTGCCAGATCAGCTGGCAGTGATCAATCCAGCGGGGGTCGATTTATCACGTCTAGTCTAGATGCAAATAAATTTATCCTAGAGTGCTCTCCCGTTGACTCTTGTACTCTACCACCGGGAGAGGTGCAGGCAGAGTCGACGGGTGAGCGGCAGCAGTCAACTTACCACAGCAAAGGTGCTCCGGTAAGTGGATCTACGGACGTCACCTTCATCTACGTTATTCCCATAGCTGAAGTTGTGTAACTTAGAAATCAATTCCTCCTCCCCCAGTAGTGCAGACCAACGCTTGAAGTTTAAGTCTCCTCAGTGTGATAGATACGCTTGCTTTGATTTGCTTAGTTCTTAGAAGTCTAGGGGCTCTGAGCTGTTGGCTCCATGCTGCCCAGGTTCCTAGGAACAGCTCTGTCTACCATCAGGGATTTTTTTCCTGAGAGCCTCCTGTAACATGAACCCCAGTTTGGAAACCACTGATCTAATATGATGTTTGCCACTATCACACTGTTCACTGTGCTTGTGTGTTAGACCCCTTTCCCTGACCCTGTGTCTGTCTCAGGTATTAGATTGTAAGTTCTTCAGGGCAAGGACTGTCTGCCACTTATACAGTGCCTAGCACAATGGATCCCATTCTTGGTTGGTCTTTAGGGACTACCATAATAAACATGATTGATAATAGTAATAATACAAAGTAAATCTGACTATCACCAGCCATCATTAAAGTTCCCATGGTACTTTATGACAAAGTAGAAGTGGTATTAACTGCAGCATCCTGGCCAAATTACATTCCATCTACCTAAAATCCTTCTTCTATTTACAGTTGGATACAATATTCTATACTGCATGTCCTAACTTCAGCATAGTGTTACTGTGCACTGCTAAGCAGTTGTTTTGTATTCTTCCATAGAAGGCTGCATTTCCATTATGGATTGAACACTCCCTGTGTATCACTAGCCTCTTAGTTTTAAAGGGCTTTTGTGATCCTTTGGGATCATGTACCAAAGGGAAATATATATACATATTAAATCAAATTGACTAGATAAATAAAAGGCAATATTAAACAGTATTATTCAATGTGAAAAGCATTTTTGTCATATGCCATCCAAACCTAAATTCAGAAAAAAAATAGTTACAGAGCTGTGTTTTATTTACCAATGATGCTTTTTGGAAAGACTTTTATTTACAGTAGTTTAGTAACATGTCTTTTCCCTTTAGCACTGCAGTCAGACACGATGGATAAAATTATATCATCATTAATCCATTAGGTGGATTGCTAACAGTCTATTAGTATATGTTGAAAGTAATAACAATATTTTGATTTCTTCTGCATGATGGTGCTATGAAAATAGATTTTAAGGGAGAGCACTTGTCTAAAATAGCACTCAGCAGTCATAGCAGCAGAGCAAACCATTCAGTGCAGAACTCCATGTGCTTTGCTTGATTGCATACTTCATATTCATTTCCTTTAGAAGGATGACCATTTCATATAGGTTGTCAACACTTTGCATTAGGCCAGTGAAGTAGATTGGATGTAAATTAATAGGGCCAAGTCTTCCTCAGTTGGAATATGGCCATTTTGGCCAATAGCTATGTCAGATTTCCCTTCCCACTCTGAACTCTGGGGTACAGATGTGGGGACCCACTTGAAAGACCCCTTAAGCTTATAAATACCAGTTTAGGTTAAAAACTTCTCCAAAGCACAAATCCTTTCCTTGTCCTTGGATGGGATTGCTGCCACCACTAAGTGATTTAGATAAAGATTCAGGAAACGGCCCCCTTGGAGTCCCTATTTCCCCAAAATATCCCTCCCAAACCCCTTCACCCCCTTTTCTGGGGAGGCTTGAGAGTAATATACCAACCAATTGCCTTTTATATAAGTACATACCAGATCCTTTATCTTTATGGCACTAAAATCAATCAGGTTCTTAAAAGAAGAACTTGATTATAAAGAAAAAAGTAAAAGAAGCACTCCCATAAAATCAGAGTAGAAGGTAATAAAAAGGTTATTACAGGGTGATAAAAAGATTTAAAACAAAGAGGATTCTCCTCTAGGCTCAGCTTCAAAGTTACCCCCCACACACACTCCAAAAAAAACCCTCTTAGCAAAGGAAAAATTCACAAGCTAAAACAAAAGATAATCTAATGCATTTCCTTGCTTTTACTTATAATTTTTGTAATTTTAGATGTATGATTTCAGGAATCTTTTAGGAGGTGGTTTACCTGCTTGGTCTCTCTCTCTGTCCCAAGGGGGAACAAATAAAGAGAGCACAACCTACCACCACCGCAGGTTTGAAAGTATCTTCTTTTCTCATTGGTCCTTCTGGTCAGGTGCCAACTGGGTGAATTGAACTGATTAACCCCTTACGGGAAAGGGGATTCTGTACTTGTGGCCAGGACTGATTTTATGTTAATGCATACATAAGAGAATATATTGTCATAAATATAAAGGGAAGGGTATTTCATCACCAACAAAAACATTTTTCCCTATCTTTCAAGCACTGTCATAGTGTCAGAAACTTTATAGCGTCTGATGCTGTAACAGTTCAGAGAGATCTGGTGATGTGAATTTTCTGTCATTTAAGTCAGAAGGTTCACTAATGTGCTGTGACAGCTTGATTGGCTGCTATTCCCTGTTCTGGGGTTGTTATTTTACCATATGACCTCAGTCCACTAGAAAATGTATTTCGCCATAGAGCAAATAGATTACTTTGAGGATATGGATATGGGTACAGTGTGATTTTTCCAGTAGTGGGGGCACGCTTCAGGCTCACATTTCTTGTATCACAATTTGTTGTTATACTCTTAGTGACCTGAACAAGAGCCAAATCTTCAACTGTTGTAAAGTGGCATGGCTCCATTTTTACCAGCTTAGGATCTGGCCTGTTTATTGCAGATAAATGTAGAAATACAATTAAAAATAATATTAGATATACTTGCAATTGTTCAGTGTTTCCATTCAGTGAACATGACTGTGGTCTGTCTTGGTGGGATTGTAATTTTTAAGCACTGCTTGTCCTACTAGATGCCAAACCTCATTAAGCTTCTTAGGAATCGTATCCAGATCCTTTTTGAAACCACAGACACTCAGGCAGTTTCAAAGTTGTTTTAAGGTATTTTTAAAAAATTACCTTAAACAGAAGTTATCTGGAAATAATTGCAAAATTGTCATATTTCTACTGGTGTCCAATGGGACCTATATTTTATCACTTTTAATCTGAGAGAGGACCCATCCATAGGATATATATCTCTGCCTCTTTACACGGCATTACTGTGCTTATGTCATGGTAAAGCTTTAGAGTTTCTGGCCTCCATAGCAGAGCTTGCCCTATGTGGTAAGGTTTGTGGGGTCTGTGTATCCATGTTATCCACTGCAGCCATTTATTTGACTGCAACCTCTGCTCCTGCCCCACAACTCCCATGCCTCCTTAAGATTGGGGTAACATCCCATCACCTCTCTATGAGGCGCCCATCACCTTTGACCTACATGAACATGTCACTGGACAATGAACACAGATGAAAGAAACAGCAAGAGAATGAATTTAAAATCTGAACTAGAAGATAGAAGGAGAACCAGAAGAGAAAATAACTGGACTAAAATAAGAAAATAAACTAGAGTTGGAAAACTGCTATTAGTGGTAGTATGGCAGGTTGGACAGATGTGTGCAGGCATGGGCCCTCAATTGTAGGCCCTATGCCTCTGCATTGGTGCCACAGGTGAAAGGCTATCACAGCATATGAGTTTATCCAGACTAGAGTTGTACTAGTAATGGAGCATCCTCTTAATTCATAGGCATATTAACTCTAGATTGACATCTGTTAAGAACTTCCTGAATGAAAACCCTACCCTCTGAAATCACAGTTGAGGCACTATGGGTTCTTGTCTGCTTCATTCATGCTCATCTGTTTAGATGGCACTATAACACAAAAAGGTATGAGCATTTCTTAGGGCCTTGTAGCCAAACAACTAAGAGTTTTAGAACAGATACAGAACCAACATAGTATTGCACATCTAGTGTTCAGAAAGGCTTGCCTTAGTGCCAGAACTACCACATTCCTCAGTGAACTTGATGACACTTGTTTGTTGACACTTTTCTCTCAGCAAAAGAATATTTAAACAGCAGCAAATGAAGATGCTGTCAGCTCACATTTGTGGCTACCAAAACTGGAATACGTATTGCAGATAGAACACGGAAAATCTATTTTAAAAATATGGATGGTCAAACTGTAATGTAATATACAGATACTTTAGTACAGACACTTAACAGTATGTAACTCAGTCACATGTATGAAGCTGAAGCAATCACAAATATTTTGTATAATTATTCCTTTAATCCGTGGTTGCCTTAGCAGCTATAACTGTGTGTAGTGGGGCAACTGTGCCACTCCTGGAGAACAGAGGTTAAAAGCAGCCAAGCTAAGCTGATTGGAGAAGCAGCCACAGCTGTGGCCCGCTCAGTTAGGGCCCAGCTGGCCCTGATAAAAGGACTATGGGGCCAGGAGACAGAGGAGTCTCACTCTATCCCTAGAGTGGGAAGGGCTAGCTGCCTGGGAGCAAGATACCTGAAGCAGAGCAGTGCTGAGGAAAAGGGCAAGAGGCGCTGGGAAGCTCCAGCCTGGTACACCCCCAGGTTGCAGGCCTTGGTGACGGCCTACCCGCATTAGATAGCGGATTAGTGTGCCACTCAGTGACTTAGGAGGCAGGTTCACCTGAGTTTTATCTACTGTCTAATACAGGGGCAGGCAAACGTTTTGGTCTGAGGGCCACATCGGGTTTATGAAATTGTACGGAGGGCCGGTTAGGGGAGGATGTGCCTCCACAAACAGTCAGGCATGACCAAGCACCCCTGGGACTCCTGCCCCATCCAAAGCCCTCCCTTCCCCCTGTTCCCTGATGGCCCCTCTGGGACTTGTGGCCCATCCACCCCCTTCCTGTCCCTTGACCAGCCCCAGTCCATCCACCACCCCATCCAACCCTTCCCTCATTCCTGACTGCCCCTCTGAGGCCCCATCCAACCACCCCTTCTCCCTGTCTGCTGACCACCCCAAAACCCCTGCTACCCCATCCAACCCCCCTTCTCCTTCCTGTGCCCCTGTCCACATTTAAACCCCTGTTCCCTGCCCTCTGACTGCCCCTATGCACACCCCCACCCCCTGCCCACCACCCTGAACTACCCCTGCCCTCTATTCAACCTTTCTGCCCCCTTACCAAACTGCTTGGAGCACCTATGGCTGGAGGTGCTGCAGCCTCACAGCCCAGAGCACCAGGAGAGGCAACTACACTGCCCAGTTGGAAGCAGCCCCGCCACTGTGTAGCACAGAGCACCAGGTCAGGCCACTGCTCTGCAGCTGCACTGCCCGGCAAGAGCTCACAGCCCTGCTGCCCAGAGCATTGCACTATGCTTTTACAACTCATATATACTCTCTCACACACACACATAGGCAAATCTTGAAAGTTAGATAGAAAAATGACTAAATCCTAGTTTGCTAGTAGCTGAAAGAATTATTATAGAATATTGAAAGGAAATCAGTAGACCATGGCTTTATTTATGAAGGAAACCTCATATGAGAAACTAGTCTAGATTACAAGACCTAATTTAAAAGCATTTTACACCAAACTAACATAGTATCTCAATTTCTCTGGACTGGCTTCTTCTATCTCCTCTTAATAATTTCTCTTTTTTAATCCTATGTTTATAATACTAAAAAAATATACTTTTTTCACTCTAAGCAGAATCCAAAAGGGTCCTGAACAAGAAATATCAATTTGATATAATCTAGTAACTATTCTACATTCTTCCATGTCACTTTTTGGATCTTGAATGCAATAGTTCTGTTTAACCATGGAAGAGGTATAAAACAAATACCTGTGTAAGCTTCTCCTCACTGTTCTACTAATGTGCCTCTATTAGGGTGACCAGACAGCACGTGTGAAAAATTGGGATGGGCTGGGGGGTAATAAGAGCCTATATAAGAAAAAGACCCAAAAATTGGGACTGTCTCTATAAAATCGGGACATCTGGTCACCCTATCCCTCCATGGAAAGTCAACATCTAGGGTTAAAAAAACAAGAACCCAGGATTGTTCATTCACAGTCTGTTAAGACTACCTACAAAGGTGTCTATTATAGAAATACTTCCTGCCTGCACTAACTTGGTGAGGATTTAAGCTAGAAGTTTAGGACTACTATGCCATTATTAATGTTTCGAGCCATCTAGTCTCCATATAAATCTTTTAATAAAATACTAAAAATGGAACTCATTATTAGTAAAAGTGGGGAAAACATTTTCAGTGACAGTGAATTTGAATTATTAACCAAATTAACTTGGTCTGTGTCACTGTGGCAGGATTAGTACCTTGACGGCCCCTTCAGTCACGGGGGCAGGAAGTAATACTGCCTCTTTATGCCTAAGTCCATGTTCTAAACCCCTCTGTAGTTATCACAGTGTGGTCCCAGGACCAGAGTCCATCTACTTCCTCTTCCCTCGTGAGATAATGGAGACTAGTGGCCCAAGTCCATACAATGCACTCCTAGGGCCATATGGCCTAATGGCCAGAGTCCACCTACTTCACAGTGTGGGGCCACCTCCTTTCAAAGATGAGTGGCTGAGGTAAGGGGAGCCGGTCTTGCCCCGGGTCCCAACCCAGAGCTCTGTTAGTGGCAAGTTCTCCTCATTAGTGGTCCGGTGGGGATCCTTCTAAAATATGCCAACCTGAACAGTCTTTGCACCATTCCCTTTAAGGACTCCCTGGGTCACTTCCTACCCCTTCCTCAGGTTCAGCCAGAACCACGATGTCCTCTGCTTCCCCTCTGCAGCACATTTGGATGTGTCTGGCCTCTGCATCCTGGGGTGTGGGCCACTCTTCTGCTGGAGAGAGTCACAAGCCTCTATTCTCTACGGTGGTCCATCCTGACTAAACAGCTCTGCAGGCTTTTATACCTGGCTTCCAGATGAAGCATACCCTTGGGACTTCTTCTGCTAAAAGGGAAGGATTAACTCCTGCTGTATCAGTGTGGGGCCAATCAGCCCTGTCACAGTCACACACTATTTTCTATTTGATTTCCGTTAATACTTTAGCAAAGGAATTTATCAGCAGGCATATTCACGTGAGCAGCAGATTTTAATTGTATAATGCAGAGCATCTCTGGCAAGCAAGTGTGGAATTCTTACTCACAAGGATTCTCACCTGAGATCTGTTTCTGTAAACTGTGCTAATCCCATCAATGGGCAGAATGAAATCATATGATCCATCCCATTCAAACAAAACATCTCTAATTTCAGATATTGAATAGGTCATTATGACCTCCTTATGCACAAACTACAGACCAAATATTATTTATAGAAATTACTCAGGGAATAATTTTAAATAATGAAACTCAGACAAATCACAATATCCACAAAAATTTTACGAACAGGAGGAGAGTGGAATTTTCTTTTATTTTGTTAAAGATTTTTTACCAATTATTTGCCAATTTATAATTATTAGTAAGAAATAAAGCACAGATATACAAAACATCATGGCAGTATTTTTAAAAGTGGTTTTCCTCTGTTCTGATTAAGTGTCTGTAAGAAGGGAACTTAGTCGTTCAGTATCTGGGCTAAGAGAACTTGTATGGTACTTGTGCATGCATATTCAGTCCACACTAGGCAAATCAGGATTTTTTTCCCCACCTGATCCATGATGTATCATTTAAATGTTCAGAACTTTTGGTGTGGAGTTTTGTTAAAAATGTCAATCAAAAAAGCTTTAAGAGATGTGGAATGCAGCTCAACTCTCTATAAATGAAAATCAAGATTTTCTGAATAAGAAATTACTGTCAGCAAGAGATGACGGTAGACTGCCGTGTTTAACTGTCTGTTCCACTTAAAACCTCTGTGAGGCTGCTTGAGACATAGAGAAAGGGGCACAGTGTCATACAGGATGATTTCTGAGTCAGACAAGCAATCATTTAGGAGGACAGCAGATACTATTTTTTCAACAAAATGATTTTTATACCTTCTTATAATAAGACTTCAAACCTGCTTTATTCCCCTGCCACACCATTTCCTCTTATTGGTAAAAACTGATCACAATGTTTAGAAATGCAGTATAATGAATTGATTTGCAGGTGCTGAAATGAGGTTTCATGTGTGCTTGTTTTCTTGTTATCACACAATTATTTTAAATGTTTGCACTTTGCTCAATGTAATTTACCAAAATTACAATGTCCCTTAAAGGGGAACTAGATGACTCTAGAGATCTGGTAACATGACTCAAAGCCTGTCTTCAGAGGTCATTTTTTTGAAAATAGCCCAGGCTCATAATTATCAGCTGAATGCTGTTCAGGGCCTGTCTGAAAGGAGTTGGTGCTTTCAGTCCCATCCTTAGATTAGGTCTCTACATCATGTAACCCACAATCACATTTGGCACCTTTGTGACTCTCAGGGAAAAGGCTAAAGATTAGGCAGGCAATAGACATGGAGGCAGAATTAGACTCTCGTCCCTAGGTTGTTCAAGTCATGGCTGAGACTACAGGCTATGTAGTCACAGTGCTGCACAATCATTCCCTGTTCTGGACTGTACTTGATCTGTGTGTACAACTCTCCAAGACTATCTATCTGACGTGGTTAGCTGATTTTGCTTTCATTTATAAAACATTATAAACTAACACAGACACTTCCCTCCCCCACCTGAGACATACCTGAACATACCTCCAGAATCCCCCTTTTGTTTGTCAAATTGAATATTTACTTATTTAATAAGAGCTTTGCAGATTATTTGATTTTCCTTTTGCTTTGTTGGCTAGTACTGCAACCACCATTCTGGCCAAGGAAATAGAGTGAGTCACCTTAGCAGCATCCTCAGCTGCTAATGACTCAGAGTCCAATGTCCTGAATTTACTTCTCAACTCAATTGCTATGGCACGAGGCCACTGCCTATTTGCGTATGTCAATCATAGATTTAAAGAACAAAGTAGCTTGTTTTCCAAAGGATCTGGAATGTAAGGTCTTAACTAGCTATTTGCAAAAGACACACTTCTTTATTGTTAAGGGTCAGATTGTGGTTGGTCTTTGCTGGGTGCATAAACGGGAGAGAGGACATAAGGAGCCACTGTCTGCAAGCATTCAGGGGCCAGCCAAAAAACAGTCCTTCCTTACTGCTGTCCAGGGATTGGAGAACTAGTGCTTCAAAGGGGTCAGAGTCATGTGCATGGGGGAGATACAATGCACACTGCACACACTATATGTTGTAACAGTAGCTCTTAATGTGATTCCTCATTCAGAATTCCCCCAGACAATGGGTGAAATCCTAATTCTATTTAAGTCAACAGCACAGCTCCTCTTGACTTCAGTTGAGACAGAGTTTCAACTAATACATCTGCTTTCCAACTAAAACTCCTACCATGGATTGTCATTTAAAGTGGATACAGAATAAAGGCAGGCTTAGAAATCACAATATATAGCAAGAGATTGAAAAATTTGATAATCAAACATTTAGATCGTATAGCCTGTGTGAATGTGTGTGTGTGTGAGAGAGAAAGAGCCATCTCACAGAATGCAACCAGCAAGAAAGATAATCAAAAACACTTTCACATATACACAGGTTAATCACAGGAAAATAATTGTACATTGATACAATAGTGTGTACTTCTATAGTTGTATGACCATGCTCGTAATTAGATCTGGGCAAAATTTTTAGTTTAAACCTTTTTTGGGGGCAAAAAACTGTAATGTTAGTGATACTGAAATTTTCACAAATTAATGTCAGTTTCATTATATTGTTCATATTGAAAAAATTCCAAAAATTCCATAGTAGTCAAGACATTTTGATTTTTGATTCAAAATAACTTTGTTTAGAAATTTAATTCAATTTTATTTGTTAAAAAAACTTTAAAGCCACTCAATCTAAATACATTTATTTCAACCTGAAACATTTTTTTTACTTTGATTAACTGAAAATTTTAGTTTTATATCGACCCAGAACTAGTTATTTTCAGAATTGCCGGTGACTTGAAAAATCAGTTACTCAAAAAACTACTCGATGACCATCACAACAGGATAGTGAGGGCAGACTCCCTGATATCTAGAAGGAACTGAATTGCCAATGGCTGTAGTTTCTTCAGGTTCTGTTCAGCTGCTCTCTCCCCACTAAATTTTTTGAGTGGTTCCAAATGACATTGTTGAAATGTCATCCCGTGATTCCTAAGAACATAAGAATGGCCGACCGTACAGGATCAGACCAAAGGTCCATCCAACCCAGTATCCTGTCTACCATCAGCGGCCAATACCAGTTTCCCCCCGGAGTGAATGAACCTAACAGGTGATAATTAAGTGATCTCTCTCCTGCCATCCATTACCACCCTCTGACAAACAGAGGCTAGGGACATCGTTCCTTACCCATGTTGGCTAATAGCCATTAATGGACTTTACCTCCATGAATTTATCCAGTTCTCTTTTAAACCCTGTTATAGTCCTAGCCTTCACAACCTCCTCAGGCAAGGAGTTCCACAGGTTGACTGTGTGAAAAAGAACTTCCTTTTATTTGTTTTAAACCTGCTGCCCATTAAGGATCTCCTGTCAGCTAGGCATTCTGTAGAAAATTCAAATTATGGCAACATTGTTTGAAATATGAGTTTTACTGAAAACAACTTACAAGCTCATGAACAACAGTAATTTGGAGTTTCATATCTGAGTGTTTCATGCACTCATCTTAACACCCCCATCAAAATCTGTGAGAAATCTGGACAGTCAAGCACCTCTCTAATGCTCCATTTCATAAATGCACATAATCATGTATTTAAGCATATGCTTAAGTCCCATTATCCATGCTATGGATGTGCTTAAGTGTTTTCCTTAATAGGGATTCTGTCCTGGACTGGAGCCCAAATCAGATCCATACTCAAGAAGTTGTAGCAGTAGTTTCTAATCACCAGTTGCTTTTTGATAGATAATATAGATAAGGCATAATTTTGCTGTGTCACAACTAGAGCTGCTTATTTAAAATGATACAAATGATGGTCATATTATGCACAATTAAAGAGAAATTAAATATCCCTTATTTGTTTACTGAAATGGCCTGTAATGCCCTCCTAATCCTGCATCTTCCCCCGATGGCTGAGCATTTTGTCTCTCTTGTAACTTAAAAGATAGCTCATGTCCATTCCTCCTACATCCGGCACATATTTTATCCTTACACTGAAATATGGCAGGATATGCAGTGTATGTTTTAGAAACACAAGCCTCTCTAGCTTTGAAAAATTTAGCTGGCTCCATAGGTATATACAAGGTTAACTGAAAACCATATGCAGAAAATCTTCAACTGGTAAAATTTAAGGTATATTTCTGTCAATCTAAGATCTGGGTGGAGGAAGCCAAACCATTTATACTCTGTTCAATGTAAACAAATAAACTGCTCAGAAATTATGATTGGAGATGTCTGCACTTAGACTACACTCATATTTGTGACTTTTTTCTGTCCCATTACTGAATGCTCATCTGCTTTGATCTAAACTAGCACATGAATTAAATCCATGCTGCTACCTCAAAATGTCTGGGCTTTAGGGAATCAATTAAAAACACCTGTTATGAATGTCTTTGAACTGTTATGACTATTTATTATTATCAACTATCCTATGCAGCTCTAAGATATGCTACACAAAAAAGATAAGATCACAGGATGTGAAAGAACCTTAAGAATAATAAAGATGAGGTGAGGTTTTCCATAAGCCATGTAAAGTGGTTTAAAGAGCACTACTGTAAATAAGTCTCATGGCCAGACACAGCAACTCTTTTCAAAACTGACTTTTTCATTTATTGTTGTTGTTTTGTAACTTGACTTAGCTTAGACGGCTCTTCTTCTCTTCAAACATGCTTTTTATTTCCATCCTGTCCTTGGTAGAGAAAATGTATTCAATTGTAACAGCAGAGATAATTTAAAGAGATAGGATATTCACAAACCACTCAGAGTGCAAAGTCATAAATATTATTTTTCAGCTCTTTTGACCATGCTTTTTTTCCACTAATTTAAGTGATGATCTGAGTTGTGCCACACACACCAAAATCATTTTTAATTTCCCTTAAAGAAATACATTTTTCACCTTACATTTGGTCCCCACATCTGTAAGTGTAAATCAATAGCTATATTTACACAATGCCCCTTGAATGGTCAGCTCAAAGTGTTTTACAAATCAAGAAATATCAGCTGTAACAAATATGTCTTCAGGATGAATTTAAACTTTGACAGGGATGACAGGAAAGCAATCTCAGAGGTGTACAATTCTACTGATGAGGAATAGTGCAGTTGTTCCACCTTGAATTGTGATCTTATCAAGTACAAGGGGTTCCTGGTATATGTTGGAATTGCATTCTTGAAAAGGGCGATGGATACCGAAACATCAAATACTGGGGAAATTTTCCCCATAAGAAATAATGGCCCACCCTGCCTCCATCCCCGCTCTGCCTCTTTCTGCCCAGTTCCTCCCCCTTCTCCGAGCGCATCAGTTCTCCAAGAATGCCCTACTCCTCCCCCTTCCGTTCAGCACCTCCTGCACACCACTGAACAGCTGTTTCATGGCATGCAGGAGGCTCTGGGAGGGAGAGGGAGGAGTTGATTGGTGGTGGATGGGAGGCACTGTGGGGATAAGGGGAGGTGCTGGCTAATGGAGTATGCTAAGCACCCACAGAAAAGCAACACTAAAGGTAAAGCGAGTAAGTGCTTGTAGTGGGGCTGCTGCCCCACTCCCATGTCAGAGTGGGCAAGGGCTGTCAGCCAATAAGAAAAGGGCCTACTGCGGGCCACTGAGTTTGTAGCCAGCCAGTCAGGGACAGGCTGGGCAGTATAAGAAGGCTGCCCTGGAGAGGGGCAGTCAGTCTCTCCTGGACCTTCAAGGGGGAAGGTCCAGCTCCTGGGAGAGGAGCTGCAGCACCAGGGACAGCGCAGTGCTGGGCAGGCCCAGGGGAGCAAAAAGGGAACTCCAGCCTGGGTACCTGTCAGGCTGCTGGCCCTGAGGGGCCACAGGGGAAGTGGTCCAGGGAGAGCGGAAGAGACTAGGGGAGAGGAGGAGGGCAGGACGGCTGCTGCCAAAGGGTCCTTGGGCTGGGACCCAGAGCAGAGGGCGGGCCTGGGTCCCCCCTTTCCCTCCTCATATTGCACCTGGCTGCTGAAGTGGCCTCGGTGGGCTACTCCCGCCCCCTGCCAGAAGGGGCTCGACTTGGGAGTAGTTGGCCACTGGAGCTAGAGGGCTGAAGGACTACTGAACTCCTCCACCCCACCCCGGAAGGGGGTGAGTGTGGACTTGGTGTACTGACGGAGGGCAGTGCCCTGAAGAGGATGCCACACGTGAGGAGCAGCACACGTCCAGAGGGCAGCCAAGAGCGAGAGACAGACGGGACACCACCAGAGGAGGGTGCTCCACCACTGAACTGAGCTAATTCCCGGACTGTCCGGCAGGAGGTGCGTGGTGGTGAGTCCCAACCCATTACAGTGCTATTAAGTGGAGAACTGAGGACCTGACTGACGTACATCAGAGACAACTTCTGAAATGAATATTTCTCTTCAAGACCATTGTTGATGCATAATATGAGAAGCTAGTTCCTTTTTGGTCTGTGTTTCAGGTTGTCCTGATATCTCTTCATATTTGCCCATTCTGTTTTTCAGGGAGATAATTTCACCACTCCCTCATTATTTCTTATATATTTCAATTTCTAAGTATGTCAGATGAGATTTTGCATGAGAGGCCTCTCCAGAAAGTCTGACTATCCAGCCTCCTTCTCAGATACTGGTGGAGTGCTGCTGTGTCTTGAGATAGATTTTGCTGAAGTGCAGGAGCTGAGCTCTGGATGATTAGTTGGCTGAGACGGCTAACTTGAGTCTTTTGTTACCTTTCCTCTGAAGAAGAATTCCTCTCTAAGTGTACATTGTATCCAATCAAATATTTCAAATGAATGAGGAGCAAGAAGGCCAAAGATTAGGCAGCCATCTTGCCTAAACAATGTGACCACCACTCCCTTCTCCTCTCCATTGTACTCTATTTTGTAACTAGTTGGAGAAAAGCCCCTGTGATGTATATGTTTTGAGCTGAAGCCAGGGCTAGGAACAACAAAAAATAACTGTTTTTGTATCTCAAAAACAATACAATTTGAGATTTCAGCAAATGATTTGGAGTGCTTATTTACACTGATGAGCTCCACCCATTTCTTGTAGGTACCTCATATCATAGGTACCTTGAAATCATCGACATATAGGGCTAGAAGGGATCTTGAGCAGTCATCAAAGTCTAGCCCCCTGCATTAAGGCAGGACAAGATAAATTTAAACCATCCCTAACCAGTATTTGGCTAAGCTGTCCTTTAAAACCTTCAGTGATGGGGATTCCGTAACTTCTCTTGGAAGTCTATTCCAGAGTTTAACTACCTCTGTAGCTAGAAAGTTTTCCCCTACTATCTAACCTAAATCTCCCTTTCTGCACATTAAGTCCATTACATCTTGTCCTACCTTCAATGGACACAGAGAACAATTGATCTACATCCTCTCTCTAAGACCCTTAATATATTTCAAGACTGTTATCAGGATCCCCTCATTCTTCTTTTCTCAAGATTAAGCATGCCCAGTTTTTTCAACCTTTCCTTATAGGTCAGTATTTCTGAACCTTTAATGTGACACCCAGAATTGGACACAGTACTTCAGCTGAGTAGTGTGGGACAATTCTTTCTCAAGCCTTACATATGACACTCCTGTTAATACACCCCAGAATTATAGCTTTTTTCGCAGCAGCAACAATTTCTTGACTCATATTCAATCTGTGATCTTCATAACCCCCATCCTTTCCAGCATTATTACCAGTCAATTATTCCCCATTTTGTAGTTGCACATTTCATTTTCCTTCTTAAGTGAAGTACCTTGCACTTGACTTTACTGAATATCATCTTGTCGATTTCAGACTAATTTTTCAAGTCCTCTTGCATTCTAATCGTGTCCTTTGAAGTGCTTGCAACCCCTCTCAGCTTCGTATCATCTTCACATTTTATAAGCATACTCTATATTGCATTATCCAAGTAATTAATTAAGGTATTGAATAGTACCAGGCACAGGGCTAATCTTTGTGTGACCCCACTAGATACACCCTCCCAGCTGACAGTGAACCACTGATAACTACTCTTTGAGTACTGTCTTTAAATCAGCTGTCCACCAACCTTATAGTAATTTCCCCATGACCATATTTTCCTAATTTGTTTATGAGAACGTAATGTGGGACTGTGTCAAAATACTTACTAAAATCAAGATACATCACATCTACGGCTCCCCTGACATCCACTAGGCCAGTAACACTGTCAAAGAAGGAAATTAGGTCAGTTTGATATGATTTGTTTTTGACAAATCCATGCCGACTAATCCTTGTAACCCTATTATCCTCTAGAAGCTTACACTTCTTGTTCTTTGATAGCTATTTCTTTTGTTCATAACAGAAGCCATCATATTGTGTTACTGAAATAGATTTAGCTGAGTAACACTCAGTTTTAAAATATGATTTAATTAGCATGCAAAACTGTTGTAAAATAACCACCCCAAGACCAGTTATAGCTCATCTGATTTTGACTTCCATTATCAATCTGAAGCTCCGACTAGATTTGTGAATGTTATGGCAAACCAGGGCCTAGTTAGGGTTTGACTTGCAACTAGGCATCTGTCTGATTAACTGAAATTAACACACAAGGGGAGTCAATTCACCTGATGCAAAACTAACAAAAAATTTACTAAATCTAGAGTGAGCAGACATACCGTTTTTAACAGGATAGTCCTGTATTTAAGCCTTCCTGCCGATTTCCTGACTTTGTCTTAAAAATGGGCAAATTGTCCTATTTTCTGCCTTTCTCCTGCCTCGCAATCAGTACCAGTGGGTCCTGCTGCTGACTGGATCCCAGCTCACCACTTGCCCACCCACCAGTGGTGAGTGGGGTGGTCCAATGTCTGACAATGGGAATGGGTGTGCAAGCAGGACTGATGCCAGCGTTTTTGCTGCCCTAGGCGGTGAAGCAAAAAAAATTCCTTACCACCAAGAAGCTGCTGCCTAATTGCCGCCACTGGCCAAATCGGCAAGGAGCAGTCGCTGCCAAAATGTCGCCAACAGTGGAAAAGTCATTGAGCTGCTGCCGAATGGCTGCTGAGGCCGCCAATACACCGCCCCCCAATTCTTGCCACCCTAAGTGACCTCCTAGGTCACCTAACAATTAGCACTGGCCTTGTATGCAAGGATGGTGTCAGGATGGTGTGCAAGGATGGTGCTGCAGCATGTGGGGCCAGGCCTCTACCCCTGGCAGTCCATCAGTGCAGCTCCAGCTGCACGCCAGCTCTGAAAGGGGAACGATTTCCAGCCTGTTCCCACCCTGAACCTGTAAGCTCCACAGCAGCCCCCAAGGCAAGGGCTTAGCACCCTCTTCACCTGCCCCATCCCATTCTGGTTTCTGTTCCCAGGGAGCATGGTGCTGCTACGTTCCCTAGGCGCCCTCCACTGCTGAGCCACCTCTCTCGCCAGGTTCCCTGCAGTCAGGTTCCCTGGGTCCTGGTGCCCACTGGATCCTTGGGGCTTAGCCCCTTCCTGCCCACGCTGTAGTCAGGGACAGGAGGCAGCAGGGTTATGTAGGTTGCGAGCAGCTGCCTGGAGGCTTTAACTGCCTTTTGACACTGTGCGGGCAGGAAGGGGCAAACTGCTTCTGGGATGGGGAGCAGGAGAAGGAAGAAGAGACAAGCTCTGCAAAGACATTGACCAGGTCATACCTTCTCCTCTTCCTCCTTCTCTGTGGTTGGAAGTAGCTCCCTTCTCTTCCCTTCTACACCATGCTAAAAGGCTGCTGCTGGCCACTTTCTGGTTTGAAACAGGGTACAAATCTGAGGGAGGTGGGGCATGTGAGCCTGCATGCTTCTGCCCACCCCCCCTTGCCCCTTGTGTTGCCTCGGGAAGATGCTACGCCAGGTATCGGAAAGGCAGGTCCATCTGGGGGCCCTAGCCAGCCATGGAGGGTGGAAAGCACCAGACAGGGAGGGTCGGTGGGTTGCTCCCCGCATCAGCCCTGGTGGGAGAGAGGGATACAGGTGTGTCTGGGTCACTTCACCTCATGTGTGGGGAAATAGGGTTCTGTGTTTTATCCCTCCCTGTGTGAATTCTAAAGTCTTAAAGGTGGTAAATAAAAATAATCCAGTTATGCAGTAGTGCTTTTTAACAGGGGCTCAGTCAACTTAACATTAATTTGAATGTTTGTACTCCATATTTCTGATTGATTACTCATATTCAGATGAATTCAATGGCAATTTTACCAGGTTTTCTGTATTCAGCATAAGGAAATATAGTCACCCTAACCAAACCCACTGCAAACTACTCGGCATATTCTCTCAGCTCCACTTTGGCATAAATCAATGATAGGTTGATGTCATTTCTGTGTTATAAATGAATAAGGACAAACTCATCCAAAACCAACCAAACAAAAAACAGCAACTTTTAACTGAACATAAAACTAAAATATAAACCGTTCATCACCAAAACAAAACAAGCCAAACAAAATATGAATAATCTGTTTACTTTTACTTATTGTGGGTTTTTTTAATGTTTCAAGTATTTACTGAGGCCCTCATCCTGCCAAGACTTACTCAGCTTACCTCAGATATCATTAAAAAAAAAAATTCATTGCGTTTGCAATGCATATCAGCCTACCTTTCCCACATCTATATTAGCATCAGTCCAAAATCATCAATTACATGAACAATCCCTTTTGGACAGCAAAAAAAAATAAAAATGCAGAGAATAATGATAATAAATAATCTCAGCACTCTATTCAGAATATATAAAACCTCATATATTGTAACTCATTTCACTATATCTATGGAGGTTTTAACATATCATGACTCTCATTTTTTTCAACATTTCTCATCTTCTATTTTTTTTAAGTTGTCAAGTTGAGTGTTGTTGTCCTGACAGCATCACTCCCACCCTTCCACAAAACTGCTGTTTTCCAGTTTGGGAGTTTTATAACTCTTGGAAATGATGAGCAATTGTGAAATGTTATCTAGGTTGCAAGAAAGTCACTCGTCCATCACTCTGAATTATCATATGCCTCTTGAATCTCTACAGCCTCTGAGGCTAGAAGGTATCTTTCTACCAACATAACTTTGACTGCATTGTTCGTTTATCTGTGGAATTCAGTACACACCTCTGTTTCCAATGTAAATGAAGCTACTGCATAACATGAGCTTATAGAAAATAGATCCTCTCAAACTAACTTGATGTCTTTTTTTCATGAAATTACAGGTTTGGTGGACAAAAGTAATTAGTGTTGAGGTAGTATACTTAGAATTCTATGAGGTGTTTGACTTGGAACCATATAACATTGTGTTTAAAAACCTAAAATGATTTTAAACATTAAACTGGTTAACTGATAGGTCTCTAAATGTAATTGTAAATGAAGAATTGTCATCAAGCTGGTAAGTTTTTAGTGGGGTCCAGCAAGGGCTGGTTTTCAGTCCTACCCTGTAACATTTTTATCAATGACCTGGAAGAAAACAAAATAATAATTGATGAAGTTTACAGATGACACAAAAATTGGGAGCATAGTAAATAATGATTCTGAATGATGTGGATAGCTTGGTAAACTGCATGAAAGCAAATAATATGCATTTTAATGTGGCTACATGTAGATTTTTACATCTAGGAACAAAGACCGGAGGACACACTTACAGGATAACAGAATCTATCCTGGGAAGCAGAGACTCTGAAAAAGATTTGGGGGTTGTGGTGGAATATGAGCTCCCAATGTGACTTTGTAGCCAAAAGGACTTTTGTGATCCTGAGATGCATAAACAGTGGAACCTTGAATAAGAGTAGAGAGGTTATTTTACCTCTGTATTTGGCACTGGCGCAACCACTGCTAGAAAACAGTGTCCAGTTCTGGGGCCCACAATTTAAGAATTTAAACTGGAAAGGGCCAGAGGACAGTCATGAAAATGATTAAAGGATTAGAATATATGCCTTATACTGAGACTCAGATAATTCTCCATCACTGACAATTTTTTACATCAAAACTGGATGTTTTCTAAAAGATTTGGCCTAGGAATTATCTTGAGGAAGTTCTATGCCTGTGTTATATAGAAGGGCAGACAATATCACAATGGTCCCTTCTGATCTTGGAATCCATGAATTGTATTTCACTTTCTATTTCAAAGAAATATTTATGGAATTTCCCCCCATATATTACTTAATGATGACTAATTGTGAATAGTATCTCTGTGCCACAGTTTCACTCATGTATTAGTGGGCCAAGAGGGAGATGCATTACACACATTGGGATGAGATGAACCTGATAGCATGGTAGTGATGGAGAAATATTAGATCTTGCATGTGTGTGTTTCCCAAACTTAAGGGCCAAAATTTTCAAAAGTGACTATTGATTTTGGATACCTCATTTCTGGGTGCCCAAAAACACTTAAAGAGGCACTTAAAGAGGTATGATTTTCAAAAGTGCTGAACTGACTAAAAATCAGACCCCTGTAAAACATCACATGTTGCGGTACTCATGTCAGTTAAGATTCCTTATGACTAGAGGCAGGCCTCATTCACCTTCCACACAAGCTGGTGAAGAATGCTATTATGATTGTCTACAAGCATGTCTACACTGCAGCTGGAAGTGCAGTGCAGGAAGACAGACACACGATAGCGTTGCTTGAGCTACGGTGCTAAAAATAACAGGGTAGTTGGGGTAACACACAGGCAGGGGCTAAAGCTAGCTGTCCAAGTGCACAAGAAGAGGGTCCAGATGGATTTGTACTCACACTGTATAACAAATTATGCTGGCAAATTGTTTGTCAATGAACCACAGACTGCAATATGTTCACATTAACCATTTGTCACATCGTTTCAGGTAATGGAGAAAGGGATACACACTGAACTTTGTTTACATGCAGTTTTCAAGATGAAAATGGGATCAATTTGTTGAAGAACTGGTTTAATGAAAATATTGCTCCCAGATCTAGTGAGGAGAGAGGCACTGAGGAAGTGAGTGCATTTGAAGGACTGTTCAGAAAGAATATCTTCCTATACTAATCTCGTCAGAATAACAGTATCTCTTAGCCCCTGTCCTTTTGGAGTGCAAAAAGACTGCAGCTCCCCTCCCAAAAACAGGTGTACATTTATTAATGATAAAACAAAATAACATCCCCCCCCCCCCTCGAGTTCTCTCTAGGCAATTCCATAAGGGATTGCATTGTCATTGCCACTGTTCTACCACTAACATGTCTTGTAGTAAAGCACTGAAGACTTAGTTCAATATAAAAAGCTGTGCAGGATTAAGTTATTTTATGTCACTGCTCTGGTTATCTCTGTTTATTCTAAATGACTGCAAAGACAAGTTTGAAGATAATTTAATGTATCTTAACCTATCGTGGCCATGGTTAAACAAAAGAAAGTACAATTAGTTTGTAGCTGTAATTTACAACAGGTGGAAAAGCACTAAATACCCAAGATAAATGAAGTGCTGGCAAATGTGCTGAGTGGAAAGCAACTTAAAGTATCTGAAAATGTCTTTGTCCCAGTTATTGCTGCATTTCATTTTCCAGTAGGCTAAAACTCCATCAAACATCATGCACAAGAGGACATATTAGAACTAGAATCACAGCTTCTAAATGAGCTCCCAGGATACTTCTATTGAAGTGGAAATTTACACATTCAAAGCCTATAACCTGTACTGATTATACCTATGAGTGGTACTTTAGTTGTATCAGTTCAAAGATAACGTTTTTGTAATGAAACGAGAGCCTCCAGGTTCACAGAAATGGGCTTGCAACATAAAAATATTGGAGACAAAAGCAGAGATATCTAAAAGTTTTTTATAGTTTGGTCAGCACAATGGTAGTTCTTTCCCTACTGTTGCAATTATTCAAGCTCCCTGGTACTGTGGCACCATTGGATCCTCAGGCTGCATTAATATCTCACAGGGTTTGGGAAGATAATGTGTATCCCACTGCCACAGACCCTTTTACAGATATGGATCTGTGACCTCACTATGGGTTTTCTGTGTGGTCTAGGCCACAGGGCAAATTATAACGGAGATAGTGACCTGCCTTTTCCGTGGGATAGGAAGATGCTCAGAAAAGGTCCTCTCTGTACTAGTTCAATGGGCCTTTAGTTTACAATGACTCCAACCTAAAAGGTCAGAGCTGATAGCAATTTGCAGCCAACCAAAATATATTAAATATGTAACCACTGCCTGTTTTACTTAATACTGCTTCTCTCATGATTACTGTGATGAGATACCACATAATAAAGCATTCTCTGTCCCTAACTTACTGTGTGAATGAAATTATGATCCATTTTGGTGCACAGTATCTAAGGCTGTACAATCCCATTTGAATAACTGTGGCCTGGCTAGAAACTAGTAATATGCTTGTTATGTGTAATCCTATGCACAGACTAGATCTTCACTCTATAAAACATCATAGAACAATTCTTAGAATGGCAACAGCAACTGTACATAAATGTTATAGATTCTGAGAATGTTTTTGATAGCATTCACAGGACCCACCTATGGCATATTCTGCACACATATGGAATTCCTCTCTGTATAATCAACATAAATAAAAGCTTCTATTTCAACTTTACATGATGTATTGATCACAGTGAGTACAGTTTTGAAGTCAAAGCAGGAGCATGAGAGGGGTGTGTCATGCCTGCAATCCTCTCCAACATTGCCATTGACTGGGTAATGCGGAGTACAACAGAAGACTTGCTAAGAGGGGTTAAATGAATACCCTTCTAATGCCTTGAACACCTGGATTTCTCAGATGATCTCGCTCTCCTATCACACAGCCAACACCATATACAAGAAAAAAACAACTCGACAACACATTGAGCCAGCAAATTGAACTGAAAATCAATGGCAGTAAGACAGATATCATGACTGTTCACATTGTCTCACCATCACGGATAGAGGATTACATTCTCACCAATGTTGAAACATTCACATACTTGGGCAGCACCATCAGCCAGGACATGGAACAAGCCAGGACACCCAGAACAAAATCAGTAAAGACGGGAACACATTCAGGAAGTTAAATACAGTCTGGAAATCATCAAAATACACCACCAAATCCAAACTCAAGATTTATCAGAGCTGTGTACTTTCAACATTACTTTACAGTGCACAATGCTGGGAATGAGAAAATATGACATGTCTAAACCATCTTCATTCCAAACCTGCCTCAGAAAAATCCTCTGTGTCTTTTGGCCCAGAACAGTCTCAAACCAAGATCTATTGACACAGTGCAGCCAAAAGGATATGAGCACCATCATTGCATGGAGGCATTGGAGATGGCTTGGTCATGTGCTTCAAATGGACATTGATTCATCACCAGAGTAGCAATAAGATGGACACCTGAAGGCAGGTGAAAGTCACTCACAAACAACACGGTGAAGAGCTGTGGAAGCCGAGCTGAAAAACCTGGGGCACAGCTGGGGAACTATTGAAAGACTTGTGTGACAAAGTTCCGAGTCTGTATTTGTGGGTCCTGCGCTTCCTGGCAGATTTAGGGGCCTCAGAAACTCATCCGGGCCCCAGAGTGACCTCCCTTTCTCAGTAAGTAATTAGAAGAGACAGAAAGGGGGGAGCCCGGGCCCGCCCTCTACTCCAGACTCCAGCCCAGGGACCCTGATAGTATCAGCTAAGATGGCTGACCTTTTAGGCACAAAACACAATACAATTCCCTGGGCTACTTCCCCACAGCAGTCCCCGCTTCTTCAAACTCCACTTCACCCTTACCTCAGGGCCTCCTTCCTTCTGTATGATATGTTGTCCACCACTCAGTCTCACCAACAGCGTAACTTCCTTCCACAGCTCCTGACACCCACAGCCCACCTGACTAACTGGGAGGTTTTTATCTGGTTTCAGCCAGTGCCTGATTGGCTTCAGGTGTCCCAATCAGGCTAGCTGTTTCTTCTCCTTTCTAGAAGCTTCCTGATTGGCCTGGAGTAGCCTTTGTTTGGCTATCCAGGGAACAGGGACCTACACATCCTGAGACTGATATACCTGCCTTCCAGCACTCTCCTATACCCTTCTGGTCTGACTCCATCACACTTGCAAGAAACAGACAGGAGAGGAGAAGCTTTGTCACTACCATATAAACACCAGAGGCATAAAGGAAACATGATGATGATATAGTGGATTAACAAACGTAATCCTACGTTTGTTATCTAGGATTACTATTCAATGTATTCTGAAGTTTTGTGCATGATATCAGCACTCATTTCTAATAATGAAATACTCGTCTGGACATTTAGGGAGGGATAGTAGCATGCACACACACAAAACGGATGCACTTATGAAAACAAGCATAGATTTTTCTCTTTGGATAGAACTGCACATTTTATTTAAGAAGGAAAATTTAGCACCCCAGAAGAATTCCTAATGGAACGGGGCCAAGATTGAGTTTCTGACAACTCCACACAATGTGGGGTATGGGTATTATATGCAGAAAAGCAGCTAAGCTGCCTCCACAGCATTGTCCCCAAACTGAAGGGAGAACAGAGACGGAGATGGATAAGGGTGCAGCTGGGAGCGAGAGAGAGACAAACACCCCCATATCCTCTCTCCATTTGCCTCCTGTGCCATGGAAATTAGGTAAAAGATGCCACAACCTCCGCTGCATTATCCTTTACATACAACTTTACACTCCAACCAGCCCTGAAGATTAGGAGGATTATGGGAGGCTGTTGTGACCAGGAAGATGTGACTCTGATTAAAACTTACTGCCAGGTGCCAGGAGGGACAGACGTAGTGAGAAAGCATCAGGTTTGAAGATGACTTTTTTCTACAAGGGGCAAAGACAAGCCCCTGATGGGATATGGTGGGGGAATCTCCACAAGGTGATTCTAATAGGAATTTCCTTCTCTAGAGCCCCTTACCATATGCTTTTCTATGGGAGAGGTTCATCTGGGACCCAGGATTTCAATTGCTCTTCAGCTAATATATTCTAACCTATTAGATGCTCGTGTATTAGAACATGGCACTCAGATAGCATGGTGATTCACATCATCTGTGAACCCTGATAGAAAATCAGTTTTCAAACAGGTCTTCAGTTTTTGGTTTCTTTTTACTAGCACCTTCATTCATCTGAGCAGTGGGCCTATTATTCCAGGCTTCCTGTATCTCTCTCAGAACAATCACTTTTCCATTTAACCTGGAAGGCAGATAGATAACCTTTTCCATATCAAACTTGCATGCTAATCTAGTCCTAACCATGCCAGGAACTGTGGAAGCACCATCTTTTGCGGAGGCATTCTTCTTTTGAAAAAAAAAAATCAAAACAAAAAAACCCACCAAAATTCGACTCAGGTACCCTAGCATAAATGTGGAGTTGTACAGTGTTGCAGGTTAAAGGGAATAGCCATCACCAATACATAGTTTAGAATGCTCATGCTGAGCTGAAACATGACTCATCTATGGCATAGAGCAGGCCTGCACAACATGCGGCCCAGGGGCCACATGCGGCCCGCATGGGCTCACTGTGCGGCCCACGGGGGGTGAAGTAGGGGTGGGGCAAGCCAAGAGGTAGGGTGGGGGGAAGCAGATGGGGGCGGGGTGAGGGTGGGGCTTTTCGGCCCGCAGCTGGTTTTTTTCAGTAATATGGCCCTCGCTGCTTTCCAAGTTGTGCAGGCCTGGCATAGAGAATAAGTAAATAGAAATAACTTTTCTTTCAAAATTAGTTTTCCTATAATTTTGGCAGTGTGATGTACTAGGAAACAAGAATTTTGTATCACTGTATTAGCTTTCAGATTGCTATGCTGAGCAATAAGAGCAGAATATTTTTTAAAAATTAATCAAAGTATAATTATCAGAAATCATGCCTATGGCAACATATCATTTGTTTAACTTACAACGTGTTCATTATCTGCACTAGATAATGTGGCCTAAAACCCTAATTAAATTCTGAATGTATGTGTGATTTCACATAAATATTTTCCTTCCATCACACTGCCATTGCTGCTTCATCTCTGGCCTCTTGTCTGACTATGTAATGCATTGCCCCTTCTCTGGTTTGAGATAGGTGATGCCAACATAGCATTAAGCTGTTACTCATTCATTACAACTCTACTCTTTCCACTTAAACAAACAGAGATCTCACTTGGTAGAAATTTACAGTGTGGTTTTATGGAAGAAGCCTAGGGGAGTTAGGCTCCAACTTCCATTAATATTCAGTGGGAGATGAGCGGTTAACTCATCAAAACATCTTTGAAAATCCCACCTTTAGTGGTTTATGCTTATGTCATGACTCAAAACTTTATAAAAATGCTATAATTAGTGATATATACAAATCACAGTTTTGTTCCCTCCCCTTGTGGAAGTCAATAGAAAATCAAAATAGAACAGAATATTATGTTCCTGCTGTCGAATTATTTGGGTTTGTTTGAAGAAAAAAACTCCCTGGAAATGATCTCAACTCTACAAAATTTCTGTGTGGTTCTTTATTTCTATAGAATTCTATTGACTATCCAAAGAACTCTTTTGGTTTCATCCTTCTATTACATTTTATTCTGTAGGATCTTCCCATGAGTTATGATTCAGTTGTTTATTTTTTAAGACTATTTTCATCTGATATTTCTTTCCACTGCCTCATGTTATCTCTTTCCTTTCCTTCCTATCCCAAGGTATATGGGGTCATGATAGGAATTCCTATCACGAGTATAAGATAGAGAGCAACTAACACACAGTGAAACAGATCTCTGACCAGTAAGGGGATATTTCCATCTAAATGAGCAGAGACTGAGGTGTAAAGTTTCCAGTAAGGTTAATGGAGGTTGTGTGGCTCAAACCTGGTATATCATGCTGAAAACATACCCCTTAAGCTAATCCACTGCCAACTTTTAGTTTTGATAGGGAAATAGGCTATTTTTACAAGAAAAAGCAGTTTCCAAATCATGGAAAAAAATCAGAGAGCTGCACCAAGTTTCCCTCACTAACTTTCAAAGGAGTTAAAGCAGCAAATTTCCTGAGTTTCCACTTCATCTGCAAAAAAATGTTCACGATAGTAAGCCATTAAAATTCTGTCGGAGAATGCCACTAATGGCAAGAGCATTTTTCAGAATCTGTCAATTTCCTCAAATAGCCACCAGTACTAGCAGGCACAACAAGGTATTCCTCATTTAGAAGGTGTCAGTTCTTATTATTAATGTCATGGTGAAAACACCTGCTAAGTGCTTGTGTCTGGTACAGTGAGGCTCAATCACAGATGTGAGAAGGAGACTGACACTCAGCTCAGCCTGCAAGAAAAAGCTAGGCACATGTTTTCCCTTGCTTACAAAAATCCCACATTTATCTGTCACAAACAAGGCCCTGTTAAGAGCAGGATGGAAGAGAAAGGGAATCCACCTTATTAGATTATGATGATTCTAGAACTGACATCATTGCATGTTTAGAGGTGTTAGTTTCCACATTAAGATATTTCTTTACACTGTCAGCTCCTGGGAAAGTAAGTGTGTGTGTGTGTGTGTAAAAAAGTACAGCAGTGATTAAGGGGTGTTACATAAGCTGTACCACACCAGAGGTAACTCTGTTCCTCCTAGGCCACTCCTCTTGCACAAGAGGAAAAGAAATTTATGGCTACCTGAAAAGGGACCTGCTTATTTCTTCTTACTGACTGGTGGATGGAGCCATACCTCTGCCTGCTCCCATTCCTTCTTCCCACCCATCTCCTCAGGGGAAGAGCATATATAGGGAGCATGTATGGGGAGCAAGTGGCTTTGCAGCACCTCTGTTCCATGCTCCAGAAAACAGCTAAGTGGGAAGAGGGATGGTCTCCTTTGTGAAGCTGCATTAGGGCTAGTCACAATCTAGTCCTAAATGTTTACTGTTGTCAATAATATGCAAAATATTACTCTTCTGTTCATTTCAGTGGTAAATGTTTCACATCTATTGGAATCATCATCTTCATTGTTTCTCAAATCCTCTTCTCCAAAAGTTATTCCTGTTGCATGAACATTAAAATAAAGCTGCAAAAATGGTCACTACCTTACAAAGCATGGGAGGAAATGTGTTCACATCTTACTAATAATTTAATCATGAAGCCTCTTTGGTGGTGACACAGTCTTTATTACTTACCTTCCAACATCTCTTACTTTCTCCTTCAAATTCCTCCAAACCAGTGACCCTTCCTGTGCTGGAACCCAATTTTGCAATTTTCCTATTTGTATGCATGCATCATTTTTGTATTTGAAGTTATGAATATTGGCTGTGTACTATTTGATTTTCAGTAGCCTCAGTAAGGTCAGCTTCTTTAGAAAGGAATTTGCAAGTTAAGTGCCCAGTCAAGAAACACTTAACAGATAATGGATCTTGGAAGACTCCAATCCACATAAGAAGTCTTCCTGAGGAAGTTCAAGGTAGCATGTGAACAATGGCTGTTACCTGTAAATTCTGAGTCATGCATGGACATGTGACTTGCTCATGTGACTCCAAAACTCAGTCTTGTAGCTGGGATTCTACAAAGGGGGAGGGAGAGGTGTCTACCCACAAGAGGAAGTCTATTTAAGCCCCTGGAAACCCCTCCATTTTGTCTTCAGCTGGCTCAAGAGATATCCTTTGGGGGTGGAGAGGCTACCTGAAAGAAACTGGTACAAAGGACAGTAACCACGGCAGTGAGAGTGATTGCTGGACTCAAATTAGAAAAAAGGCTACTCTGTAAAAGAGACTTATTGGAACATCTCCGAGGGTGATATTTTATCTGTATTCAGTATTAGGTTTAGACTTGTGTGTTTTATTGTATTTTGCTTGGTAATTCACTTTGTTCTGTCTGTTACTACTTGGAAGCACCCAAATCCTACTTTTTATATGTAATAAAATCACTTTTTACTCATTAATTAACCCATAGTATGTATTAATACCAGAGGGGTGGGGGGCAAACAGCTGTGCATATCTCTCCATCAGTGTTACAGAGGGTAAAAACTTTATTAGTTTATCCTGTATAAGCTTTATATAGGGTAAAACAGATTTTTTGCGGGGTTGGACCCCATTGGGAGCTGTTTTCAATTAAGCCTGCAGTTGTTAGGGGATGTGGTTCAGACCTGGGTTTGCAGCTGGCTAGCGTGTCTGGCTCAAACCAGGCAGGACACTGAAGTCCCAAGCTGCCAAGGAAAACAGACTTAGAAGTAGTCTCGGCATATCAGTTGGCAGTCCCAAGGGGGTTTCTGTGATCTAACCCATCACACTTGTATTAACTACAAAGATGCAGAGGAGATGGTATTCTTTTGAGCATTATACATATGAGGTAAGTGAGACATGCAGAGCTTAAGTGACTTGCCCGGTGCCACACAGCGAGTCAGTGGCAGAGCTATGAATAGAATTTAGAAGTCCTGATTCACTGAGGCCTTGTCTAACCATTAAACTGCAGTTGGTGCCATAAGAAAGCTCATCTTTATAATCATAAACAAAACGAGGAATATTTGTGGCATCTAAGAGACTAACCAATTTATTTCAGCATAAGCTTTCATGGGCTATAGCCCACTTCATCGGATGCACAGAATGGAACGCACAGAAGTAAGATCCATTTATGTACACAGAAAGCATAAAAAGTTGGAAATTACCACACCAATTCTAAGAGGCTGTTTAATTTGGATAAGCCATTATCACCAGGAGAAAAAAAACCTTTTGTAGTGATAATCAAGTGGATCTGTGTCTGACAGTTGACAAGAAGGTGTTGTAAGGAAACTTAACTAGGGAAACAGATTCAATTAGTGTAATGACTAAGCCATTCACAGTTCCTGTTTAACCCTTGGTTGATAGCATCCAATTTGTAAATTAATTTCAGTTCCGCAGCTTCTCCTTGGAGTCTGTTTTGGAAGTTTTTCTGTTTTAAAATTGACACCTTCAGGTCTGTAATAGAATGGCCAGGGAGGCTGAAGTGTTCTACTGGTTTTTGAACGTTATGATTCCTGATGTCAGATTTGTGTCCATTTATTCTTCTGTGTAGAGACTGTCCGGTATGGCTAATGTACATGGCAGAGGGGCATGGCTGGCCCATGATGGCATATATTACATTGATAGATGTGCAGGTGAATGAGCCTCTGATGGTGTGGCTGATGTGATTAGGTTCTATGATGGTATCAGTTGAATGGCTATGTGGACAGAGTTGGCATTGGGCTTTGTTACAAGGATAGGTTCCTGGGTTAGTGTGTGTGTTCTGTGGTGAATGGTTGCTGGTGAGTATTTGTTTCAGTTTGGGGGTTGTCTGTAAGCAAGGACTGGTCTGTCTCCCAAGATCTGTGAGAGAGAGGGATCATCTTTCAGGATAGGTTGCAGGTCTTTGATGATGTGTTGGAGAGGTTTAAGTTGGGGGTTAAACGTGACGACTAATGGTATTCTGTTATTTTCTTTGTTGGGCCTGTCCTGTAGTAGGTGGCTTCTAGGTACTCTTCTAGCTCTGTCAGTCTGTTTTTTCAATTCCCCAGGTGGGTATTGTAGTTTTAAGAATGCTTGGTAGAGATCTTGTAGGTGTTTGTCTCTGTCTGAGGGATTGGAGCAAATGTAGCTGTATCTTAGAGCTTGGCTGTAGACAATGGATTGAGTAGGTTTCCGGTATATGGTGGTGTGTATGTGACCATCATTCATCATTTATCAAAAGAATAAATGGACACAAACCTGACCTCCTGCAACAGTTCCACTGGTCAGCAACAACAAACTACTTCAATGTCCATGCTAGTCCTGTCATTGTGTCTCAGTTTACAGCACCATCATATCTAGACTAAGCTCCCTTTCAAGCCAAGCACTTACACATATGCTTAATTTAAAGCACATGAATAATACAGTTGACCATAATAGGGCTATTCAAGTGCTTAAAGCAGAGGTGAGCAAACCTTTTGGCCCGAGGGCCACATTAGGGTTGCAAAATTGAATGGAGGGCCAGTAGGGAAGACTGCGCCTTCCCAAACAGCCTGGCCCCGCTCCCATCTGACCCCCTCCCACTTCCCGCCCCCTGACTGCCCCCCTCAGAATTCCTGACCCATCCAACCCCCCTGCTCTTTATTCCCTGACTGCCCCCTCCAGAGACCTCCTGCCCCTAACCACCCCCCAGGACATCACCCCATCCAACCCCCCTGCTTCTTGTCCCCTGACAACCCGCTCCCGAGACTCCCCTACCTACCCTTCCCCAACCTGACCCCTAGCCACCTCCTTGCCCCCAACAAACTCCTGGGAGTCCCACGCCCCATCCAACCCTGCCTGCTCCCAGAATGCTCCCTGCGACTCCCTGCCCATTATGTAACTCCCCTGGCTCCAGTCCCCTTACCACGCCGCTTAGCAGTGTTTCTGGCAGCCACATTGAGCCAGACACGCTGCTCCACACCTCCACCCCGCAGAGTGCTAAGGGGAGTTAATGATTGTAGATCTCTTTTAAAACTAAGTGAGCAGGATAACCCCAGGGTCTTGGCCAGCATTCCCTCCCTCAGTAAAAGAGTCTATTAGCAAGGCTGTGTGCAAGTTATTACTCAGAGCACTTTGCCTGTCATATTTCCCCATAGAGTTGCTGCCCTACTGGTACAGTATATAAGTTATTGTTTTGCAAAGTGCTTTCAGAGCTTTTGGACATGAGGCTACAAGTATAAAACAGTAGCATTTTTTTTTTTAAGAGAGCCTATTTGGTGTATTTAAATGCCATAATGTCCTTACCTGCACGAGCCAATTCAACATTGACTGCAACAGGAACAGTAAGCTGTTTTTCATTAACCTGTGGAAGAGGACAGATCTTGGGGGTTGTTTTTTTTCGCTCTGACTGCACATTGTACTCCATAGAATTGTAGCTGCTGTGCCAAGAACGGCAGGAATTAGCTCTGATCAACATTTAACTGTAATTTACTGAAGGAGGAGAAATATTTTAAAATGTTCTTTAAAGTGGTTGTTTCTGCTCTGTTCTTACTCCTCCTCTTTTCCTTTCTCAGCCTTTCATAAAGCCTCTAAGCCTTGTTTTCTATTCTCAGCAAAGACTGATTGATTTTGCTCCCTGGAATATTTCAGCAACTCCTGTGCTTCAGTTCTCAAGATGTATTCCCTCCCTATTCACATGTGCTTTCCCTTTAATGTCAAAGGCCTCTATAGAGCAAAGCATTTAAGCATGTGCCTAAATCCATCCCTATTCAGAAAAGTACTTAAGCATCTTTTTAAAATATAGTACTTCAATGGGACTAATCACGTGCTTATGTACTCTATTGAACAGGTATGCTCTGCTGAATTAGGGCCTCAGAGATTTGAAAGTATTAGAGCCATTCCAACATTCCTATAGCTTGTTAATTCAGTCTAGGGCAGGGTTAGGAAAACTACAGCCCATGAGCAAGGGCACTGGAGTTGGGGGCTGCACCATGGGGCTCTTCCCCGCTCCAGTGCACTAGCCAGGGTGCTGGGTCAGGGGCTGCTCCAGTGCTCAAACTGGGGCGCTGGATTGCAGGCCGCACCACATGGTGTGGCCCCGCTCCAGCACTCCAGCTGGGGTGCTCGGATGAGGGCCACACCACGCGGCTCGGCTCTGCTCTGGCGCTCCAGCTGGAGCATGGGATCAGGGGATGCACCGTGCCTGGAAGACGCAGCATGAGCTGCAGCAGGGTCCAGCTCTGGCTCCGAAGCACTTCAGTGGGAGCTGCAAGGGTGGTGCCTATGGATGGGGCAGCGTGCTGAGCCTGCTGGCCACACCTTTGAGTAGGTCTGGAGAAGGGACATGCCACTGCTTCCAGGACCCACTTGAGGTAGGCACCACTCAGACTGCACCCCTGAGCCTCTCCCTCTGCCCCAAAGCCCTGCTCCAGCCCTAATCCCCCTCCTGCTCTCCAAATCCCTTAATCCCAGCCCAAAACACATTTCTGCACCCCAGACTCCTCATAGCCAGCCCCAACCCAGAGCCCGCAACCCCAGCTGGAACCTGCACCCCTTCCCACACCTCTGGCCCAGCCCTGATCCCCTTCCCATCCAGCAAACCCCAAAGTCCCAGCCCCGAGCACCCTCCTCATCCCCAGCCCCACCCCAGAGCCCGCACCCCCAGCAAGAGCCTTCACCCTCTCTCACACCCCAACCCCAATTTTGTGAGCATTCATCACCCGCCATACAATTTCTGTTCCCCGATGTGGCCATCAGGCCAAAAAGTTTGCCCACTCCAGTCTAGGGTATTTATACTCTCTCTTGAGCAAGAGCATAGACCACAACAATAAAAATGAGCATGCTAGCTAGAACTAAGATATTTTCACAAATGCATTTAAAAATTGGAATATGAATTGTTCACATTTTGTTGCAAGACCAGTTTTTTTAAAAAAAGTGAATTTTGCGGAGTTTATTGTGATTTTCTTTGTTTAAAATTTATTTTAAAATAGAGCCATTTTCACTCAAATTTTGCATGCTGAGAAAGATCAGTTTTCTCAGTGGAACACATATTTCAGTGTGCTAAGTGCTATTGTATGAACATTTTATGAAAACAAAAATTGGATAACAAAATAGCTCAAAACAAAAATGGGGAAAATATTTGCTATTATTGCACAATCCTACTTCTAAGTGAGAGGTGGATACTCTCTGTCTTTGAAGTTCCTAGATGGAATTCAGACAAACAGTTCACTGCGATCCATATCCAGGAAAACCTTTTGATTGTCCTTAACTTTATGCACCAGCAGCAGTTCAAATGACTTTAATCAGGTATGTAAGTCTTTAGAGGATGGGCGCTCATGCATCTAGTGAAAAAGAGTTGGTCCATAAAGCTTCCATGACCCCTGTACTGCAATTTGATATGTGCAGGTGGAACCCTGCTATCACATCCTATCCAGACTGAGTGAACTCATTGCTGGATTGTGCCCACTCCATGTTCGGAACTTCCACTGAAGTTAATGAGATTTGTTGCGTAGGGCTTGAGGAGTCCAGCCTAGGATGAGTGAAGGGATGAACTTTCTATATTTCAAGCAATTAGATATGCTCCAAAATATTGGGCCTTCCTCTGGTTATCACAGCCAAATTAACTCATATTCTCTTCCTATTCAATTGAAGCCTGCATCTCTTTTAAATTTAAAAATAACCATCATTATAAAAGATCATGAGGATACTTCCTATCATGCCCATTCATCAGTACGGGCAAATATCCCCAAAAGGGTAACCACATGATTAGAGCTATTGAAAAATGGTATTTGATGATGCCAAATTTTGTTTTGTGTTTTGATTAAATGAAAACCAGAACATTTGTGGTTGTTTTAAGTTTTCTAAGACTGTAGAATTTTCAGGGTTTTTTTTTCACTCATTTACCTCCCTTCTTTTCAATGTTTCTTTTTCCTTCCTTAAAGGAAAAAACACAAACTTTGAGATTTTGCTCTCTTCTTGAAAAAATAAAGATTTTTTTTGGCAAAAATGAAAAAAAATCATTTAGGTGAAAAAGATATTTTTCACCAAAAAAAATGCCAGAAAAAAGTTTTGAGCAGCTCTTCGCATGATTGTACGATAGTAAACCTGGTCTTTCCTACATTAGATTCTATACTTTGTGTTACTCCCAATTACTGCATCACATCTGAAATTAGATCGAGTTTTTGAGGGCTAGGACTGTGTTTTTTATACACTCTGTCCAGCGCCTACCAAACTTTTATGTGCTCTACAATACCCAATAATAATAAAGAAGAATCACATTTTATTTGTGCCTCTCTAAATTCTCATGTGAGAAGTTCTTTTTCTTTAGGGCTGGTCTTCACCAGGGGGTTGGATCGACTAGATACGCAACTTCAGCTATGTGAATAACGTAGCTGAAGTTGGCGTATCTGCAGCCAACTTACCTGCCGTCCTCACAGCGGCAGTGGTCGGCGGCGCGCTCCCCTGTCGACTCCAGCTTGCGTCTTTTGGCGAGCTGGAGTTACGGAGTCGACGGGGGTGCAGCTGGCGATTGCTTTATCGTGTCCTGACGAGCCGCGATAAATCGATCACCAAAAGACCGACTGCTACCGTGCGTAGTGAAGACAAGCCCTTAGTAGTATCAAAATAATGAAGGTAACAGAGATAACCCCATCTTGTCTGCTGGCTAAATACACCAGATGGTTTGACTGAATGTTTCACAGACAACTTTTGCTGTTTCTTCATTGTTTATGAATCTCAACTGTTTTTGACCATTATGTCTGTATTTCTCTCCTAGTTAGTCATTGACCCCTGTTCCCATTAGTAAAAGTTGAGAAATGCTCACCCCCTTTACAACCATCACTGCCTCCATTGCACATATGGGTACTATTGTATGAGTCACTATCTTAATGACAGCTAAGTATATTACTGCCTAGAAAATTAACTCACACACTGTGAATAATCACAGAAAAGAAATTTGTTTTCCTACAAGGTTGTTTTCCAGCTGTTTTAATGCAGACAATTTTATCCTGAAACACAAATTGAAAAAAAAGAAGACTTGAAAATCTGCATAATTTGGAAGTGCTTAATGTAAATTAGATAGATCAACCTAATTTTATTTCAGTACTTTTTAATTGCATTTATAATTAGTCAAATACATTAATGTGCTACACAGAAGGTCAGGAGTTCTGGTGAAGGAATCTAATTAAAATGTTCTACTGCATTTATGTCACACATGTGCTTAGTAACCTTGAAGCCTTCCTGTAGGAGCAAAGGAGCCTTTTGTACTTCTTTTTATTTTTGTACTTTTCGTTATTTATAACTTATTTTGTCTTAATCAAAAGTCATCATACAACAGTATAGCCCTTAAGCCTTGTGTTTAGGCTTAATACAAGCATTCTAGTCTCTCATTCCATCCAGCAAAAGCATTCTAATTACTTTAGTTTGATGCATTTTGTATTATTCTTCATGATAGATTAATAAAACAAAAACAAGTTGGTCTTCGTTAGAGCTCTTAGATGAACGCCTGTTGCCTGCTCTTTTCCCTCTAGCAATCCCAATTTGAACTGTGCAACATATAAGGATGGGGAACATCAGAAGTTACTGTCAGGCAAATATTTGAGTATAAGTGGTGTCTGGTATTTATCCCAATACTTGAATCCACTTGTAGCACTTATTTGAAATATTATATATATATATATATAAATTAGTAATGCTAATTTTGTTACTTAGACTCACATTGTGTTTTTATTTCATTTAAATTATACATGTGCAGGTGTTCAAACACTTTTCTTTCATCACCCTCTGAGGTGGTAGAAGTGATATTAACATAATTCTTTTATGGATATGATTGCTCAAAAGATTATAGAACTCTGCCTCACTGAGTTTCCCCCATACTCTGGTTATAGTCCAGAGCAAAACATAAGGAAACCTAGGAAAGGGATGGGGCCCTGTGATGTGGTGTACACCTCCCCACCCACACATACCCACACTGGGCAACAAGGGGTTAAGGAACTGCTCTGGGCTCATTCAGGCCTGCCCTGGCACATTTATAGGAAATGCACCTTCTCCTTTTGAAGGAGTTAAAAGCCAGGGGAGCAGCTTATTTGGTGGCTCACCAGGGAAGAGAACAGATCTGCAACCTGCAGTTCCAGCAAAGAGGAGCTGAGGGAAAAGCTGACTCTCTCCCTAAGATAATTGCCCAAAGGTCCGACCCTGAGGGAAGGGAGAGCCTATGGCAGATATCCCTGAGAGAGAAGAATTCCCCTCTCTCCCACCCCTTATCAACTCTGGACTTTAGTAATTCCATTTTATTGTTATTTGGACCATCCCCACAAGGGAAAGCCCTATGAATGAGGGCGCCCAGGATGTTGGGCAATGCCATGGGAGGAGGCAGTTGCCACCTGAGAGAGAAAGAGAGCAGCCTCACTATACACAGCCACCAGAAAGTGCCTTGTAGTGAGTGGACACCCTTCAGGCCGCCTTAACCCAGACAGCGACTTTTGGACAGTCGTGGGGGAGATGATAGAAAGTGGCCCAAGGACGGCAGTGATAAGCAGCTCTAGCTATCAGATAACTGATAAACCCTCAAAGAGCCCTGGGTCAGAGCCCAGTGGAGCGGGAGGGCCCAGTCTTCTCTACAAACAACCCTCTGGAAATCATGGGCCTAAGCCTTGACCACTATGTGATGCTACCCTTTCAATCAACCCCCAAGCGAGGACTGTAACAGGCACCATATCACATAGTAACCATTTTCATTGCTTTTGTCCATATACTCATAACAAACACTTTGGGTTTTAGAGTGAATTTAGTGCTGCTGGAAAGTGTCAGCCTGACAGCCCTGGAGAATGAAGTGCTCCTTAAATAGAGGACATGCAGCAGCACAAGCTTGACCTTATTGTTTTGCCAATATACCTCATTCTTCATCAGCAGGGAACATGTGTAGTCATGTTCAATTACGGTGATCATTCAACTCCGGGCCTTTATATTGAGAATGTCCAAGAGATGTCACTAAATACCAATACTGAGTGTTAGTCATCTGCCCACAATGACAGTGACCACCAGCTCATTGTCCCAGACACCACAAGAGGACAATACAAAACACCAGAAACATGGTTTAACTAAGCCTCAACTATATTAAGTGACACATCTGGGGGTTATCTGGCAAAAAAAAAACCCAAAAAAACCCTATCAAAAAACCCCTCATCTAGTGCAGGCCATCCTTCATTATTAATCCATTACAACTGGTAGAGAGTTGCTATCAACCTTCCCACCCCATTAACCTGGTCCTAACACTATTGCTGAGATCCTTTTTGTTGGAGGGTTAAGGAGTCAGGGAAGAGCTGTTGTTTCCCCCACTGTGCCTGACATTAGGAGTACCAACCCCATTCCCCACTTTCATTAGAAGATGCTTTTCCTTATCTGCTTCCAGTTCTGGGTTTATCTGAGAACCAGACCTCCTAATGAATGTTCACCTGCACTAAGCATTTTCCACTAGTAGGTGCAAACAATTTGGTGCTCACAATGACTGGGACCACGAGCTTATTTCACACAAATGATGAAACAGCTTGGTAGCTATTTTTGGCTGTCACCAAGGCATCAACATAGCTCTTACCAGGATGAAATGGACAAGGGGACTCACCAGATTAAATTGTAGTGGAAATTAGATGCCTTTAGTTGCAACCAAGGTAAAATGATATTACACTTTCCTTCAACAATGGACAAATTATTATTACTTTGTTACACCATCTAGAAATGCAGATAAAAATTTAGAGAGAGTTGTCCATTTGGCCAAGCAGCCTATTTTATATTTAATGAGAGGCACACATTATTTGGAACACTATTAATTCCTACAGATTTCCTAAGATGATGCATGAACAAAACCAATACCATTTGTGAAATTAATTATAGAAGGTATGGAATGCAAATTTAGCATTGCGTACATTTTGCAAAGGGTACCAAAGAAGAGTTGCAGAAGTGACAAAGAGTCCTGTGGCACCTTAAAGACTAACTAAAATTTTAGAGCATAAGCTTTCGTGGGCTAATACCCACTTCGTCGGATGCATGCAGTGGAAGTATCCAGGGGGAGGTATAAATAGGTAGGCAAGAACCAGGTGGGAGATAACAAGGTTAGTCCAATGAGGCTGAACCAGCTTGTTATCTCTAATCAGGGAGGGTAAGGTGTTCCTCTAGCAGCTGAACTGGAGGTGTGAATAGCGAGAGAAGAGAAGCTGCTTTTGTAGTTAGCTAGCCACTCGTAATCTTTGTTCAATCCTTGATTGATTGTATCAAATTTGCAAATGAATTGCAGCTCTGCAGTCTCTCTTTGCAGTCTGGACTTGAAGTTTTTTTGCTGCAAAATGCTGACCTTTAAATCTTTTATGGTGTGTCCTGTGAGGCTGAAGTGCTCTCCTACAGGTTTATGAATATTGCCATTCCTGACATCTGATTTGTGTCCATTTATCCTTTTTCGTAGGGACTGTCCAGTTTGGCCGATGTACATAGCAGAGGGACATTGCTGGCACATAATGGCATATATTACATTGGTAGATGTGCAGGTGAATGAACCAGTGATGGTGTGGCTGATCTGGTTTGGTCCTGTGATGGTGTTGCTGGTGTAGATGTGTGGGCAGAGTTGGCATCGAGGTTTGTTGCATGGATTGGTGCCTGAGTTAGAGTTATTATGGCGCGGTGTGCTGTTGCTGGTGAGAATATGCTTGAGGTTGGCAGGTTGTCTGTAGGCCAGGACTGGCCTGCCTCCCAAGGCCTGTGAAAGTGAAGGATTGTTTTCCAGGATAGGTTGTAGATCACTGATGATGCGTTGGAGAGGCTTTAACTGAGGACTGTAGGTGATGGCCAGTGGTGGTCTGTTGTTTTCTTTCTTGGGCTTGTCTTGCAGCAGCAGGCTTCTGAGTACACGTCTGGCTCTGTTGATCTGTGTCCTTATTTCCTTGTGCGGGTATTGTAGTTTTGAGAAAGCTTGGTGGAGATCTTGTAGGTGTTGGTCTCTGTCTGAGGGGTTGGAGCAAATACGATTGTACCTCAGTGCTTGGCTGTAGACAATGGATCGTGTGGTGTGCCCGGGATGGAAGCTGGTGGCATGAAGGTAGGCATAGCTGTTGGTAGGTTTTCGGTATAGGGTGGTGTTGATGTGGCCATCATTAATTTGCACCGTGGTGTCCAGGAAGTGGACCTCCCGTGTAGACTGGTCCAGGCTGAGGTGGATGGTGGGGTAGAAGATGTTGAAATCATGGTGGAATTCTTCCAGAGTTTCTTTCCCATGGGTCCAGATGATGAAGATGTCATCAATGTAGCGTAGATAGAGGAGGGGCGTGAGTGAACGAGATTTGAGGAAGCGTTGTTCCAGGTCAGCCATAAAGATGTTGGCATACTGTGGGGCCATGCGGGTGCCCATAGCGGTGCCACTGGTCTGGAGGTATATATTGTCACTAAATTTGAAATAATTGTGTGTGAGGATAAAGTCACAGAGCTCAGCAACCACTTGTGCTGTGGCATCATCAGGGATACTATTCCTGACAGCTTGTATTCCATCTTTGTGTGGGATGTTTGTGTAGAGAGCCTCTTCATCCATGGTGGCTAGCATGGTGTTTTCTGGAAGGTCACCAATGCATTGTAGTTTTCTCAGGAAGTCAGTGGTGTCACGGAGATAGCTGGGAGTGCTGGTGGTGTAGGGTTTGAGTACAGTGTCCACATATCCAGACAGTCTTTCAGTGAGAGTGCCAATGCCCGAGATGATGGGGTGTCCAGGATTTCCAGGTTTGTGGATCTTGGGTAAAAGATAGAATAACCCCGGTCGGGGTTCTAAGGGTATGTTAATTTGTTCCTGTGTTAGTGTAGGGAGTGTCCTGAGTAGACGGCGCAGTTTCTTAGTATATTCTTCAGTGGGATCTGAGGGAAGTGGCCTGTAGAAATTGGTGTTGGAGTGTTGTCTGGTAACCTCCTTTCGGTAGTCAGACCTGTCAGCACCGCCTTTATCAGCCTCTTTGATTATGATATCAGGGTTGTTTCTGAGGCTGTGGATAGCATTGCGTTCTGCTCTACTTAGGTTGTGAGGCAGGCGATGTTGTTTTTCCACAATTTCTGCCTGTGCACGTCAGCGGAAGCATTCTATGTATAGGTCCAGACTGTCATTTTGACCCTCAGGAGGAGTCCACGTGGAGTTCTTCTTGTGCTGCTGGTGGGATGGTGTCTGTGTATCAGTGCGCTGTTCTATGTAGTCTTGAAAGTATTCTTTGAGTTGGAGATGGCAAAAGTAGGCTTCCAGATCACCGCAGAATTGTATCATGTTTCTGGGGGTGGTGGGGCAGAATGAGAGTCCTCGAGATAGGACAGACTCTTCTGCCGGGCTGAGTGTGTAGCTGGATAGATTGACAATACTGCTGGGTGAGTTAGGGGTACCACCACTGTGGCCCCATGTGGGAGACAGGATTTTAGATAGCTTGCAGTCCTTTTTCTTTTGTAGAGAGGTGAAGTGTGTAATATAGATCTCCTGTCTTATTTTAGTAAAGTCTGTTTGTGTGGAGGGTTGGTTGTTTATCAAGGTCTCCAGGTTGGAAAGCTCTTTTTTGATGTCTTCCTGTTTGCTGTACAGGATGCTGATCAGGTGGTTCCTCAGTTTCTTAGATAGTGTCTGGCATAATAATAATAGGCACAAACCTATTTATACCTGCCCCTGGATACTTCCACTGCATGCATCCGACAAAGTGGGTATTAGCCCACGAAAGCTTATACTCTAAAATTTTAGTTAGTCTTTAAGGTGCCACAGGACTCTGTCACTTCTGCAATTCCAGACTAACACGGCTACCCCTCTGATTCTTGACAACAAAGAAGAGTTTTATCAGACTATCTTTTCAGATGTCCAAAAGTTGATCTCTTTTGTAGATTTATAACACACAATCCTATACTTAATTAAATTCAGTGCTGTACTTTCTTGTGTCTTGTTATTAGAGGCAACTCTGTAAAAATTCATCTTTGAGGATATAATCTTTTTTAAAGTAATGAATATTACTCTGAGTTGAATTAACAGAAATAGCATGTACTTATAAACAATAAGAATAATCAATGTAGTTCAAATAAAAATAAGCCATTTTTTAGTGTAGGTCTACAACTCAAACAGAACCTCTCTGAAGGTTTTAAAAAATGAGGTAATAAAAAAGTATCAAAATTTCAGACAGAGAAAGGCAATTATCTTAGGAATCTTATAACTCATCTGAAACCAAACAAGGACACACTGGAAACCTTATTGGAGAGCCTGTTTCCACAAGATTCCTGAGTAGGAAGATTGAATAATATTTGTGCAAACATACTTTTAGGTCCTTTAGTCTGAACCAAGCCAATTACGTTTTCCCATCAATAACCAAAAATACCATGTAATTCAAAGAATATGGAAGTTTATGGAAGAGGGAAGAAGAAAGGACCAGCTGTGACAAACATAGAATTAAAAATCTAACACTACAGTCCATAATCTACTCATAAGAAATAATATGAGAAATAAAAACTGACAGAAGTATAATATTTAGGTTTTTTCCTTACCGATTCAGATTCATATTACCACCATGATTGTCTCAGTTCTAATCTAGATGTCAATTTCTCATTATACACCCAGACTGGAGGTCACTGTTATAACTAATGAATGTCTGCTGGAGCAAATGCTTATTGTATCTTAGCCTAATTCTAGTAAAATTTAAATGGTCTATTAATTTTCTTAATAAATTTATATGTGGATCCTGACTGCAATCTGTCTTTGATTAACTAACAAAGTGTGTGAAGATCTTGACAAGCTGGTTGTTCAGAATGTTTCAAGCAAATGCCATTCTGTGTGATAAAGAATTTCTCTTTAATCTATCTAGAGCAGGCTTTAGCTATGATGCTGAACATTCTTTGTTATTATCTAAACTTACAGTGAGATGTTTTTAGCTCTAGTGCAGCTGCTGCTATTGTCAGCATTGAGTAATTTTCCTAGTGGAGAAAAATCTCAGGTAATTGGGCATCTGCATTCTGGACTAGGATCCCAGTCCAATAGAGCACTTGACATGTGCCTAACATTCATGTCCCTTTAAATTTTGAATTAAATTATCAAGTGCTTCACTCAGTAAAGATGAACTTAAGCACATGCTTAAATGTTTTGCTGAATCACACCTCACTGAATTTTCTGAATGGTCTTCAGGTGTAGTGCCATGTGCAGCATATTGTAGATATCCAGCTTCCAATAGTCCCTGGCATAGTTTACTGAAGTGATGTCTGTATTCCTATAAAAATGTAGCAAGTGTAGAATGCTGTTCAATGTTGACGGCTGAAGCTATTAGGCTATCCAGAAGTGACTGGGGACTGTACAACATCCTCAGGTACAAATAGTGGGCATGCTCCAGCAAAGAAATCAAAATAATGAAGAGTTCCTCTGGTTTCTTCCCACACCCTATAAGCATTGTCCAGACAGCTAGTCCCATTCATGACTCACTCTATGTTAGATACCAAGCAAAGCTCTGATCCTACAGTGCATTGTACTTGGGTAGAATGCTGCAGTTGTGCAGAACCTCACTGATTTCAACAGGTATCTGTGGGTGCAGGGTTCAGCACATTGCCATCTCATGTCACTCAACCACACTGAATGTGTCAGATGACATGGGCATTTATGAAGTGGGAGTTATCTGCAAACCAGAATCCTGCCCTTCTCATTCACTCTCCTTACAGTGCAATGAAGAGGAGGTGTGACAGAATGGATCCCTTCGGAATTACTGCATGACAAACCCCTGGCGACAGGCACAAAGTTTACCAGTACTTCTCTCAGAAAGAAAGGAGTAGAGACAATAGCAGTGTCGACACTTCATGATTCATGTTATTGAAGGAAAGTGTCAATCCTAAAAAAGTTATTGCTAACAACTGATCTTCATTCTTTACTAGAAGATCCCCAGACCCACCACCAATGCAGTTGCTGTACAGACCAAAATCCATAGTAATCAGGCTCAAAGAGAAATATTCTGGAAAAATCTATTTCTTGTACAAGGTAAAGATTTCATTTCTTTCTCCCTGATCCTTCAGTACGGTCCAGCAGGTGCAAGGCTCTGCCTGTGCAGGGCTCATTGCAATATTTCAGCCTTTGTTTGCAATCTCTAACCTGCTTTATAAATATTACTGACAGCAGTAATAAATTATTCCTGCAGTATACTGCAACCTCAGGAGACCAAACACTTAATAATGCCATGGAGTCATTATATATAAAATCAGTAGTCTTATTCATCAACAAAAATCTGCACTAAAATAAGGAAGAAGGTCCAACCCAAAACTCAAACACACAGGAGAAAAAAGGAGGAAAAAAAAAAGTACCTAGTTCTGCTCAGTCCAGAGTGTATAAGTTCCCAGGAAAAGAAATGTTTCTCACTATTAATTATCTGTGAAATGTTTTTTTTAATTTTAATTACACTTGGCATGTCTGAGTCTCCTGCTGGTGGATGTAATGAAACTGAAAAGTGATTTAAAATTATATAATCTGCACCACTAGATAGCAGTGTGATCACCCAATTCAACAGATAATAAACCAGTACAATTAATAAATATAGTTTAAATATTATGGCTCTATTTAGGATAGTTAAAACAGGGCGTAGGACTGTTAAACCAGGAACTAAAAAAGTTTAAATATTTTCTTACAGATTATGAAGAGTGTTTTCACCCTACCAATAATTTACAATTACAAAGTCAATACACATATGTCAATCAGTCTCATCCCTTTCACCTTGCAGCCTCTCTTCATATAATGCACTAGTACTCCAATACATCAGAGAACACACAGACCTTACAAATATGATAAGAGCAGATGTAAATAGCTGCTCATAGGGGATCATTTGTAATGTACAAGAAATTTTATTTTACCTCCTAAACCCAGGATGAAGCTATGTGTTCTTCAGTTTCATCTATTGACATTTGATCTATTACCTATTTACTACAGCTTATAGAAAAATCAGAATTCCAGTCCAGTGGAAACTGCTGATATTTCCACACGTAACATAGTCCCGGTTTGGGGGGGAAATGCCAAAATATTGAATTTTCTTTTATGAATGTGAAACTCAAAAATATTGGACCTGGAAAAGTCATTTTTCACTTTGACATTTTCAGTTGAAACAGAATATTGTGAGATTCCCAAATTATTTTTTTATCCATCAGACTGAATTGAACTATTTCATTTAGGCTTGGTTTAACATTGAATTGACTCTGCCTTATCAGAGTTGTAGTACAGGTGCTGCAAACCCTATTCTCCTGATTAGGCTGGACTCCTCATCTGGACTACATACACTCTGACACACCATGATCATTTGACATTCATGATACATTGTGGCATTTCAGTCAGTGGGGATTCCATGGTACATCCTAGGAAATGAAGTCCAACTAGAGACCCTAGACTATACATGTGGTTGGAGTATGAGGCATACAGATTATAATGCCCTGGTGTGTCAGCTCAGGCAGACACAAATTGATGTCAAACAATTCACTCAGTCTGACCAATCAAAATGTTACACTTCAGGCTAATACAATACAGGAACTCCTCACTTAATGTTATAGTTATTTTCCTGAAAAATGCATCTTTAAGCAAAATGATGTTAAGTGAATCCAATTTCCCTGTAAGAATTAATGTAAATGAGAGGCTTAAATCACACACACACACACACACACACACACACACACACACACACACACACACACACAGTATAAGTTTTAAACAAACAATTTAATACTGTTACACAGTGATGATGATTGTATACCTTCGTTGAGGTGGAGGAGTCAGACGGTGGGATATTTCCCAGGGAAGGCCTTACTGCTAAATGATGAATTAGCAATTGGATGAGCCCTCAAGGGTTAACTCTCACACTCTACATGGCAGCAGGAAAGGAGGGAGGGCAGACAGAGACACACAGCTTGTGTGTGTTTGAGAGATAGAAATGCTCATTTCCCCTTTAAGTATGAAGAATGGGGTCAGAAGTACACTGCCTTGTTAATGAGATGAGCAAGCTGAGACCGGACGGCAGCTGCTGCCTATGGCAGCAGCTCCATCTGTCCATGTGTCTCCCCCTGCTCTGTGGAAGATGGAGTAAGTGGGGTGCAGGAGCAGGAGGGAGGGGACATCCGGACAGCCCCCCTCTCTCCTTCTCCTCCCTCCGAACCAGGAGTCTTGGGGAGCAGCTCCAAGACAGAGGGCAGGAGCAGCACATGGCAATTGTGGGGAGGGACAGCTGAACTACCAGCAATTGATAGCCTGCTGGGCAGCTGCTGCACAGGGAACTTAGCGGAGCGGGTTGCTGATAGGGGGAGCTGATGTGGGGCTGCTTGTCCACCCTGGTTCCAAGCACCTACCAGCTAGCTGCAACGGGCTGCTCTTTCTGCAAGCAGTGGACAAAGCAGGCTGCTGCCAAACAACATTAGAAGGGAGCATTGCACAACTTTAAACAAGCATGTTCCTTAATTGATCAGCAATGTAACAATGAAACAATGTTCACCGGGATGACTATAAGTGAGGAGTTCCTGTACACAACATTTTGTTTCAATTTTCCCAATAACATAAAATAAAAAATCAGCAAAGTTGAAACTTTCCCACAGGGAATTTAAATTTTGCAGGAGCCACATTTGCTGTTGAAAAAAAAAACATTTTGAAAATTTCCATCCAGCACTATTATCTACAGATATACAGATAAAGAGCTGTATGGTAACAGTGCATCCTGAAAATTGACAAGTGTGACTTATTTAAGGCCAGTGACAGGAAAGTATTCTACATCCCCAGGGCCCTTATTGACAACTCTTTATTAGCCATTCCCTCAGTATTATACTGAAGGGGTTGTACTACAAACCTCTCTTCTCATCACAGCTATGGTGAAAGATGGTCTCTCAGGTGGGCTGACTCTAGATTTTCAGTCTCTTCCATAAGGATCTCATAATATTTACTGTCTTAAATGACATGATCTGAAATCTGAAATCAACTCCTCCTAATGGATCTACTTCCTCTCTGTGTTCTCTCACATCCCAGGTGACTGCCCTAATCACTGAGCTATGAGCTATATTGAGGTCTCTCTCTCCCTTTGGCTTAATAATTAAATAAAAATCAAAAAGTCTCCTTTTCTTCCCAGTGTGGAACAAAACTAAATTTTGAAACTCAAAAGTGTTCATGAAATAGAATTATCGTTTTCTGGTCAGTTCTACATCTGAACAAAATGGTTAAAAATAAGCAATGAAACTAACACAAATACAAATAAAAAACAAAATAATTCGCTATATAGATTTTGGGCACATCCAAAACCTTGTTATACTATAAGAGTCCAACACAACTGTGCTGATTTTGAATCAAGAATGAATCAATGGAAGTAAAAACATGTAGTGAAATATTGCCATTAAAAAGCTAACATTTCCTGGAAGCAGAAAAACTACAACAAGCAAGTGTTGAGATGCTTAATGACACAAATCTGTTTACAATTATATCTGATTTTTTTTTCCTATGCCAAAAATAAATTACCAGAATTAAAAATCTTCTGATGATGGTTCCATGGTTTCTCCGAAATGTATTTTATTCCAAGTATTTTAGAGTCAGTATTACAACTGATTACAAATAGCAATAATACAAAGGAAAACAATGGATTGAAATACACCTCCTGACCACTAAAAATAATAATTAGCCACTGGAAAGATGCAACAATGATTCAAGAATGGACTGTAACTTTAACAAAAACTGCATCATTTTCAAAATTAGATGCTTTGATTTGCTTAATGATATGGATATATTTGATGCAGTAACTCAACAATTCTGGCCCAGGAGATGGGAGACAGAAAATTAAAAAGCAACTTTAAGAAAAAAGTTTTGCTCAGAAATTCTGTAACATTTGCTCCTCTCTCCACCTTTTTGCTCTCATTCAAGTACAATATGTCCATTACTATCATTCACTTTTATTTTCCTCCTCATTTTCATATACTTGAACCAAAATCCCAAACACCTCCAAGTGCTAGAGTTTTAAAAGCCACTTTCAATTCTCATTAAGAACAAAGATGATGAGTACATTTGTGGGAGACATATGATGAGTCACTTTCCAATTCCCTGCACCTTGTTTAGTCATTTACACCAGTGCAAAGTGAGTGTCAAATATTACCATATCAGAATAATTACATTTAACATCCACTTTTGATGCAATTTGCACTGATGAAAATGACTGTGCAGGGCAATGGAGAATGAAGTCTATGCAAAGTTAATTAATAGGGCTGGAAAAAAAAAACCTCCTACTGAAACTTTTTTGATGAAAACTTTGGGTTTTGACTCAATTTTTTTCATGAAATATCTATGCTTTTGGTGGAAAATGTTTTGTTGTCGAAAAACCAAACACGTGAAAAGCTGAAATATTTTTATTTGAAAATGTTCCAAATTCCCTGCACATACAGCAAAGTACAAATTCCTACTTTGGTTACATTACTATTCCTGTGAAAATCATCACCAGACAGAGCTGCAGCTTCAATGAAACTACATCAATTCCTAGTAGTGGAGGTGCTGTCCAAACTTCTCAGTAAGGCCCCAGTGCTTGACGTCAGTGGAACTACTCCCAGTGTATAAAGTTTTAAGCACATTAGCCTTTGAAGAGTTTAGGCTTTTTTCATTGTACTTGCAGTGAGTAATTATATATCTTTTAGTGCAAAAATAAACAAATGTAGTTTTGAAGCGTACTTTTAAAAACAATAAGCTTCTTAAAACCAAATACTCTCATAACTAGGGTACAAACACTTGGGTTTCTTCAGAATAAAATCTAGTAATCTGGATATAATTTGGTCCTAGTTATTCATTATTAATAGAGCTGCCTACTTCCACAGAGGCCATTCACAGAAGCTTTTGTTTATTCCCCCCACACATTAGTTGGATATCAGGGTTCTTGGAATCAATCAGTTCATACTTTGGACTCTTAGGATTATGGAGTATTCTAGGATGGCTGTGCTAAAACAAAATGCTTTAATTCACCAGCTGTCATGTATTTAGTTAGAGATTTTGATGAATCCTTCCTACTTAGATGTGCTGTCATACTTTGTGTTCTATTAAAACAAAGACTTCCCCCGTTACACAAGGACTGTATGACTTTGATAAACTTTTTGTTAGCATGGAAGGCTTGTCTGTCACCTTAATGTTAGCTTTAGAGTTGAACAACTTGTCAGCTGCCAATATTGATATTTTCGGAGGGGTGGGAAGTGGGGGTGCAGTCTCACAGAATGAGGCTTCTCTTACGCAGAGAGATAAAAAGGTCTGGATACAGAAGAACCTTTCAGAAATTTGGCATACTTCAGGGGATTCCCCCTTCCCCTCTTTTTGAAACAAAAAACAACTAGATGTTAAACTGTCATTCACTGATTCATAAGTGTTAAAGTAACCCAGTGGGCCCATCTTGCTTTTCAGATGCAAATGATATTAGTATTTATATATTCTATATAAAATGAGTATACTCAGTAAATATTAAGAATGTCATTGTACTGAGGGACTGAATGGAATCTCACAATTGAAGAGTGAGTTATAATATCTAGAAAAAAATAAGGTGAAAATGATGGGGTGACACTCAAATATAGTAACAAACCATGATAATTAGAAATTAAATCTTTAAATGTTGATTTTGCCTGTAATTTTCTCTTGTTAAAATGGTAATAGAGGTTGACTAAGTTACATGGTAATGTTCCCACTGCCAACAGATGTTTATGTTAAAAATAAATTTAAAAAAATCTTCCAGTGCCACTATAATAGTGCTAACATTACACTAAGATTTTACATTCATAGATTTTTAGAATGTAATATATTAATTTAATGGAGGCATTGGTGTGGTAAGATGTGTCTCTGTCTGAATAAAGATCTTAGATATAGCTGTGCCTCAAACCTTATTTTCCATCCAGCATGTATGTTAAATAACTGTGCTAGTGATTTTCTTTCTGAAAGCTCCAATTTTATTTAAGTCAGGCAAATTGGTGTTCTTTCTCCATTATCAGAAATGAGATTTGTTCCTTGACACATATTTCAGAAAAGATGCTAAAAGAAAAAGATAAAAGTAATAGATAAATATATATCTCAAAAAAGCCATGGAGTAATTTTACAAAATGTTATTTTGTGCATATTGTAATCCTCAGTTAGCCTTTCTTCTTTAAACAATAGTGACAAGCACATAAATGATGGCTTAAGATGGACTACATATTTTCATCTTTGAAGTCAGGAGGTGGGAATATCAAATGGGTTCACACTTGGCCAAACTCTACTCTTACTGAAGTGAATAGTACAACTCCCATTTTCTAGGAAGCATCTTGGTGACAAACCTTCAACTTTGCAATCAGGTTTTCATGGCTTTATACCCACTTATATTTTCAAAACTGTCTTTGCAAGCAAATTCTTACTTGACTTTTAAATGAAAAGAAGTTATTTTTGAGATTTTAAGTTTTCAGAATAAATCAGTGGACCCTGAAAGAGTCTTTGCTATAAGAATTATTCTTTAGAGCTTTTCCTTGCAGAGAATGTTGTGATTCCAAGGGTTTTATTCGTCAGACAAAAAAAGAAAAATCAGGGATAGTGCGAGTCTGCTATTCAATGGAGAAAGCGAGCTGGTGACAGAAGATAAGAAGACGACAGCTGCTCAATGTCTATTTCCCACTGACTAGCAAAGTGATCAAGGGGAAGGGATGCAGATGAGGATAAGTAAAAAACACATCAGAGATCTGACTAATTTGAATGAATTCAAGTCAGTAGGGCCTAATGCTATTCACCTCAGGCTGCTCAAGGAATTTGCTGAAGAAATCTGAGCCACTGGCAATAATATTTGCAAATGCATGGAAGACAGGAGAGATCCCAGAAGACTGGAGAAGGGCTAACATAGTGCTCATTTTTAAAAGGAGAGAAAAGAGGAGCTGTGGAAATATAGACCGGTCAGCCTGATCTTGATACCTGGGAAGTTACAACAACAACGTAGAAAACATTCAAATTTGCTCATACCTGGAGGATGAAGGGGTGATCAATAGAAGATAGCATGGATTACTAAAAACAATTCATGCAAAACCAGCTTGATTTCCTTCTTTGACCTTATAACCGGTTTGGTGGATGGGGGAAATGTTGTGGACACAATACACCTGGACTTTAACAAGACTTTTGACACAGTCCCACACAACATAAATAAATTTCATAAATAAGCTGGAGAAATGCTGGCTCAATAGAACTACTATCATCAAATGGATACGTGATTGGTTAAACAACCACAAACAAAGAGTAACTATTAATTGCAGATGTCACATTGGAATGAGATCTTAAGTGGGGGTCCACAGGGATCTGTTTTGGGCTGGTGTTTATTAGTATCTTTATTAATTACCTGGATGTAGGAATAGAGAGCATACTGATCAAACTTGCAGGTTACACAAAGCTAGAGGGAGTTGAAAACACTTTGGAGGATAGAGCTAAAATTGACAGAACTGGATTATAGATAACATTATGTAATTCAACAAAGACAAATGCAAGGTGCTACACTTAGGGAAGAAAAACCAAACGCACAGATACAGAATGGGGAATAACTGGCTTGGCAGCAGCACTGCTGAGAAGAATCTGGGAGTTGTGGTGGATCACAACCTCAAAATAAGTCAACAATATGATGCTGTTGCAGAAAAAGCAAATACAATTGTAGGTTGCATTAACAGAGGCATAGCGTGCAAGTCATGGGAGGTGATAGTACCACTCTATTTGGCACTGGTTAGGCCTCAGCTGGAGTACTGTGTCCAATTTTGGTGACTGCTATATAGAAAGAGTGTAGAGACACTGAAAAGGATCCAGAGGTGAGCAGCAAAGATGATCAAAGCTACATAAGCAAAGTCTGAAGAAACTGGGTATGTTTTATTTGGAAAAGAGGAGATTAAGGGGGACATTATAGTGGTCTTCAAATATTTGAAAGGCTGCCATAAAGAGGATGAATAAAAATTGTTTGTTCTCACCACAGAAGGCAGGACAAGAGGCAATGGGTTCAAACTACAGCATAGCAGATTTAGATTAAATCTCAGGAAAAACTTTCAGACTGTAAGAACAGTAGGACAATGGATTAAACTGCCTAAGGAAGTCTTGGAAGTTACTTCACTGAAGGTTTTGAAAAAGAGACTAAAAGACAGTTAAATCCAAAGCACACTGCGAAGAATTACAAATAGATCTCACAAAATGAGCAACAAAATATCAGATGAAATTCAATGTCGATAAATACAGAGTAATGCACAATGGAAAACAATCTCCACTATACATGCAAAATGATGGGGTCTTAATTAGCTGTTACCACTTAAGACAGAGATTGTGGAGTCATTGTGATTAGCTCTCTGAAAACATTCGCTCAGTGTCCAGTTGTCAAAAAATGTAACAGAATACTGTATTAGGATTAGGAATCATTAGGAAAGGAGTAGACAATAAAACAGAAAATACCATACATAACACTAGTATTATGTCACAGAGGTCTTGGAAGTCACGGAATCCATGACTTCCAGCAACCTCAGTGACATTGGGAACCTTTGTAGCTCACCATTCACTGCTGGCAGCGGGAGACCCTGCAGCAGCCCAGCCTCTGTGGAAGGTTTGTCATCCCTCTAGGATTGTCCCGGAGTCTCCAGGAATTAAACATTATTTTTTAACTCAATATTATGTCATGTGCTGAAACCTCCAGGAAAATATCCAACCAAAACTGACAATCCTACTCTGCGAGAGGCACCCTGCAGCTACTCAGTGGGATCACATGCAACTGATTGGCTGTTGCCGCTACCCCCTGACCTACCCAGCTGATGCTGCTGGGAAGGGTCCCCCCTGCAGCGACTCAGCCGCTGCGAGCAATAGGGCCCCCATGCAGCTCCCAGCCACCAGCAGTGGTAGCAGAGGGACCCCAGAGCTATTCAGTAGCTGCAGGCAGGGCCCCCTCACAGCTTCCCAGCCTCCACCACTGGCAGGGACCCCCCACAACTCCCCTTCCGCCGCAGATATCCAAGGAGGGTATGGGACTCTCCTCCTCCCTCCCCATTTTCTCAGTTTTAGTAAAAGTCAGGGACAGGTCATGGCTTCTGTGATTTTTTGTTTATTGCCCATGACCTGTCCCTGACTTTTAGTGAAAATATCCACGACAAAATTGTACCCTTAATCATAATATCTTTATGTGAATCCATGGTTCCCCCACATCTTGAATAATGCATACAGATCTGGTTAATCCATTAAAAAAAAGAGATATTGGAATCAGGAACGGCAACAAAATGATTATGAGTATGGAAGGGTTTCCATAGGAGGAGAGATTAAAAAGACTGGAACTTTTCAGCTTGGAAAAAAGATGACTAAGTGGGAATATAATTAAGTTTTATAAAATCTTGATTGGTGTGGAAAAAGTGCATAAGGAAGTGTTATTTACTCCTTCACGTAACACAAGAATTAGTGGTCATCAAATGAAATGAATAGGTAGCAGCTTTAGAACAAACAAAAGGAAGTATTTCTTCCCCCAAGTCACAGTCAGCTTGTGGAACACCTTGCCAGAGGATGTTGTGAAGGCCAAGACTATGACAGGGTTCAAAAAGAACTAGATAAGTTCATGGAAGACAGGTGCATTGATGGATGGGTTATTATCCAGGATGGGCAAGGATGCAACACAAATCTGACTGTCCCTGTCCTCTGTTTGCTAGAAGCTGGGAGTGGATGACAGTAGATGGCTCTCTTGATGATTGCCTGTTCTATTCATTCCCTCTGAAGCACCTGGCATTGGCCACTGTTAGAAGACAGCACTCTGGGCAAGATGGATCATTGACTGATCTGACCTACTATAGCCATCTTTATGAGGCTGATAGCCATCTGTCTTGCCTACTTTAGACACAACAAATCCTGCATCGTGTGCATGGTTTAGACTAGATGATATTTCCAGTCCCTTCAAACCTTATTGTTCATGACTCTACTGCAAAGAAATAGTTTTCTCTTGGGCCTTTTGGAGGGATATCTAGGAATAAGCTGCATTCAACAGAGGATTGAAAGGAGATGTTTAAGAAAGTTTGTGACCATTATCAATCAAACTTTCCCAAGAGCAATCCTTATTGATCAGGTTATTCAACTAATTGCTGAAGATACATACATAAGACTGGCAGCACATAGTATGGTTCCAAGAAGAGTTGTATTGTAACATGATTTTCCATTCCACAAAAATAAATAAATGTTATATTAAATTAGAATGAAATAAAATATTTTTCACAGGAAGGAAAGGTTGCAAATATTCCATTTCAAGAGAACCAAAATGGAATTTTCTGATTTACCAGCTGCCCATTTGGTAGACAGGCAGCTCAGCTTCCCGGGCTCCCTATCTGGCCAGCTTCCTGAGCTGGTCAGTTTTCTAGGCTGTCCATCAAGTGTTCCCTGGTCTCCCACCAGACAGGGAGATGAGTAGCCCTGGAAGCAAGGAAGCCTGGTAGGGGAGCCTGAGAACCCAACAGCCTGCTATCCTGTCGCAGCCTGGTTTGCATCGTATGTTATGACACATTCCCAGCTCAAGTATGAAATTAACATAATTAGGGATGAGCGCTGTGTCCTATAATGGTGTCCTTTGAAACATCCAGCATTAAATGATTTCCATTAACCCTGCAGAAATGATAGTAACAGGAACATAGTATGTGCCTTACTTGCAAGTCTCCGAGAACTATTTCCCCCAATTATACAATAATTTTACACACTGTACATGAACCAGCTTTGTACAATCAATTTTAAAAGACCATGGTACTACAAATAAAAGAGCAGCTGGCACTAGAAAATGACTTTCTGCGGCAGCAACCAGAGCAGGAAGTTCCAACTTGTTGGAAATCAATTTATTATAGACTCAAGCATTTTCTGGAACAGGATTAGGTTGGGGGCACACTCCTTTCATTCAGGGGAAAGAGGTAACAATCAAGGAGAACAGTCTGGTCTTTGGCATCAGAGGAATGCTATTCTTTGCTGAAGAAGCAGCCTTGCCATGGCCAATGTGAGAGAGGTAAATTATGTTTTCTTATAGCAATCCTTTAAGGAAAGCACTTCAGCATGAGCATTGACTTAGGCCATGGTTATACTGGCACTTTATAGTGCTATAAAGCCCCCAGGAGCGCTATAACCTCCTACCTGTCCACAATGGCAAGGCACGTGGAGCACTATAACCGCGGAGTTATAGCGCTCCTGGTAATCCACCTCCGCACGGGGAATAAGGGCTGTAGCACAGCTGCTGTAGCGCTACAGCAAGAATGTGGACACCCACTGCACATTAATTGGCCTCCAGCCCGTCCCATAATTCCCGTTCCAGCCACCCTGGTCATCACTTGCAAACTCTTTTGTCCTGTCCTCAGGTGACCACATGTCCCCTTCCTGTTTGCTCCAGCCAAGTGTGGCATGCTCTCAGGAAATCTTTGCAGGTGATCATTCTGATTGATCATGACTCCACATGCCATGCCTCGTTGCAATAGGCGAGCCCCAGTGTGGAGCAATAGCGAGGTGCTGGACCTCATCAGCTGTTGGGGGGAAGAGGCTGTTCAGTCTCAGCTGCGGTCTAGCCGCAGGAATTTTGATACCTATGGGCAGATATCATAGGCCTTGGCGGAAAGAGTCCATGAGTGGGACACTCTGCAGTGCCGTGTTAAGGTAAAGGAGCTTAGGAATGTGTATTGCAAAGCCCGCGAGGCAAACGGCCGCTCTGGGGCAGCCCCGGTGAATTGCAGATTTTATAAGGAGCTGCACGTGATACTTTGTGGTGATCCTACGGTCACGTCATCGACCACCACGGACACTTCCCAGCCCACCAGTGAAGGGGGAGGTGAGGAGGAGGATGAAGAAGAGGAGGAGGAGGAGGAAGAGGAGGCAGCAGCGACTCAGGGCACGGAGGAGTCCCTGGATGCATGCAGCCAGGAGCTCTTCTCAAGCCAGGAGGCGGGCAGCCAGCCGCAGCATCTGGCGGTTGCAGGGGGCAGCGCAGCAGCGGATTGCGGAGGTAAAGCTGCTTTTCTATTGAGAAGGCAGGCAGCTTGGGGTGGAAAGGGATGCTTGCATGCTTGTCTACATGTGGAATAGTGCATTGATGTAGTCTATCACATTGCGGTACTCATCATCAGTAATCTCTTCAAAGGTCTCAATAGGAGCGCTTGCAATGCGCCTGCACAGGTTTCCCGGGAGAGCCAGCGTGGCCCCCATCCTGGTCACGGTCACTAGTCCCCACCACTGTGCTACAATGGGTGGGGGGAGCATTGCTGCACAGAGGCAAGCTGCATATGGCCCTGGGTGGAAGCCGCATCTCATTAGAATCCCTTCCCTTTCTTCCTTGGTCACCCGCAGCAGCGAGATATCTTCCAGAACAAACACCTACGGAGAATGTTGGGATAGTGTTGAGAGTTGGGCTCCTGCCACTTCCCGGCACTGCCTCCCCACCCCCACCACAGCACAGCACTGCAGGGAAACAATCATTCCCCCTACATCTGGAAAGGACTCACCATGGCAAGGGCTCCATTGTTGTCTGTGTGCTCTCTGTGGGATAGGCAAATGGGGAATTGAGGGGAATCATAGGCATGTCTGCTGTTTACAAGGGAGCCACTGTTACATGTATCTTTTTCTTTTAGAAGCATCGACCTTGAGCCCTGCGCCATCGCTGTTATCAACACCTGAGAGGCTGAGGCAACTGAGGAAGAGGCCACGAAAGAGCAAAGAGGATCTAATACAGCAAGTAATGCAACAGGCTGTAATGGAGAATCGAATTGTACAGAGGTGGAGGGAGGACGAGAGCAAATTGAGGGAGAAGGCACAGCAGGAGAACGCGATTCACCAGCGGGAAAGCACCGATAAGCTGCTCTCATTACTGCAGCTTCAGTTGCAGACTATCCAGCGGATTGCCACCATTCAGGAAGAGAAGCACCGCGCTCTCCGCCCCTTTATCATTTGCCCCAAAACCCTTCCCCTTCTGGCCCTCTGTACCCTCCAGGCCACTATCATCAGCTATCTGGTTATCACCGCCCACAGCTGCCTCCAACCCCTCTGTCTTCACTGAACAACCCCCAAACCCAGGACCCTTATCCACTGCAGTCAACCCCTAATAACATGCCTTATTGCCCTCCGCAAATGGGGTTCGGGGGACACGGCAACTCTGAGGGCACTGGAGACTCAGAGATCCGGACATATTCCAATCTCTGACTGACCCCATCCCACCCCAATTGCACCTCCTCCCGCTTCCCCCTCACATGCATCAAAATCTTTTCTTTCAGCAACCGAAGTAGCTGTTGAATAAATGAATTGTCTTCTTAATAAATGGGTTTCTTAATTCAGTGTACATAGATTATTAGTGGCTACAGAAAAGCAAATGCCTGTTCCTATTAAAAGAATGCACACTCCCTCCCTCCCTCCCTCCCTCTCTCTGCACTTCCCTTTAGAACTGGCTTTCAGCCTCAAAATGTTCCCACAAGGCATCCCTGATCCTAACAGCCTCGCACTGGGCCCCTCTAAGAGCCCTGCTCTGTGGCTGTGCATATGTGGCCTCCAGGCGTTGAACCTCCGAGGACCATGCCTGAGTGAAGCCTTCGCCCTTCCGCTCACAAAGATTATGTAGGGCACAGCATGCGGAAATAACCGCGGAGATACTTCCCTCAGCCAAGTCTAGCCTCTCATTAACACAGCACCAGCGCGCTTTGAGACGCCCAAAAGCACACTCCACAGTCATTTGACATTGGCTAAGCCTGTAGTTGAACATTTCCTGGCTGCTGTCCAGGCTCCCTGTGTAGGGTTTCATGAGCCAGGGTATTAAAGGGTTAGCGGGGTCGCCAAGAATCACGATGGGCATTTCAACTTCCCCCACGGGGATCCGCTGGTCTGGGAAAAAAATCCCAGCTTGCAGCTTCTTGAACAGGCTGGTGTTGTGGAAGATGCGTGCATCATGCACCTTTCCAGACCAGCCTGAGTTAATGTCAGTAAAACGGCCACGGTGATCCACAAGCACCTCGAGAACCATGGAGAAGTACCCCTTTCGGTTAATGTATTCGTCTGCTAGGTGGGCGGGCGCCAGAATAGGTATATGGGTCCCATCTATCACCCTTCCACAGTTAGGGAAACCCATTTCTTCAAAGCCAGCAACGTCATGCACGTTACCCCGAATCAAGATTTTTTGTAGCAGGATGCGATTAATGGCCCTGCACACTCACATCAGCACAACTCCAATGGTCGACTTTCCCACCCCAAAGTGGTTGGCCACTGATCGGTAGCTGTCTGGGGTGGCCAGCGTCCAGAGCACGATAGCCACCCGCTTCTCCACCAGGAGGGCAGCTCTCAATCTGGTGTCCTTGCGCCGCAGGGCAGGGGTGAGTTCAGCACACAGTGTCATGGAAGTGGCTTTTCTCATGCGAAAGTTTTGCAGCCACTGCTCGTTGTCCCAGACTTGCACGATGATGTGATCCCACCAGTCAGTGCTCGTTTCCCGTGCCCAGAAGCGGTGTTCCACGGCCATGAGCATGTCCGTTAATGAGACAAGAAGCTTCGTGTCAAATGCATTCACCGCTTCGATCTCATCTTCAGACCCATCACTGTCATCCTGCATGTCAAGGATTAACTCCACTGCACACAGAGATGTGCTGGTGACAGTCCTCACCATGTCCCTCAGCAGTTGTGGATTCACCGCGGCACACGAAAATGGAAGACGCAGCGTGCCTTGCTGAAACCGTTGAAAGATGGTGCCTGAGGTGGACGGAAACCCAGGGATTGCTGGGATATGCCATGAAGCATCATGGGTAGTTGGAACAGGATGCAGAATGCCCCGCAAGTGACGTCCCCCTACCACAAGGCATTGCGCCAGATCGGGAAGAGGTGCTCTGTGGGATACCTGCCTTAATGCGCTGCTCTTAATGCCGCCTGAAGTGCCGCAAATGTGGCCATGCTATACCACTGGCGTGTCTCAGTGTGGACACACAATAGTGCTATACATATTGCTGTATAAGGGGACCGCTATAACCAATAGCGCTATAATCCTGTAAGTGTAACCATACCTTTATAGTCAATGGAACTTTAATACATGCTTACAGTTAAGTGAGTGCTAAGTACTTTCCTAAACAGTGATGGAGTTGAGAGTTTTCCTGAATCAGGGCCTTAGGTATGAGTCTCTCAGGGAAACAAGTAAGCATTTTCACCAGAGGGAGAGATCAGTTGCAGAAGGAATGATGCAAGCTAGTGGTCTGAACATGTAAGTAGAAGCCACAAGTCCCAGGTTGTGACATTAACCATCTGGTTGTCCAAGGCCATACTTCATCTCTCCAGTTCAGTTTCCCCATCTCTAGAAACTGGGCTATTCCATACCTCCCCAAGGATCTGGGAGGATAAAGTGTTATAATTTTTTTTTTTCTGAGATGAAATAAGCTCCATAAATGATTGCACTTTTAAATACTAAGTTAATAAAGGGTAATTACACCATTTCTTTATTTTTTTTGAATGGAGGCATTTTCAGGTTTCAGAAAACTGAGCTGGTGATCTGGTCAATGAAAATATCTGAACAATGCTACAGCTGTTGCCAGCTCATAAGAAAAGTACTTATGTTTTTCTCATGGAAGGAAAGAGACAGACTTGGAGCCTGTTTATGACGAACAATCATCCCAGCCATCCAGTATTCATGCAAGGCATCCTCGAGGTACAGGTTGGCAACTCACTGGATTGCATTAATGGAGAAAACTAATCTTTCACTTAAAACAAGTTTACATATTTCTTAGAGAGAAAATCACAAGACATCTATCTATCTAAATATGACTTCCCAGTGTGTGAAGAGTAATGGGGTCGCCACAATCAAGCATGTATCTACATTACAGATAATGAACAAGATGCTTTAAGAAGCCTTTTAAAACCAGTATCCCTTTCAGCACTTTGTGCTGCAGTCAAATATAGAAACATTAGATCACCACAGGTAAGAAATGAAAAAGACTGAGGGTTATTGCAAACTGCTCATTTTCTCAGTGGATCAGAACCAAGTTATTCAGCACAGGTGTTCTTGCAATTGTAATAAAACAGGAGAAATCATTTTGTTCAATGCCATTTGAGATACACTAAACAACCAACTGTATACAATGGGGCATTACTACACAACTCAGCTATCTAAGGCATGTACACCAGATTATAAATAGACTTGAGACCTGCCAATGACATTATCTTTTCCTTGATGTCATACACAGTTTGTGTGTTAGTTAATTTTTATTGTTCCTGAATCTTCAAAAATAATAATTAATAATAATAATTAATAATTAATAAATGAAAAAGGCAAAAAAGTCTTTTTTTAAAAAAAAGAATAGCCTGAAATTTCCTATGCTATGAACAGGAATGTTACTAATATGACATGCGCATTATGCAGACTGGCACTTAACAACTAGGAGTGGGAAAATGGTTCTTTAGCCATGATACCTTGACACAGAGGGGCAATTATTTAGTGTTTAGAAATTTGTACGTTTAGTTTCAAATGTGAGCAGATCAGAATATTTTCCACTCACTGAAAATAAAAAGAGATATTTAACAAGAAGCTGAATATGATTTTGGGGAAACACGGTGGGATGTTAAGGTTTATCTACCAGAATCAGACACAAAGGAAAAATCTGTACCAATCTATTTTATTTCTTAGGTCCATCTCTAATATTAATGTTTGAATCCATCTGTGTCATCAAATCTTGGATACCTTTCAATTCCTATGCATCCAACAGGTAAACTAATTTTTGACAATGTGTAATGCCAATCACACTTAGGTCCCAATCCTATGGTGCTAGATGCAGTGCCAACACTGGATCCAGCAAGAGGATTAAGGTGTTACAGACAATATGGCACTACAGATTTGAAGAGCTATGAATATGCAATTGATAGGCTTCTTGGATCTTGTTATGGAGTTTGATAAAGTTATCACTATTGCCTCTTTTGCACCAATACCATGTACAATTTTGTGCACAGCTCAGTATATTTTAACATATTTTTAACACTGCACTAGAACTGATTTACAAAACAATATTCAATTCCCCTTTTTCTTCCTTACCTATTTTCCCTCCATACACTCCCCCACTCAGACAGCAGCCCAACATTTGTAGTGATAGTTTCTTATAATTTACAATGAACAAACGTGCAATTTGTTTACTTGGTATGGTTGATAATTTGCATAACAAAAGTGGTAGAACCCTCAAAATAAATCTTTCACTGACAATCTGCCATTTCAAATAATCTCTTTGTTTGTATTTCTAATGACATCTCATTGACAGCCCCCTTCAAAGAAAACTGCAATTTTCCTCCCCCACACGCTCCATTAGCAAACAATAAGCACGAGCTGCCAAAAACTATGAATAAATGATTGTTTTAAAATTTTTACTTTTGCTCCTCCCTAGCATGAGGACATTTGAAATGCAAATCATGAATTTGACATGATTATGCTTATTAAATAAAACCAACTGCAAAATTTCACAATTGTATTCCTGTTTATGTGAGCAGGACGTGACAGCTAGCAGAACATAGTTTCCTGCCATAGAGTCTAGACTATGCACACAGGCCACAATTCAGACAAGCACTGAAGCGTGTGCTTAATTCAAACACCTGAACTGGGACCATGATCCTGCAATGTGCTGACCACATACTGCTTCCACTGAAATCAATGCAGTCATTGATTATGCTTATGCCTCTGGGAAATATAACTAGGTGGGCATTGTCTCATGTTGCCTCCTCCACTCTGCCACTGTTGTCAGCCTCAATGCCCCATTAGTTCATGTGGATTAATTCATGCTCCATTAGTCCATGTGGATACACAGATGCATGCATGCATGCACACATACTCTCACACGCACACACTTACTGTTTGATCACATAAAATACTAAAGTCAAGGTATACTTAGAGTAATGCAATATGCAACACGTGGTTACACAAAATGAGCATTTCCTTATATATTTGTGTGTGTGTGCGCGTGCGCGCATGTGTGCATGCAAGGGGGAGATTTAAGATCAACGCAGAGATCTTGCTTGAGAATTAACGTTATAATAAATGTAATTTTTTTGCATAGAGAATAAATCCTCAAAATTAACTGTGCCTGAATAGAGATTTTGTTGGGGGAAAATTATACGATACTTGAAAGGCTTGTTATGGAATTTCTTAAATAAATACTGCTAGAAACTTCCATTTATAATGCTCAGATTTTTATCAGCGTCTACTTTTCATTAACATTTGCCTCTGAATTATAATAGACTAAACCCTGCTAGATCAAAACTTTTTGCATTGGTGTTCCAAAAATAAAGATGTTTAATAAGAATGTCTGTCTGCATGTGATGTGCTTATAGAATAACAAATTAGTCAGTGCTCATGAATTTGACATGATTATGCTTATTAAATAAAAACAACTGCAAAAAATTTTTTTGAGAGAATAGATGAGACGATTATATGTATGGCTGCAAAAAATATTTGTACACTCACACACAATGAACTTTTGTGAGCTTTAGAATCCAGGATCTATAAATAATAATTAGTTTATGTAAAAATGTATTCTGAAATGTTTATGATGAAACGTCAATTCAAAATAAAACAGGCAAACGTCTTTAACCTAATGAAATTACACAGTAAATTATTTCCAAGAATATTCCAATGTCAAGGTAACTCACTTAATTATCCATTATCATAGAAATGGAGACATAATGTTAATTAAAATGAAGGGGCAAAACCATTTCCATTTTTTATTAAGATACATTGGCCTCTTGAACAGCTATTAGCCTTGCTGTCAGGGTTAGGTGGAGGACAAAATTTGCCCTGGTAGGTAGACCATTGCAAGCTGATTTCAAAAGCTTAGGAACTGCAATGTCATAATGAGAGGCAATTGGAAAACTATCTGCAAGCCATTTGTATTGACAGCACACAGGAAGCTTTTGTGTTAGGACCACTTATTTCTGCAGTGTATTTTGCAGCTGCAGTGCTCAGTCACCTCAAACAATGAAAAGAATTATCCATGTTTGCAGCTGAGAATACAAATATACCTGAGCATTGCCTGCAATTGTAAGTGGCATTCAGCAAACAAAACCTTCCAGTAATATACTTGTTTTAGTTAGAACTTTATTTGTCAGATTAACAGTACTGCTAGCATATGCAGATATTTTGGGAGTGGATTATCACACATAGTAGGACTTTATACCTTCAGGGATGAACAATGTGGAATGAAGGAGAATGAAGGGCCTGGATCATTTCAGTGCATCACAGACTGCAAATTTCAATTCTGGTTACAGTCAGCCAGTTGGAGTGAAGTTGTTGTGAAAATAAAATGACTTAACTATAGGAAAGTCCCACATTACCGTGTATTTGTTGATATAGTTATGATTCCAATAGTGATGTTTCCTTACATATTTATAATGCTGGCACTGGTAAATCAAAGGAAAGCTGTTGCAAATCAGCTATGGAATTGTCAGCTACAGGACAAGAAGTGCCAGGATAGCTATAATCAGAGCCTATGGCCTAATCCTCTGTATGATAACTAAAGTAATATTCCATGGGTGCCAGAATTAGTCTATCTGGGTTTTACTAAAGTTTTTTTCAAAATAATTTTTGTGCTAACAAGCAAGAATTGAGGCAAGAGTGCTCTGCGCATTGCAGAATGTTGAGCTCTAACAATGGAATTCAGCATATTTTGATTTTGCTGATGCTTTAGTTAAATGCCAGTGTATTCCAGAATTGAACTTATTCCAGAACAGAATTTAAATTACCAATTGTGATAGCTAGTTTCATGATTTTCCACATTCAAGGTATTTGTTGCAGAGATATATTAAAAAAGAATGGTGAATCACTCAGCAAAGAGTGCAGTGATTACTTGGGAAGACTGATGAATGAAAAGAAACCAAGGGAGAAATTAAAAATATGTAAATTTAACCAGGTTGTCATAGATTGCATATAGCAGGAAGAGATTATAGAGGAATTTAGGAAAATGAGAAGGAGAAGGCACCTGAGCCTCATGAACTATCAATGGACCCACTGAAGTAATTGGGAAGGGAAGACATAAAGTATTTTACAAGTCTGTTCAATGACATGACATTCTTAAAGAGAAAATGCCAGATTAATGTGTAAAAGCTTTGTGGTACCAATTTTTAAATGTAAGAGAGACATTACACAGTGTGCTAATTATCTCCCAATGAAGGTGATGCCACATGGTATGAGAGTATGGGAGGAAATTATTGAAAAGCATCTGAGTGGAACAGTTGAAATTTGGAAGGGTCAGTAGGGATTTACGCTGGGAAGGAAAACAAATGATGACATATTTGCTCTATGAATCCCCCTGGAGAAGTTCAGAGAAAAGAGACCGTGACTAGGTATAGTCTTTGTGAACTCTGAGAAGGTGTGCAATCATGTACCAAGACAATTAATTTGACAGAGTTTGCAACAGAGAGAAATGCCAGAAGAATATGTCCATTTTATCCAGGATATGTATGATGGAATGACTACCACAGTCAAAATCAAATGGGTCTACAGCAAAGAATTTCCAGGTAATGTTGGCCTGCAGCAGAAGTCAGCACTGACCTCTTTTTTTGTTTGTGGTTGCTATGGATGTGACAACTGGGAATATACAAAGAAAGGTGCCTTGGAATATGCTGATTGCTGATGACTTAGTGATATCTGGGGAAGATTGTGAGACCCTGCAAACCGACTTTGAACAGTGGCAAAAAGGTTTTCAGAAGGAAGGATTTAGAGTGAGCATTGGTAAAACTGAGGCTCTGATATCTAAGGGAGGAGGCTGAACTAGAAAGAATATCACAGGCAGAGAGTTTAGAAGAATTAAATAATTTAAATACCGAGGCTCAATGGTTACTTAGAATAGTGCCCTCCCGAGTGACACCTGGCATCATATTACAACTACTTGGTGCAAATGGCAGGAGCTGACCCCAGTTGTATGTTCAAAAGTTGCCAGTAAAGTAAATTCCACCCATCCTAATGTATAGAGCAGAGAGTTGGCAGTCTCAGGAAGAGAAATCAGTATACTCTCAACTACAGAAATGAAGATGTTGAGAAAGTCAAAGGACTGGGCACTCCATGATAGGAATTGAAATCAGGTTGTGAGGGACCTAATGCAAGTTGCCCCAACTGAGGATAAGTTAAAAGAGGCTAAGCTATGTTGTTATGGACATAATGGAGTGGAAACCCAAGAGTTATACTGGTAAGATGGCCCTTGTTATGTTCATGGATGGAAGACTATCAAGGGGGAGGCCTAAGATTCAGTACATGGACCATATACCAGTGGACCCTAGAAAGACCAATCTGCACAACAGCCAGGTGTATAACCATGAGTTTGGAAAAAGGCTATTAAAGTCACTGAGCCCAAATAGGGAGATGGCAAGAAGGAAAAAGAAAAAGAGAAGGGAAGCAAAAAGAAGTTGATGATGGTGGAAGAGTCAAGCATGTATAACAAAAAAGACTGTGCTGACCCTCCCTGCTCTTCACCCTTGCTGAGGTCCTTACATAGATTCCTGATGGGGACTGAGCTTTGCAGGTGGGCAGGGATGGAATGAAAGATGCCTGCTGTTCTTTCCCCCACTTAATCCCACATGGATTGCAGATATAAATAACCCCCCAGCAGCAGTAAACCACACTAGTTACCCTCCAATCAGTAAACTACCCTGTTCCCTCTGCCCCTCATGCGATATAATGTGAGTTTTGCAAGAATCATACTGCCGTGCAGCTGAGAGGCCTGGAGGCAGTGAGGAAAACAGGACCTCTGAATGGATGTTCTAAGATCTGCGGGTTTCAAGAGCCAAATTCAAACATGAACTTCTCCCTGGCCTTGCATGGCATTGGTTCTGCATAATATCTGTAATAATCAGCTCAATCGCATCTGAAGGAATCTTATGATACATTCCATGTAAGATCTTAATTTGGAGATTTTCTGTTTCCATGGTTACTCATACATCCCTGTATTTCAAAATTGCCACAGTAAAACAATGATAAAAATAAGGCAACAATGTAAAACAAGCCACCTCATCTTACACGATTTATTCTCTTTCACCTTATCACCTGATAAAATTCCCTCAGATGACCATTACTATACCCCTCTTTCCAAAAGGAGTCAACTGGCAAACCCGTCTTTCATAATATGTGCCCAATTATTAGATAGATTCCTTGCCTCCCCCTTGAGTATCTTTACAATTACTGTATATATCTTGCAATAAGGTGGAAGGGTTACTATGGCAACATTATTCCAGGAATAAATAACACAAAATTGCTTCTGACTCCTTTCAAAAAATAAAAGAAAAAAGAATTGAGCACATTCTGGATTAATGGCATTATTTATTTAGAAGACTACATATAGTATTTATTTGTATTCAAAACCACTACCTGTTTTTGGTGCAGTGTTCAGTCTTCACTGAACAATTAGGACTACATCAAATAAACAAGATATTTACTTCTGGAAAATTGTAGAGGTTACTGCTCTATTTCTGACCTCATTTTTCATGAGGACCTGAAAGTGCTAACAGCAGACCATTGACCTTATGCAGAGGCCAAATCCAGCTCATCTTACCCATTCAATTAGTTGCATTGACTTTGGTGCCTATGAATTACATTGTATTGGTCATTATTCAAATGCCTTATTAATATTGGGCAAAATTCTTCCCTTATCTTCACGAATGGAAGAGGAATGGAGTGGGGCTATTCCTATCTCCAGGCTCATCAGTTGGGCACTGAACACATTATAAACAAGTGTGAATAAACAAAAAATATAATTAATAATGTACTCTTCAGTGGTTATAGGCAAGGATGATTCAGGCCATGGGGATGAGCTGTTTGGTACAGTTCTGTATTCACGATGCATACACCTATTGCTAGTATAGAATAACTAAGTGATGGTCTTTGAATTCTAGTGCACTATTTTGCCTACTACATTAACAGCTCAAAATTCAAGTAAACCTGTTAGACTTGACAGAAATTACATTTCATAGCATATTTAACTCAAGTTTAGTTTAGAACAATACTCTGTGTTAAATTTTTATTTCAGAGCAATGCTAACTGGTGTATACAATGGGAGAAAGGCTTAGCTTTGGTTTGAAATTTACTGAGGAAGAATCATATTAGTAACCACATAACCATCATTTTACCTAGAAGATTATTCCACTGGATTCAAATTATACGTAAGTGTCATTATCCACATCCTTGCTCCTGTAGTAACATTGATTATGAGGTTTTTGCTTTGCTTACATTTATATGATCAGATGATTTTATCAGTCTTAAATCTGTGAAATAAATGGACAAACACAACTTTTCTCATGGAAGAAATGTTATTATTTTTCATATAAAATGCTGTGACAGACCTCAGATTCACCTGATCAAATAGCTATTGCACTCTCCAAAGACTAAGTTTCTTCATGCAAATGCTCAAAATGCATTTCGGTAATTTTATACACAGCCCTGAGAATAACTTGATTGGGGAAATATCTGGGTGTACAGCTGTCCAGGCCAAATTCTGATTGAGCATAGATGCACATAAAAATACCAGTCATAAAGAATGCAGTGGAAGGTAGCCATCCCCGCTCTGTTCACTCTCGCGGACCCCATACAAATCACACAGGGTGCATTACAAGGTGTGTCACAGGGGTCCATGGGCATGGTGTAGAAATTAATACACATCCTGACTTGGCAATTTCTACTCTAAATAGGAACAGATGGGCAGTAACTATTGTGTAGGAGGTTGGTTTTGATCAGCATAGCAGGTCTTGATGACAATACATCATATATCAACATTGTCGGTGATGTGTGTCTCCATTTGGAGGAGTGTTACCTCTGTTTCTAGGTGCCAGCCAGTATCTAGCACACATGCAATAATATATAATTACCCCCACACAGAAACCTTTGGATTTAATATATTTTTATTGATTTCATAATGACTTTTTGATTCACACAGCTAGGCATGAGCTTTTTTGTTGAAAAGAAGTAATGAACCACAAATTGAGGGAATTAGTTAACAATTAGTCATCAGATGTTAGACAACCTGCATGAACAGCATGAGATTAATTAAAACCTAATAACTTTCAATGCCCTACAAGAATTGATTCATCATTTATTACTAATTAAAATCCATCATTAATATATATGTACATACATTAAAACTTGAATTCTTCTTCAGTATAAACCTAGATCAGGTGATGCATGTGAGAAATACAAAACGGCGCATCAACATAATATGAAGAGTCTAACCTAAACTGATACAGCATGTCTATCCTAAGATCTAATGCTCATATTCAGGGTTTTACATACTTCTTTGTATTATGTTGGTGCTGTGGTCTAGGTACAGTTGGTAATTGGACATGTCAGAAATTCTACGGTATCTAAGAACAACTGGTCCTGTTTTTCAGAATGCTGAACAATTATTTAAGTCAGAGGGAAATGCAGGTTCTTTGAACCTCTCAAGATCTGTCCTACTGCAAGAAGGTAAAGACTCAGAGTCAGTGCTAGTGTAGTGCTGCTATTAGAACAGCCACTAATTCATGCCTGGTGAGTGGAGTGCAACTTTTATTGACTGCACCAAGGCTAAATTTAGTGTTGTATGTAATGTATTTTAGGGATGGTGCAGCCCAATAAGTCCAGGCTATTTTCTGCTGAATCACACAATGTTGGAAATCTTTATACAGTAATGATTGCTGACAAATGCTTTTATCATTCAAGCTTATTTCAGATGAGTAGATGAATAAGTTTACACAGAAGAGATATATAATGAGCACTCATGGGATATGGATTTTTATCTCTTGAATGAAATGAACAGTTTATAACTCAAGCAAGGTGAAGATATTAATGAATTTTGAAGGTCTCTTCTCATGAGTATGATAAATTCTACATACCATAAATACTGATTAGGTATTCTGTATGCTAGTAAAAATATTAGGTTTATTCATTCTATTATTGTGAATCATGTTCAACTTGATTTGAAGTCAAGTGATTGAAAATGAGTAAGGGGTGGGGGAAAAGTGTTTTAAGCACAATACACAGCGTTTATGGTTGAAAACAAAAAACAAACAGCAGCAATTCCATAACATCTGCCATCCAAAAGATGCCAAGGCAATAAGGTTTATTACACCCAGCACTAGAAAGCACTCCCCCAGTACAGCTCGGTGGGAAATGGTTTTCCTGTCCTTCAATATTTTTGAAAATTAAAAAAAACAAAAACTGTACTGTACTATCCTGAATTGGGATGAAAAAAAAATCTTGAATATTTTTGTGAAATAAATAAAAAAGATATTTTTATTCAGGTCAACTGATGAGTTTTGTTTTGATTTAGACCTTTTAAAATCTTTTTTCCGCATTATTAGCTTAAATTTTTTAAAGAAAGCAAAACAGACTGTAAAATAAGAATTTTTCATTTTGACATTTGAAATGTTTTCCAAAAGTTTTCAATTTTGCAGATTTGTCAAGACTGACCCCGTTTCCCAAGCAGTTTCTGTTTTGAAAAATCTTCAGTTTTCAACAAAAATTATTTTGATGAAAAAATGCTGACCAATGGTACCCCCAAAGCCCTCATGTGAAAAAAGGGCATGTCTAACACCACACAGTGACATCATACTCCACTTTAGGACAGACAGTGAAGGAAAGCACTATGTTCAATTGAAACTGAAGGATAAATTTAGGTAGGTAGAAAGTAATAATGAATGTTCACATTCAGAAAGAACTCCATTGCTAACATTCCTTTTTTTTCCCCCCAGATGAAAAGTGCCAGGGCATCACTAATGATCACAAGCCATCAGGGCCTCTCAACTTTTACTCCAAAAAGACTGTTTTAGAACAGCATGTCCTAATATCATGCTGGGGCACAGGTACATTACTGGCTAACTTTGAGTGAAAAATGCTATCTGTTGTGTCAGCAGTACTACCTTCTGAAATACTGAGGTGTTCCTGGAAGGCCTTCCTTTCTTTTTAACTTGTGAGATCTGATGGGATCACAGACAAAGATCACAGAGCTGGATGCCCTAAAATATTAACATTTTAAAAATGATGGTAGAAATGTCTGGTGAGGCACTCACAACTAGAGTTCTAAGATTTTACTAATGATGCGTTAGTTTTACAGTACATTTATAGTTTTGTACTATGTTTTATCACTACGCTCCAATCTTTATCTACAGAACAGATGGATATTAGTGCCATTAGATCATTTGATACTCTATGCCATGGAAATAAAAATGTTAAAGTCCAATTATGACTGTACGAGAGAACACTACACATCTTCAACCTTTCGCTTCATTTTAATTTCATGACTCTCTCGCTGCCCTTTCACTGATTGTTACATTTTTACGCGTGGATAGGAACCTACCAGAAGATATTACAGGCAACTGAGAAAGGTCATAGCTAATCCAGCCTGATTGTTTGGTACCACATAAGAGAACTGTACTAAAGAGTAATCTGACAGTTCATACCATTTTGTCTAGAGGTTACTGGTCGGGTAGTTGAAAGAATGCAAATTTGAATTATCTGTCTTTTCTCCACTGTAATCACTGTAAGAGCAGAAAAAAAATATTTTAGTTTACTGTATTCTACTGTTTTTCCCCCGGATAGCAGGCAAACACTGCATCTGGAGATGTCTAGAAAATTCCACTACAGGCATCACGATGGCTCAGGAGAGCTGACAATTACTTGACAGCTCTTCTAACCAACAACAGTAATTCCTCTGGGATTCACCAAGAGTCCTGAGCTGCTGTCATGCTTAGTCACTGTCTGGGCCAGATTGAGCCCAAGCTTGTGGTGGATTCAATCAGAGTAAAACTACTTTCTTACCTCCTGAGGTGAAAAGTCCACCATGAGAGGCTGTAGTGCACGAAGACAGCTGTAACTTATCATCTAGAGAAATGCAACCCCAAAAGTGGACAATTCTGTCCAGAAATGATCACATCAAGGGTAGAAGGAGATTATTCTAAGGCAGCTACCTGTGGTGGCAGGTGTTCTACAGAGCTCTGGATAGCAACTAAAAATTTTAGACCCATCCCTTGGTAGAAAGGACCAAGGGCTGGTTATGAGGTGTGTCAGGGCTGGGGTAAATCCCTTTTAGGCCCTACTAAAATGCTAAAAGGCCAAGTAGAAGCACAGGCACTCAGCAGGGAGCCCAGCTGTAAGCCCTAATGAGGGCTAGCTCAGAGCAACAAACTGAGCCGAGTGGGAACAGCTGGGCTAAGGACTGAGAAGGCTATAAAAGACCTGAGAAAACCTCAGTGAGGAGGCTGGCCTAGGAAGAGACAGGAGGGTTGTTTCTCTGTCTCCTTACCCACTGCAGGGACCCTCAAGGGCAGAGGACCCTGGGAAGGGCCTGTGGGGTGATTGTTGTTGGGGGAATTGGGACTACACAAGCACACTGTAAATAAAGACACAAAGATCAAACTGCTAAAGAAGGTGGTGGGACTCTTTATTAAACTAGCCCAAACACAGGGTGCAGGCATAAGAGGTTGGAAAGCTGCATCGACCCTGTGACATGAGGTAATCACACCTGCCCTCATTTGGAGCAGAACCTTCTTGGAGTTGGGATTCCAAGATGGCACAGAAAAAAAAATGTAATTTATACCTCTCAATCAGTTTCTGTGAATGTGGCCCACAGGAATGTTTTACATATACATAAGTTATTCTGATTCTGAATTAAGATAAAGGTTAATGGTGATTTTGACTATTATTGCAGTCAATTTAAACTGTGAAATGTTTGCAATGTTGAAATGATCTATTTATAAAAGCAGAGGCATTTATTTCAGCAACAGAAACAGAAACATGTTATTCATTTGCAGATGATCTCATACTCCATGGTGATACTTATTCTGCATTCTATTTTCTCCAGGAGTAGGACTGTTAACATAAGAGAAGAAAAATTGTGTATTTCCTGCCTCATTCTACCATCATGGAGGTACTCTCTCAGCCATGATTTTCTGTTGCTTTCTTCCTGCACAGCTTAGACAAACCTAGACTGTGTTTTAGTGCCCTTAGGTCTGGTGAAGGATGTCTGTTAGGGACCAGACATAGGCAGTCTGACCTATTGGTCAGAGCAGGAGACAGGTCTCTTGGGCAGAGCAGGTATCCAGAGTGGGAAATGGAGTTTAGGGTCAGCACCAATGTTCCCTTTAATTTTTGGCAGGCCATGTGCGCAAAAAAATGTCTTCTGTGCAAATTTTTGTGCCTCAGTACAGATTTCTGTGCACACAGTGTTTCGCTGAGTGTGTGCAGGGTTTAGAATCTGTGTGCATGCGCACATGTGCACAGCTTAGAGGGAACAGTGGTCAGCACTAGAGTTAACTGCCAATTACCAGAGCCAGCGAATTAAGCTGACCGTCAGAGCCAGGGTCAGATACCAAATGCCGGAGCCCAGAAGCAAGCCACAGTTGAAGTCAGAAGTCACAGCTAGGGGTCACAGCTAAAACTGGTAGCCAATGATTGAAGTGAGGTGTAAAGGCAAGAATTTGAGGGGAGACGAGGCTCCGGATCATGGTAGGAACTCGGAGCAAAGGCAGGGATGAAGCAGGAGCCAGATGCAAGTAGCAAGTCAGGAGCAAAAGAGGAATCAGGAACTGGATTGCAGAATGCAGGAAGCAGACCTGGCAAGGTGCAATGCAGCAGCAACAAGGCATCGCCTAATTGCTCAGACAACATCCTGTTCCCCCTTCCGGCTTAAATAGCATGACTGGATCAAATGGTGGAGCCAGGTGATTCTTCAATCAAAATTCCTGTGAAGAGTGCCTTGGCTGAAGCTGTAGTCCTGCTAGTTCCTCAGCCTCCCAGGTTTCAGCAGCCATTGAATGACAGCCAGGATGTAATAACTGTCTGGAAACATACAGGCCTGGGCTGGAGACCTGGGACATCACAGTGAGGAGAGCATGCATTGCAGCTGAACACATGCAGGAGGAATTCTGGGTGGGTAAGATTTCTAGGCCAGCGTACACTAGAACAGCAGCTCCATCACCCTCTGAAAGGCTACATGTGTGGATGGGGTGTGGTCATGGTCCTGCTCTGATCCCTTAGCTATCATAGAGGGGTAGAAAGAGGCAGCAGGGCTACTGTTCTCTGCTTAGTGTGGAGAGGCAAAAAGAGATGGAAGGAGTCTCTTTGCACCCTTCCCAACTTTGTGAAAGCACACAGGGCCCAATCACAACCAAATTTCTGCCACTTTGCTGTGCTGTTCCTGGGGGCAGGGAGTAGGTAATGGGTTGCTAAGACCCTATTTGGGTAAAATTCTCATTGATTCTGGACCAAACTCTTTGTGTGTGCAAATTGATGCATCTCTATTGACTTTAGTGGAGTTTTGCCTACATGAACCAGCAAAGAAGTTGGGCCTTCACTGTGATTTTTGCCTGATTGAGAACTGCAAGATGGGTCATGTTTTATAAAATGATCAGGTAAGACTTAATGTCCACTTCAAAGTCACTCCTGTAGGGAATGTCAATTTTCAAGAGTCAGTTAAGAGAGCACAAATTCCAGATTGTTTGGTTCAACATGAAAACAATTTAGAGTTTAATTCTCCTTTGCACACATCTTTCTACCATTTCTACCAAGAATCAGCGCTTCGGGCAGTTTTAACTTTTCTAGTCCATGGTAAATTACTTATGCCACACCCCTGGATTCCAAGATTAAATACTTCTAACTTGCAATCATCAACAATTGTTGCTTATATCAGGATGTCTTGTGCAAATTGCTGGATTTGTTGAAATTAGAAAAAGCCTACATTTTCTTGCCTGTATCTTAAATTTTGTTAAAAGTTTCAACTCCAAGTTTCACTTTCAGTATAAAATATGTCCTTGTGGAAGCTGTTACAAATGTCAACACTTTAAGCAGCATGAATTTATGCTGGCATTGAATTTTAATAGCACTATAAATGTCTATGATAATGGTGATGTATCTATTGCAATAAATTGCTATGGAGAAATATAAAAATAAATGCAAGATAAAAGATTGTGTATAAAATATGTTTTTATATCTTCTTTAATGATTAAAAACCATACAAACTCAATGTTTTAAATCACTTTAAATTGATGTTATATTTTACACAATGTTTTCCTCACAGAGCACACATACGATTCCTTGGTCAGAAATTGCATCATCTTTCATGAGAACACTTAAGATGTTTTTATGTTGACTTCAAAAAAACTAATTAACATTAAGGATGATGGAAATAATGATACTGATGACCCTCATCATTAAAACTGTGCCCACTATGGAAAGGAAATTTATGAAATTCTAGCACGAATGGTTAGTAATGCCCTTTCTACCCTGTTATTTGTAGTATCTCATCTCAACTTGTTTCAAAAAAGGTGCTCCTGGTACAAAGTCATTTTCACAATAGAATGAGAGGGAAAATAAAAAGTGAAAATCCATAGTCATATAGAAGAGCACAGAGCAAACTCTGTGTAGGTCAAGAGGAATGTCTAATAGAATAAAATGATCTATGTACACTTCTGCTAATTCATCTTCTTGGGGGAAAAAAAAGCTTTAAATCTGTATTAATTACCTTAAAATGGGTGCAGCTGGCAACTGTGGCTTGTCTCCTGGAAAGTAACTGAAGAGGATGTCAACAAAAGGATAAGGCTAGGGCAGATGAATGGAAAAGAATAACTAAATCAAGAGATGATATCACAAATGGGGGAGGGCGATGGATGACTGAGGGAACAGTGGGAGCCAGGTAAACAATCCAGGCCTCATTGTCATTTACTCTAAGACCTCTCTAAACTCCTTGTGCAAAAGAGAATCAGGTCCAACATTTTTCAAATAGCAGTTGTCATATGTCCTGGAAATCCATGCTTGGATATCCAAGTACAGCTGAGGTACCTCTTGTGTGGAGGCATTTGAGTGACTTAGAGGACTGGGCAACATTGCTATAATTTATGGATTTGGGTTCTGTGTGTAGTAGAAACTTTGGTGGGGTGGACTTTAGTCCTTTTATTCCTGTCATTATGGCCTGGGGGAGATTAGGTAGTAAGAAATCATAGGTAGTGTCAGCCATTACTTTGACTATCCCTGAAGAATTCTCTCAGCAGTGTAAGTTCCACCTTACCAGGACCCCACTTACCATCTCATGTTATTTGATACAAGGACAATGGTCTACCAAGATTAAAACTGTTTATGAGGTCTCAGATTTAGTATGTATAACCACGACCTAGTGGCAGGACACACCACAGTGGTCTTTTATTAGCCCAGAAGTTGCCTGCTCAATTCAGCATGCACAGAGGGAGGATCAAAAAGTGGCATGGAAGTGATGGCTGTAGCCATTGCCAAATGCTGTAGGTCTCTCAACCCAAATATGATCTTAACACAGGGTACTCCTCCAGTTCGAGAGTCACAGAATTGAACTACAATGGCATTTGTTTTCATGTACAGGTCATCTTCTACCACTGCAGAATGCTCCATAAGTTCAGTGAGTGCTTCACTACAGTGCACTGATGATGTCCCAATCACGACTGGCTCTCTGATAACTAGCTCAAAAATTCATAGTTGACATGAGAACCACAGCATTATCTCAGGTGATTTCTGGCTCAATGCAGATATGTGGGCCATATTTTGGCTCTTTCCTCTGGATTAGAGAGATGGGGGTTATCCCATTATGGACGGACAATTGGGGCACACTGTCCTATTGGGGGAAAGGAATACTTCTGATTGTCCATCTGTGGAGGGTGACAAGAGCTGTCAATTTGAGATGTTACTGTACAGACAACTGACCACTCTAATTGGTTTGATAGGGCATTGTCTTATCTCCACTATTGATATAGTAGCTCCTGAATAGTCTCTTTACCATCTCAAGTAACTTGTGAGATGACTGGCAAGAGATCAAGTGATGATGGTGAAAGTTTCATGCAGTATTTGATTGACTGTCACATCTAGGGTTTTTTTAAATCCTGTGCCTCACCAGCACTGGATAAAGGATAAAGGATAAAACAGCTTCCACCACAGCAACTGCAAAATCCCAAAAGGAGGAACTGTTTTGAATTGTGAACAATCCATTTCTTGCTGACAGATCTGAGTATATCTCACTATGAGAAGAATCAGGGCCTTTTACATCATGCTGGTAACAATGTAAAGTGGCCTTAATTAAATGAAAAGGAAATGAAAGTCAGACCCTTAAAGTTATTTTGGGGGTATGTTGTTCACATCCAGACTGAGCTGTCCACATCTGCAAGAGTAAACCTCATTTAGTGCCAGACAAATGAAGTCTTCTTTGCCTGTCAGCTGATGCCACTCTAAGTTTTGGAATGGGGGACTGGAGGCACAATATGTGAATTTTATCCATGTGCCTTGTGCCTGGTAAATATCAGCATGGAAGCACTGAGGCCATTGTTGATAGGATTGTCACTGCCTCCCTTAGTAACAATAGGGTTCCCTCTTTCCTTAAGGAAAGAATTTCTTCATTACTTTGAATAATTTCTTAAACAAGTTAGGTCTGGGGATGGCGTAGAAACTGTGCTGGTTGTTCTATCTTGGCAGTTCTCAAACCTTCTGCTGCCGCGACCCATTTTCCCGTTTTTGCGGAGCTCCGCTGAATGAATTACTTCCGTACTCGGCGGCTTTTCGGTGGACATGCCAAGCGCTTCCAAGTGTGCACTCAAACCGGAAGTAATCACTTTGGGAGCGCTCGCCATGTCCACTGAAAAGCCGCCGAATGAGGAAGTAATTCATTCAGTGGCTTTTCAGTGGTGCCAGCAGCTCGCGACCCCCCAAGAAGTGGATGGCGACCCCTCGGGAGGTCGCGACCCCTGGTTTCAGAACTGCCGTTCTATCTAGTGGATGAGCTCCTTCTGCTGACAGATGAAGGTAAGTTGCCCATATTGGTTCTTTGATGTCTCTCAGCTGCCTTCAATGCCATTCATCATGAAGTACTGACTTATTTATAAACCCTATCAAGGGAGATGAAGTCACTTGAGCAGTTCTCTTATATTCTTTCTGAGCAATCCCAAAAGGTAGTTGTGACGCTGCACTCCATAATGCTTTATGGGAATATGCTCATGAATGTTTATATGACATAAGTGGAATATGATTTATACTACATATGCCACGTAGCGTATCTCTGTAAAGGTTATAATCTACTAAATATGTTCATCCTATTTGTATGCATGTATTATTTTTGTATTTGAAATTATGAATATTGGCTGTGTACTTGTTTGATTTTAAATAGCCTTACGAAGACATTTGGTCAGCTCCTTTAGAAAGGAATGTGCAAGTTAAGTGCCCAATCAAGAAACACTGAAGCTGACAATAGACCTTGATAGACACCAAACCAGAACTGAGCTTTCCTGGCTATGTGTCTTGGCCTGTAAAGTTCTGAGTCATGCATGGACATGTGACTTGCCCATGTGACTTCAAAACTCAGTTTTATGGCTGTAATTCTGCACAGGTGGAGGGAGGGGTTTAGACCTGCAAGAAGAAACTATATAAAGCCTTGGGAGACCCTCTCCATTTTGTCTTCAGTTGGCTCAAGAGATAGCTTCTCCGTTCCCAAAGGATACCTGAAGGAATCTGGAACAAAGGACAGGAGGTGTGAGTGATTGCTGGGCCCAGACTAGAAGGAGACTAGTCTGAAAAGGAAACTTACTGAAACATCTCTGATGGTGACATTTTATCTGTATTGACTTTTCTTACTATATTATGCATAGGTTAGGGTGTTTTATTTTTTTGCTTGGTAATTCACTTTGTTCTGTCTGATGTTACTTGGAACCACTTAAATCCTACTTTTTGTATTTAATAAAATCAGTTGTACTTATTAATTAACACAATGTATGTATTAGTACCAGCTGTGCATATCTCTCTATCAGTTATAGAGGGTGAAAAATTTATGAGTTTACGCTGTATGAGCTTTATGCACGGTAGAACAGATTTCTTTGGGATTTGGACCCCATTGGGAGTTGGACATCTGAGTCTTGGAGACAGGAACACTTCTTAAGTCGTTTTCAGTTAAGCCTGTAGCTTTTGGTGGAGGTGGTTCAGACCTGGGTCTGTGTTTGCAGCAGGCAAGAGGGTCTGGCTCAAACAAGGCAAGTTTCTGGAGTCCCAAGCTAGCAGGGAAAGCAGACTCAGAAGTAATCTCTGCACATCATTTGGCAGTTCCCAAGGAGTTTTCTGTGATCCATCCCATCACAGTAGTATTAGCATCAAAACTTATAGGTTATTCTCTGTCCCATGACTGGCCATGTGATACACAGCCATTCACTTCCTGGTCACAGTTCTTGTTGAGATTGCTTCTATCTAATAGTTGTTCAGTGGCCTGCATGAAATGAAGTGAGCTCACTCCAGTTTCCCAGTCAACAGGAATTCAATATGGCAAAAAAGAAAAACAAAGCCCATCACCATCAGGAACCTTACTAGCAGTCACAGAAGGAGCCCAGGACTAAATGGGGCTGTCCATCTAAGTCACAACAGAGGCACATTGGCAGAACAGCAAGGACTAGGTTGCACTCTCACCACTGTACTGTCTCTCTTTTGTGGATAGAGCAATTTCAGAGGGAAAAATAGCCAAAGAAAGAAAATGAATCAAGCTTTATTACTAGTATATGCGAAAATGTATAGCTGTTTTTGTGCCTTGGATTGGAAAATGTGTTGTTGTTGACAGTACCATCTGCAGAATTCCAACTCAACATTTCATTTTTCTCTTTGTAATGCATTTCATTATACTCCCTGAGACTTCAGAATAGAAAACATATTGTGGATCTTTACAAATACTCGTGTATCCAACTATCAAAATCTCATGTGAGACTGTACTTTTTTTTTTCTGAAGTGGATATTGATTTTAAAAGAAATATTTGGTGATGTTTTATGATGTTATATTCCATAATATGTATTTGTTACAACTATTTATAAAGTTATATATATATGGCTGTGGTTTCTCAGGATGCCTTCTGCATAGACTTATGGAACTGGGTTTTTTTTTTTGTTTGTTTGTTTTTTACCCAACTCTATATTTTATAAATTCCCAAAAGGAATTCTGGATGCAAAAAAGCAGCAATTCTATGAGCAATAACTTAGTTTAAGGGCACATCCAGGGAGAGAACTGTCTACTCTTTCCAGCTTTTCTTCCTTGCAATCCATTGCCTGGAAATTTTTATTGGTTTAAAACCTTCTCATATCTGAGATTCTAAGGGTCACTGTAGTGGCTAAAATGGAAGGCCAGAGATCAGCCCATGGGCATCACTGAAACCTACTTTATGTGAAACATCTGGACGTTTTGGGACAGATGTTTATTTAAATCACTTTCTGCATTGGGCTTTTGGTTTCTGTAGGTGTGAGTCGGAAGATACAAGCAACTTGTTTAGGCAAGAGTTCTGAAAAATCTGTTGGCCTGAGAAGGAAATGTTTGGGAAGCAGTAAAAATGAGGATTGTGACTCACAAACAGGACTGGGGCAGCACTAAGGACCACTTTAAAACTTGATCTTTTCACCAATTCAGTCTTGTAGGCAAGCCCAAAGATGATTTTTTTTGCTGTGTTCAAAGTTGAAGTATGTTCCCTAGAGAGTTCCTAAAAAGCCTGTTATTTTTGCCCCAAGTTATGCAGAAAACTCTTTACTTTTCAAAAGTTATAGACTTGATCTGCAAGTTTAATTCTTCACTATGGGTCTGGCTTTGCTAGGAACTTTGTAGACCAGCAGTTCTCAAATTGTGGGTCAGGACCCCACAAAGTGGGTAACGACTACTGCGAGCCAGCTGGGGCTGGCTTAGACTTGTTGGGGCCCAAAGTCAAAGCCCAAACTCAAGCCCCACCACTCAGGGTTAAAGCCAAACCCTGAGGGCTTCAGCCCTGGGTGGCAGGGCTCAGATTATAGGCCCCCCGCCTGGCGCAGAAAACAAGTTTTGGAACTGCTCCGAGCAGTGGGGCTTGAGTGGGCTCAGGCTTCTGTCCCTCTTCCTGGGGTCATGTAGTAATTTTTATTGTCTGAAGAAGGTCATGGTGCAATGAAGTTTGAAAACCCCTGGTGTAGACTATTTCAATTTTGTAATATTTCTGGAATTCAACGTATGCCAGCATCTTTATGTAATCTTGACATTTTAGGCTGTGATTTTCTAAAGTGCTCAGTATTCCTCCAGATTTGCTTCCACTGAAATTGAGATTCCCAACCAGCTTGCTATAGGGCCAACCTGACACGGGTGAATCCTTGCTCAGCTAATAGGTATCTGATGGGAAAATACCAAACTCACCTGCAGAAGAATGGTAGAGAAAGGAATGAAGGTTAACTGGGGAATATAGGAATGAAAAATCCTAATGAGCAACTTCGCTCTAGTAAAAAGAAAATGTGGAGATATTTTATAAAAAAAGGAAAAACATATTAAAGCTGTCCTCGGTTTCTACATTAAAACTTTGATTATTTACACTGCAGATAACCCTATATACTGAGGTTCTTATATTGACACATACTACCATAATCTGACTGACCCTGCTTGCATTTTAGGGAAAAGTGTCCAACAAAGTACAACATAAGCTTCTCTTCCATAACATATGTACAAGAAAATCCAATTTTGTGGGGGAGCTGACTGCGGGAGAGGGATAGTTAAGGAAAGGAAGGTAGACAAATTCCCTCATCAACGTTCTTATGCCATAGGGAAACTTCTTGTATTTGGTGACCTTTTGCACTGGTACTTCCTTCTCTTGCACGTTACAAATGGTTTCCAGGGCATCCTGTGAATATTAACATCACACTGACTCTCTAGAGAAATGACATGTTGGAAAACTTGAAAGTAACATCCAAACTTGTTTGCGTCTTTGCTTTTCGCAGCTTAACTCTTGGCAGACTGACGTGGCTTCTTTGCTTCCTGCATGCAGCTCTGAATTCAGTATCGGATGTATTTGCTATATAAAATGCTGGTTACAGAATGCTTCATATGAGAAACATATATTCCCTTCCTCTGCAGTATGCTGAAGAGCGGCTGATCATATTGACCTTTTCCTACCCTGCTGAAATTATATCTTCGAGGGATTGGCCTCTTCCCATTCAGACCAATGATATAATAGGTAATCATTTCCCTCTAATGGAACTGATTTTGGTTTTCTTTTCACTGTTTTTTGTATCAAATATTTTCCCCTCTATGCTTCTGTTTTGCATACAATCTGTTTCTCTACATAAAGAGTACAATATGTGTTACAAATAACTTAAAATGTATTTTACCAAGAGTTAGAAACAAACAGATTTATTGAAGGTAAACAGACACAGATACACTGGCATAGGTATCTGTGAGAAACACACTATATACAACACCTAGTCTTTTACTGCTAAAAAGGCATTGCTACCATGCTGTGCAACAAACTTTTCTCACAAAGCTATTACACACACAAGCCAAACATAATAGCTTCACCATTAAGGGAGATTCTGTCTCTATGTATATGAATACCAAGACATGACTGCAAACTCTTCGAGGTAGCTGTCTATTTCTATACTCATACAGACCGAGCAAAATAAGGCCACAATCTTTTCAACATTATCATACTATAAAATATTTCATAATGAATTATTGTCTTGCTGCTACTGCCACTAGATGGAGAGACAGGATGGGCCAGTGTATAACGTGCTAGTCTAGAACTTTGGAAACTGGGACTCAATTTCTAGCTTTCTCTTGTGTGACCTTGAGCATTCACAATTAGCAGAGAATATTTTTAACCTTAATCTGTGTATGTCTCATTTCTCCCAACCTTTACAATGGGGATAATAGTACTGCCCTTCCCCACGACGGTGTTGTGAGGATAAACACATTAAAGACGGTGAGGTGCTCAGATATCATGATTATGAGGGCCATGACAGTTTTTAAGATAAATAAGACAGACATTATAAGACTAACAAAACAAACAGTTATTCCAGTATTAAATCAATCAAATTGCTGCATCAGCACTTAATTCACTACATGGGTTGTTTTAATTACAGCAGACAGGTAAGGACACTGGCATGAATGACTGCACCCTTTGGCTCTCTTACTCACACTCTAGCTACATTATCTTACTCTGAGCTCATGAAAAGGACAACACAGCTGCTCTGTTTACCAATAATTTACTCATAGAGGAGGAAAAGAAGCAAGCTACCATGAAGGATGTAAAGCTGTCAGGGAGGGAAATGGCAGAGGCAACCAAATTGAGATTGCGGGGGAGGGATGTTTCTGTAAAACAGCCTCGAAAATAGCTTGTGTCAGAGAATGGTTTATGTCAGAGACTTCATGCAGTTTAAATGAAAAAAATGGCACCTTAATGTAACATTAGAATTAGGGATTTTAAAATTTGCTTTAGCTAGAAAATTCCCACCACCACCAGATCTGTGCACATGCAAGTGATGATAGGCTCTTTCATTACATATTTGGAAATATTTGGAAGAAAGTGAGAGATGCAGGGGGGAAAAAAACCCTCACTAAACTTCTATTAAGTTTCAATATAAATAATAGCAGTTGGGAAATGTGGCTTTAACCCAAAGTAAATGAGATCAGACAAAAGGATATCAACATTGCTGTCACATAAGTAAATAGGGAGTTTTTTCTGCAATTCCAAGCCAATAAATTGCTGCCATCTATGTTTATGTGTGGCATGAAGAAGCAGTCAGTATAGATAGGACAATCTTTTACAGTGATGCATCCAAACCACCTGCTGTCACAAACTGAGCTGATGCATCTTATCCTGACATAAAGCTATGTGGTAAAGTTTGTCACAAAGCTCAGTTGATAAAACCGAATTATGAAATAATGAGACATGGCTTGTATTACAGGAGCAAATATATTGTGCCTAGATAACTCCTCCTGCAAAAAGGAAACCTATGCCTGTTTTTAGCAATTACTTTTCTAGGTGTTTTATGGTTAATCTCAATTATTCAAAGATCAGTATTCTAAGAATGATCCCAATCTTGTTCAAGCAATATATCAAGCATCTTCAGATTTTGAAACAACAATGTCTAAATGACCCAATGCATCCTTTCTTGGTATAAATGATGGATATTTCTTATGGTGGCAAAGTATAAAATATTTTAAAATACCTCTTCTACATGTTAATTCTTCTATGTTTTGCTGAAAGTAATTCATAGAGTTTTTGCCAAGAACAAAACCTGACATCCCCCAAATATTTCGGTTGATCCATATCTGGATTTGCACAGATTCTTTATAATTGGCTGACCCAAATACCCAGTAGAACATCCCTCAACTACGTCAGGGGCATGGAGGATGTTTATGGAATCTGATTACAGCTTTTACACATATATTTACTTGACAGGGAGTTTGGAAGAAGATTGAGGGTATGTTCTGGGGTAGAGGGTGTGGGGAAGTTAAAAGAGATGTTATGCTGCTTTGATTTATTGGTTTCCTGAGTTAATTCATTATTTGCATGTGATTATATTTTGCTGTTGGGTGGTCAATATTTTGATTGTAAATCTAACTAACTGTCAGGGTGCCTAAAACCTCCTGTATGAGCATCTTTTTTTGCTGTTAAAAGCTAAATAAATACATATTGTGACAAAGTTCCAAATCTGTATTTGTGGGTCCTGCACTTCCTGGCAGATTTAGGGGCCTCAGAAACTCATCTAGGCCCCAGGGTGACCTCCCTTTCTCAGTATAATTGGCAAGAGTCACTGCCTAGTGAGTTACCTTCATCACAGGCCAGTATGGAAGGTAGAACAGGAGGAACACCCCACAGACTTTGTTGCTCTGTAGAGCTCAGTAAGCACAGTTCGGCTTCCTGTATGAACTGAGTCTCACTTCTCCTGTCAAGAGGATTTCTGTAGAGTATGGAAGGAGATGCGGGCAACCTGGGCCCACCCTCTACTCCGGGTTCCAGCATAGGGACCCTAATAGTATCAGCTAAGATAGCTGACCTTTTATCCACAAAACACAATATAATTCCCTGGGCTACTTCCCCACAGCAGTCCCCACTTCTTCAAACTCCACTTCACCCTTACCTCAGGGCCTCCTTCCTTGCGTATGATAAGTTGTCTACCTCTCAGCCTCACCAACAGCACAACTTCCTCCTACAGCTCCTGACATCCACACCCACCTGACTAACTGGGAGGGTTTTTAACTGGTTTCAGCCAGCCCCTGATTGGCCTCAGGTGTCCCAATCAGGCTAGCTATTTCTGCTGCTTTCTAGAAGCTTCTTAATTGGTCCCAGGTGTCTTGATTGGCCTGAAGTAGCCTTTGTTTGGCTATCCAGGGAACAGGGACCTGCACATCCTGAGGCTGATATACCTGCTTTCCAGCACTCTCTTATACCCTTCTGGACTGACTCCGTCACAATATATAGGTATCAGGACTCTGTCTAATTATTAACCCTGCACTAAATGATGCTATCACGAGCACACATTTTCCTCAAAGCATTTTAAACATGTGTCAAAACGACAAAGAAATAAAGATACTCAGTAGACTCTTCTTTGCTTCCTGCATATTAATTGTATACTGTTATTTCTCAGAACCAGTAAGAGAAAGATTAATCAAGATTTGTCTGTGTTCAGAATCGAGTTTATTTTGGCTGACAATGGTCAAATGTTATTTTGATACCTAATGTTTTATGAACTCTGTATCTGCGCCCACACATTTGACAATAGGTGCTTTTTTATATCCAAAAAATATCAGACACATGCCATTGACCCAGTCACAGAAATATGGTTATGTGGATGATCTGTCCCTAGCCATCCAAGTTAACACTTTCACTCACATGGAATGCATCCTTATAGAAGATCTGAAAATACTGAAGATGATTGATTATGGTGACTCTGATCAAACCCTCAGAAAACAGCTGTCTCCACATCCCACCTGAGCAACCAGCATGCAAAGAAGCACCAGAATATCATTTTCTACAACTTCAAACTCAGGCACTAGGATTTCCTAAATATCTTGGAGTGGTTCTGCATCACAGCCTCACATGCTACCAACACCTGATGAAGATTGCTGCCAAGATAATGGAAAGAAACAATATAATCCAAAACTGGCTGTTCATACCTTTCGAGCAGCAATCTTGGCCCCATCTTCTCACAGCTGACTACTGTATACCAATATAGGCAGAAGGCAAAAATATGAAACTTGTCAATGTGCAATTGAACACAGTTCTGAGAACTGTCACAGGACTGCTGAAGTCAGCATCGACAGTCTAGTTTTGCTCCTCATGCATATCTTATCACCATCCCTCTGAATAGAAGCAACAATAATAAGTGAATATGACTGAATGATAATGAATCTGGATTTGCTCATCTGTGAAGATCTCCAAACCACTCTGTGATGTCGTCTTAAAACTGGGAACACTTTCTGCTTAGTGAGCAAAGCTCTTAAAACAGAGCTGTCACCAAAAGACAAGCAATCGAAGCTGAGGAAGAACAGTGGTGTCAAGAATCAAGACCCTGTATCCTACAGACTGACCACCGGACTTCACCATGCCATGTAAGATATGGATAACAGATCTACATCAGAACCTCACTTGGCGTTGCAATTACCTACTACACCAAGTGTTGCCTGATGTGTGAATGTGGAGATGTCCAAACCATGTAACATCTAGTAAATCTTCTCCAGAGGAGCAGCCCTGATTACTTCTATATCAACTGAAATCATAGATTAAGTGGCAACTTGACATTGACCTTTAATATTGCTTGTCAAGCTGGCATATGAAAGAAGAAGATATCCAAAAATAAACAATTTACATGGTTTCTTCTCAAATGTAAAATCTAACTAAAAATAGAGGACAATCAGACAGACAATGATTGGGTCAAAATCCTTTAAGATATTTCCTGTTGAATTTAATCAATTTGTATTGATTAAATATAACTCTCTATCACAGTAATTCAGTGATATGGGTAGATGAAAATAATTCTGTACCAGACACTATTGGGACAAAATGTGTCTTTCTACCCTTGGGAGGGAGCAAGTATTTCAATTGCAGCAATTATTAATCCATACTACAGTATCATAAACCAAGAAGATGACACTGAGAATGGATGATGTGGAATGGATTATGAGCTGAATCCATCTAAATGAGAAGAGGATTCTGTGTGACTATTTCACTAATAAAACACTTTGTTGCATTTTACAAAATTAGTCTCTAAATGAAACAAAAGTAACAGTAACAAATATACAAGGACTCAGTTATGAACTTGCCACAAGCTTTAAGGAGCAGAACGTAGATTGTGACTCAAAGTATATCTGCACTAGCCAGTTCAGCACATACTCAGATTCCTTGTCAGGCTTGTACAGTCTATACTGCCACCCATTCCGCTGTGACCTCAGTGCTATTGTTTTTCAAGCTAGCTAAGATATGTCTACGTGTGTTGCAGTCTAGACACACCTTTAGAATCACAAGCTGGTTCCCAAGTTTCTCCTTTGCTCTGTGCTCTCTGGCACAGATCATTTCCCCTGCTGCATTGGTCACTGCATCATGGAACAAATGTTGGTTGAGCCAGAGCTTCACCTCCTATTCTACCTGTACAGTCAGGGGAATAACTGCATACATCGCTACCCACTATACAGGCCACATCCATATCAGTTTCTTAAAACACTTTAAAATGGACCTAGTTACAACAAAAATAATGACAAGTTTGTTGTTTTTTTTCTTTTTGATTGTAGAGGTTGGGGGGGGGGGTTTGAGCCAGTAAAATCTATATCCCAAAACTGACTAGCAACATTTTTATTAACCTGAATATGTCATTAGAAGTGTGTCTCTTTTTTTCCCCTTTAAGGTGGAAAAGTAAATGGACCTCATGCTGATACACTACTATCAGTTTCATCTGCATCAATCCATTCTACATTCTTTATCTGTACAGAAAGTTAATCAATGGGTGGCTGCCTTCTAAGGATATGTGTATTTAGCCATAATTTTCTTCATCAATTATATCAGGTTCCTTTCTCTCACACATACTCACAAGATTAGGCTTTAATCAGTAAAGAGTGATAAACATTAATTCAACAAACACAGAAGTTCAACAGATATTTGTGTCTGCTAATGGTAACAGAGGAAGACCAATATATAATAATGAGAGCTGACCAAATGACAAATTTCCTCCAGCAGCTGCCAGTCAGAATATTATTCCTGCTCTTTTTAAAGAATGGAATGTAAGAGAATGACAGTCACTTTAGGTCCCCTCCACCCCCCAAAATATCTCTAGTTACGATAATTACTAATCGAGAAGGGAGGACTGCTTCAAAGTCTCTTGGAGCCTCACCCAACTCAACCAGGCTCTGAGTAGGCATAGCAATCTGCACATATGAAAGAAGTTGTAGGATGCCCAGAGCATTTTCTGCCAAAGATAATTTCCAAGATGTTAGAGGAGCCACAGTTTCCTGTTTCCTTTGTCGTCATTATCCAATGACCAGTAGTATCTTTCAAATTAGCTATGCCATATCTCAAAGATGATTATGTAAGTGACCTATTTGATGGCCATTATTACATTTTCAAAGTATTTATATAGCTTAACAGTTCTAGCGATGCTTGCTCTATGAATTGCATTTATAGACAACCATCTAGTAATTCAGAATGATGAAGTTTTGCTATCCCAACATATTGTAAAGGCAGTTTTCTTTAAATATAAAAACGTGAGAATTATCCACAGTACTGTTCATCTATTACATTTTAATAAAACAGTACTGATAATTATTCATTGAAAAATTACCCACATTATAAATTTGGTCCATTTCCATGGTAGATACAAATACTGTAACACTTCTTGTTCAAATTAGAGCTGGAGAGGAATTTTTGACTAACTTATTTTTATGGGAAATGCTCATTAGCATGCTCATCGCTTAGGATATTGGTCTGTTGTCCAAACCATTGTTAAATCAAACACACAGCAGAAATAAAAATAAAATGAGACATATCTGCAGCTATCTAAACAAAATCTGAAGACTCTGAAATGAAAATGAGACCAATGAGATAAAAATATCCTCATTGGGGAACACTATAGCAGAGCATATAGTGGTACTGTACCAGAAGGTGTGACTATCAGTTATGCTGCAGCTAAGGCCTCTTTACTCCATTCTGGCACGATAAAAGGTCCCTAGTGTAACAGATCCAGATCACAGTTCTTGCTTCTAGATTCAACTGGTGATATGTCACGTGTGCTTGTCATCCTAACTATACTGATATGAAATGCATGTTAACTATTATGGGTTGCATGATTTCCTTTTCTTGTCTTATATACAATGGACTCTGAATTATTTCCTTAATAAAACACAATTTTCCATATGTACTTTGTGGTTGAAAGTGACTGCACTCAAATGGCTTCCAATAGGCAGCTTTCATAAATTGGTTTCTCTCTTTTCCACCTTTGAATAACTATCAAAACTTGAAAGTTCACTAACAATGCACCTATGAGAAAAGTCAGTGTTTAATGATACGTACACTGGAGTGTTATTATCATAGTGTGCAAAACTCCTAGGAATAGATGGAATAGTAATTCAATAGACTTGAGCATGATTAGTGATTTAATTATGGGTAAGAAATGTTTTTTTTTAAATAATTCACATGTGAATACTATTATTCCCATTTTATTATTTAAAGATGCTGGTAATCAGTTCAACCTGGTGTACTGGGGCAATGTATAAGATTCCCAGTGTGAATACTTGCTTTTATGGGGTGTTTTGCATTTACGAAATAGTTTCATTTACATATCCTCTTTAGGACAATTGGGGTTCCTTTTTAGCTATTAGCTAACAGTCTATCTCTATGCAGTAAGCTTTATTTTAATTTAATCTGGTACTCAACTGACAAGACTAATGTATTTCATATGTTAATATCTTGATAGCACAGCTTCTCCAATTAACCTGAAGAACTTAATAGCGATTTGGGTAGTCATTCAAAACCCCCTCCTGTAAGACACTTTCAAAATTAGACATAATATGTGTGTGTTAAGTGGTAATTGTCTATAAGATAGGTAATGAACTCCATTTTACAAAGGGGATACGAGGAAGTTAAGTCAAGGTTAAGCAATTTGCTCAGGGCCAGACAGTATATCAGTATCAGTACCAGGATTAGCATTCAGGCATTGGTAAGCTCCTAATTATGGCTTTTTCCATTAGATCATGCTGTCTGAAGTAAGAGTAGAACTATAAATTAAGTATTTGTACTTCATATTAAGACAGTGTCCCTTTTTGACTCTTGTCCCATGCCCCTGGGTGACAGACTGAATATATATTATATATTAGAGCTAAGATTTTCAAAGGTGATTACTGATTTCAGATGTCAATTTTTTGGGTGTCTGACTTGAAACACCATAAAGAGTTCTCATTTTCAGAAAGTTCTCACACCAGCACTGTGAAAATCAAGTGATTTTAAGGTATCTTAAATTGGGCACCCAAAAATAAGTTATTGGGTATATACTGAATCATTATTCCATATATTTTTTTAATATATATAAAAATTTTCTTAAAAGTAAAACTTCAACATGGAAAAAAATAAAGAAAGTAAAAAAATGGATTCATAAGATGTTGGGTACACAAAATGTAGACAAAGTCTTCCCCTTGCCTTAAGGTTTTAGTGAGAAATTATCTCTTTGTTATGTGACATCATTTGTATTATGGTAGAGCCTATAAGGCCAGATCTGACCAGCCTGAGATCCTGTATTACAGACCATCGGACTTCCCTGAGATTGGGGCCGATTTGTGCTATGACTTGTACAAAGTATGAGAAAGTAAACTCTTCAAGGCAGGGACAATCTAAATAGACCAGACAGATTAAGGGTGGCAGGGAAACTAAAGCACAAAGAAGTTAAGTGACTTGAGCAAGGTCACACAACAGCTTGGTGAAAAAAATTGCCATTGACCACAGGGCTCACAATTTCTACTTCAGTGTTCTATCCACTGAACCATTCTTCTTCTTGTTGAACACCTAATACTATGGGACTGAGTAATGTAGGTGTTACGCACCGCAAATAATAAAGAATAATACTAGCTATGTAAAAGCAGTTTCTTTGGACTGCAAGAAAAAGAGAGACAAAAAATGAGGGGGGGAATGATAAGATAATAGGCAGTGAAATACAGAAATGCCATTTTTAAAACAGAACAATGATGTGGAACAATTTAGCAATCAACAAAAGGACAACTGAGAGAGGGAATGTTGAAATGACAGATTAGGATTACTTAAAGCACTTACAGCTGCCTAAATCAAGCTGAAAATTTAGAGATGATCCCAGAGGGACAGGCTGAAATATCATTCATCTTTTTCTGAAGTCTAGAGATGCTTATGCCAGATCCACAGTGCTGCATGATTGTTCTGCTTGTGATATTACCTAGTAAAACTGATACCAAAGACACCAAAACGAACAAACCCGCCCCCTAACCAGGACGCCATTTATCATTTCTGTACTAACTATGGAATACAAGAAGATCCAAATATATTTGTCTTCACTTTAGGGTTTAATTATTGTTAACATGTGTATCTTTAATACTGTAGTGTGATGGTGGTGGTAAGGAAATTGTCCTTGCATTAGGAATTAGACTGGAAACTTCTATTCAACCTATCTTCTCTATATTTTTTATTATTTTGTCATCATGTGCCTCCCTAATCATCTCAGGTAAAATTTTCAAAACCACCTAATACCTTTAGGATCCTAAATCTGATTGACTTTCAGTGAGATGTAGGTCCATTATTGTTATTTATTATTTGTATTGTGGTCGCACATAGGAGCCCTATTTATGGACCATTCTGCTAGGCACTGTACATACCCAGTTCCCCTTAATAATACCCAAGTCTCTTGAAAATGGGACTTAGACTCTAAAGTAGTTTTGAAAACTTTTATGGTCTCTCTCTAAGGTGAACAGCCCTGATCTTTTCAATTTCTCTTTATATAAGCATTTTTTTTCCTTGGTCACGATCACTCTTTAGGCCTCTCTCTGAACCCGTTCTCTTTTTCTGTTACATCCTTTTTAAGATCAGGCTACCAGAACTGAGCACATTATTCTAGGTGAGCTTGTACTGTTAATTAATACCATTTTACTTGCAATGACTCTCTTGGACTCATGTCACCAATGTTTTGATAAGAACTACAGGCAAAATAAATATCTCAGTTGCACCAGAATAAATACAGAGCATATCTCCTGAATTCAGGGACTTTACATCAGTAAAAGTATAAGCAGAATCTGTGTCTATTTAGTATGTTGTATGTTTAAAAGTACGTTGATGAAATCCTTGATCCACTGCAGTAAACAGAAGTTTTGCCACTGATTTCAATGAGACCAAGATTTCACGCAGTGAGTTCAGTAAGTGGGGATTATTTTAGATTTTTCCAATAAGGATTTGATATTCCAGTCTTCTTGGTTTATATTAAAAATCTGTCCCATTCACTGAACCGACTAACAGAATGATACATTGAAAAAGTCACAGACCTTTGTAACTTTGATCTTGCCTTGAATGGGATAAGATGTAAATTAAGGACAAAATTCCCTTCTCAAATTTGCATGGTGCCTTTTTACTCTGATATGCTGTTCTGCCTACAAAAGTAAAATTTCATGACATTCTGCTCTCTTGAAGTCACTGGATTCCTTTTGATATCAACAGGAGTTCTTCACATGAAGGACTGCAAAATTTGTATCTGTCCTAATTTTATTTTTTATTCACATTTATAAGACCCTTATAAAAATTTTACCTCGAAAACTTTACTCACTAAATTTTTAACCCTATATTGCACCTGCATACACTTGTTTTTATTTTAAATATTGTTTTCATTGAATTGTCTCCCAGTTTTTGGTTGCTGAAAATAAAAAAGTTTATTTGGTTTTAAGGGGGAAAATGGCTTTTGAGTTTTCAGTTTTCCAATGATAATCCTCTCCCCACCCCCGCCCAGCTGACAAATTTCCAAGCAAAGCAGACCATTTTCATTACAATGTTCATGTACTCAAACACTCAATTTTCTGTCAAAAAAAAAAGTTCTGATAGAATTTTGTGTACACCAGTTTGGAATTCCCAATGAATGTCTGACTGTTCTACCCAATGACTGTTCTTCATGCCTGACGAGTAGTGGCTTACCTCTAAAAGCTGGAGGGGGTGGTGGTGGAGAGACAGTACTTTATCATCTGTAGCCACTTACTCTTTTGCCTTTCTACTGAGATGGTTTCATTATTATCATTATTTAATATGGGTATACATCCACCATTATAATATGGACTGGGACCATCAATCCATTTCATGCTGGTCACCAAAAAGCTTTCAAATGATTACCACTATTAGCATTGACTACGACTTAGTCTACACGATAAAGTTTTGCTGACATAGCTATGTTGACTCTGGATTTGGAAAAAAAATCACTCCCCAGGCTGATTTAGTGAAGCTGGCAAAATCCCTGGTGTAGATACAACTATGCTGACAAAAGAGTGCTTTTGTCAGTGTAAGGAATGTTGTTCAGAAGATGGTTTATCTGTGCTGCAGAACTCCTCCTTCTAACCACTTATGCTGTGTCCTCCATTAAGGAGCTGTGCCAGTAAAGCCTCTGTAGTCGAAAAGAGCTGTATTTCTATCAGTGACTATTGGTTTGTATCTACAGTAGAGTTTTTACCACAGATTAATTGATTGCCAATTAACTCAATGTAATAATACACATGTAATCTCTGTGTTTACTCCCCAAACAGCTGCTCCAGAGTAGCCAGGTTTGAAATGTACCCTAGGATCAGCCACGGAATAAGCAAACCATTCTGAAACAAATGTTTAGGGTCTGTCCAGACTGGCAATTACAAATGTGGAAATCAATTAACTTGAGGTAATTAAAAAAATCTAGTGTAGATAATCCCACAGAGACTCTTCATCTCATCAGCAAAGTCCTGCTCCATCCCACTCTCCTATATCCAAGTTATTGAGTCTATTTTTTTACTGGGTTCCCACCTCTGCAAAATGATGGTGTAGGGGATGTAACATTTTGTTCTTCTGATTAGGTCACATTTTGCACCCATGTTGCACTGGTATAAAATGACTAAACAAATTACAAGGTAATAGTAGAGAATCAGTTTTGAGCATTTTCTATCTCCACAGTGCAAGCGCTAAACATGAGTTAGAAGTCTTCCTCAATGGATAATGACTGAAACACAAGGCAAAACCAATCTACCTTGGTATCACACTGCACTGCTCTTTGACTTTACATGACCATCTAAAAAATACTGCTGCCTAAGTCAGGACCAGGAATAATTTAATCAGAAAATCAGCTAGTTTGACGTGGGATGCAGCTGCACAGACACTTTGAACATCGGCGCTGGCGCTGTGCTGTTCCTCTGTAGAATACTGTGCCCCTGTGTGGCATTACTCACCTCAGACTAAAGTGATTAACTTCAAACTGAACTCAACCAGGTGTATTATTAGAGGTACCCTGTGCTCCACTTCTAACCCAGCAACATAGCCTCTCTGCATATATGTCACAGTGAGTTTACAGCCAGAGTGATAGAAAAACTATATGCCAATCCAGATCTCCCATTGCACATGGCCATTTTCAGTCACACCACAGTATGTCTTACTTTGAGGCAGGGCTTTGGAAAGGAGCCCAGAGCTGGAGCCCGGAGCAGTGGAGCTTCAGGTTTTTCCCTGGAGCTGGAGCAGAGCCAGAGCACCGCTCCAGAGCCCTGCTTTAAGGCATCCTATGGGGTCACAACTGCCACACTGGAATCTGTCAGCAGCAACCCTATGGCATGATGAGTGGTCAGCTAAAGACCTTGTCAGTTATCCGACTATTCGATGGCCTGGATTTGACCTGCCACATCACCTTTGGACTTTGTTGAAGGTTCCGAACTGGTCAAAGAATATGCTCAGCCAGCCTCTACAAATGGGGTCTGTGTGCTGACCACTTTGTCACTGTGGCCTCTGTTAGTCAATGGTGCATGTTGTTGATGAGTGCCAACTGACTAGATTTCATGGTGATCTTAGGGCCCTTCATTGTGTGTCTCAGCAAGCACTGCAAATGCTAGAAGAACTAGCTCTCAATTTGCATTTTCAAACTGATGGGCAAAAGTGAATTTACTATATCAAACTTTGTGGAGGCTTCAAGAGGCCATTTGAACTTAAGAGCCTTAAAAAATAAATATTACTAATACTTACACTTAAGTGAACCTTCAAAAAAACCGCAACATTTTCCAAATGTTACACAAACCTTAATTAATCCTCATAGTACCCCCATGAGGTAAGTGCATAAGTGTGTATGTTACAGATGGTGAAATGAAGAGAGGCCCCCATTCAGCAAAGTGCTTAATTAGCATTCAGCAAAGTGTTAACTGAAGTACATGTTGGAACAGGATGACCAGACAGCAAGTGTGAAAAATCAGGTAAATAGGAGCCTATATAAGAAAAAGACCCCCAAATCAGGACTGTCCCTATAAAATTGGGACATCTGGTCATCCTATGTTGAAATCACATAAAAATTAGTGCTTAACCACTTTGCTAATTTGGGGCCTAAGTGATTTGACCAGCGGCTACACTACAGAGTTTTGTCAGCATAGTTTTGTTGGTGAAGGGTGTGAAAATGCCACATCACCTAGCATACATAGTTATGCTGCCAAAACCTGGCTCTGCTTATATAGTCATACGGGCAAACCATTTGTAGTGCAAATAAAGCCAGAGTCAGCAGCAATGCTAGAATTAGAATTCAAAAGTTTCAGGCTGTGAATTCCATACTCTATGGGTAATGTTTCTTTTTGAAATAATCCAGTAGTAATAATAAACAGGTGTTTAATATGCAGTGGGTTTTCATAGTAGTAAGACAATTACTCACTCCTTTCTGGAACTGCCTTAGAAAGTTATCAACTAAAAAATGTAAAATAATGAAAGAAAAAGATGATTTTTTTAAAAAAAACCTTCTGATTTCTAATCAGAAAGAATATCAGTTTCAGATAACCTATTTTTGATAGTTGTTGGATTTTGATAGAATGAACATTAAAGGAAGCCCAGAATATTTAAACAAACATCTTTCGGTTGAAAAAATATCTATTTTTGTCACCTTTAAAATACCAGCCTGCTATTCAGTACTTGCCTTCATTTAAGCCATATTAGTTTCAAAGGCACAGGTACAGATGGTGCACCTTGGCCTGATTACACAAGAGACAGAGGTTGAGGCTAGCTTGCATAAATTACTGACAGATTTAAGATCCCTCCTAGCAAGTCTTCCAATTATTTTATGCCTGGGTATGCATATTATCTATGTAAATGATAGCAAAAGTACAGATGTGTAATGCAATGGCATAAACCTGCCTACAGAGACACTAATAATCAGATGCCTCTTGACACACAATATTGTGTATGATTTGGGACTTTTATGTGGTGAACCATGAAGATGAACCTGAGTCACTGTAGAGCTCTTGGCAGTATCAGAGACATAATTTATATTTTTCAAAAATGTAACAGTTGCAAATACCTCATTTTGAAAAGTTTACTATTAAAAAAGAATACCTTTATTAAACAGCTACTGAAAAATGTTCAAAAACGAATATTCAGAAAAAATCACTGGTGACTTAAATAAAAGACACCAATCCATGCTACAATGTTGTCCTTAGAGCTAGGCTTTCCAGAGGGTGCCTCTCCTACTCCTGGTAGGCAGGGTGTCTCATTATAACCATATCCCTGTTCACTCATGGCATTGTTCACCAAAAAATAGTTCCTCTTCAGACAATATGATCATGAAAAAAGAAAACACAAACCATTAGCTAATCCTAAGGGGGCAGGGCTGTTCTTGATTCATCACACATTTAAGTTTATTTATGATATTCTTTTCTCCAATGACCAAATGGTTGAGAAATTCTTGTCCTATAGTGGGAAGATGACAAGATGATATTAAGGTTTCTATTTTATATACCAAACACACCTCTCCTGATTTTTCAGGAAGTACTTTTGGTGTTGCAGAGACAAAACAGGAGCCATATTCATACAGTTCAAAGTTTCATTTAATTCTTTCATTTTGAACATTTTGCTTTCCTCCAGTCTCTAATCTTTTTTGCTTTCTTTGAAAGATAATACACTGGATGAATCACAAGGCTAGACATATCCTAACAGACATGAGAAAGCTGAGAAGAATGGGAAGTGCTTAGTGCAGAAGGCAACAAAATGAGACTCAAGAATTTTGAAAGCAATAATACCACAATAGTTATCAGGAATCTTACAAGTTTTTATTTTTTTAACCAAACAATTAATTCGATCCTACTTAGCAACCAAGCATCCAATGTCTTGTCCCACAGGCCAACTTTTGTGTACGTAATAACTAATATAATGCTGTCTATCTAAGGACTGGTCTATATACAGTTTTTGTACTGGTATAACTATTGTTCTGTGACAAACAGTTATACAAGTACAACCCCTAGAATGGACACAGGTATATTAGTATACAGATGCCTTATATAATATAGTTTATTCCCCTTCTCATATGCCAGTATAAGCACCTTTATGTTGGAATAACTGCATCCACACTAGGGGATGGTATGACTTAAGGATACTGATGTAGCTAAAACAGAACAACAACTCTGTGCAAGATGAGCCCTAAGATACAAGGTGGGCCATTACCATTGTATATGAATACCTTAACACGCTTTAATGCATTATCCTCACAATAGCTGTCTGAAGTAAGGAAGAGCTATTGTCCCCATTTTATAGATGGGGCACTGAGAAACTAAGCAATTTGCCCAACGTCTCTCAACAAAGAGACCACAGAGCAAGACATTAAACCCAGGGGCTCCCATGCTCCAGGCTAGCACTGCATTAGAGCATCGTTCCTCACACATGCTACCATAGATAACGGCCTAAAACCATTTCAAGAAACATGCCCCAATTTTAATTTCTTGAAGTGGACAAATTTCAAATAATTCAGTTTTCGGGTACCCTCTTGTTAAAACATTAAGAGATAGAAGTCTGAAGTGTTTGGCACCCTTGTAACACCCACAATGACAACTGTGGCTAGATTTTCAAAAGGACCAAGCCACTTATTTTGATGCCAAATGGAAGATGAGCTCTTTTGAAAACCAACCAACCAACCATATAAGGTTTTTTTTCTTCTCCCCTCTTGATGTTTCTAAAGGGTTTTTTTCCTAACCAGAATCTCCCTTGCTAACTGAGCATGTAGGAAAATTGTCAAACTGCTGATTCACAAAATGCTGTCAATTGCATAAAATGAACAAATTGAAAAAAAATGGAGAAAAAAACCTGCCCCCTTCCAACTGGCTTCTTTCAGTTTAATAATCTTATTTGTAACAATAATAGATGCAACATTTTCTATCAGAAATGTGATTTTCATGTGATGATGTCCCCTTCATCAACAAGAAATGCCAGGTTGTGGGGATGACTACAATATAGTCTTGTTCTCGAAGCTTACATGCAGACTTTATACAAATAATGATTGATATGCCTACATTTTGTCAGGCATGAAAAAAGTAATGCAGGTGATCAAAGTATGCAGTGTCTCATGTAGATAATCACAGAATCCTCTTAGCTCTGTAGGCAGGTTTTCTAATCAGAATGTACAGTGAGATGTGCTCACTGGAACAAAGTAGGGTATGTGGCAGAAGGGAGCAATATTGGTCAGAAGTGAGTCGGCAACATTTTTTTATCTTCTAATGATCCTTTAAGAGTTCACACATTTGATGGAGGGATTGCTTATACAAACTCCAGCAGATCATGAGATGAAGAAACAGAGTCTGTTTACTATATTGAGGTTCTGTCCTCAGAATTAATACAAAACTCTTAGGCCAGGTCTACACTATAGGGTGGGGACAACCTAAGATATGCAAATTCAGTTATGTGAATAGCGTAGCTGAAGTTGACATATCTTAGGTCGACTTACCTTGGCATCCTCATGGCGGCGAGTCGACAACTGCCGCTCCCCTGTCGACTCCGCTTCCACCTCTCACAGCAGTGGAGTTCTGGAATCGATGGGGAGAGCATTCGGGGATTGATCACTACCTGCCGATCTGGCAGGTAGTGTAGACCTGGCCTTAGAAATTTAAGTAATACCATATCACATCAGACACTATCCTGCGTGTGATAGTATCCAGTAGCAGATGCTTCTTATGAAGTTGCAAGATTTACCATTGTGGGTAATTATGAAATTGCCTGTCCATACAGGAGGTTTCTTCCTAACTCCAGTTAGTAACTGGTTTATGCCTTTAAACATTAAGTTGCATGTCTCTCATAAAAATGTCTTAATATATCACTTTTTATGAATTCACATGAATGTGTAATTTTTTTGTGAATCTTACTAATTTCTTGACCTCAGTCTTGTGACAGCAAGTTGTACAGGTTCATTATGCATTTCGTAATAATTCCTTTCATCAGTTTTAAATGTACTGCCTTTTTGTTTGGTGACTAACCCCTGCCTCATATACTATGAAAAAGAGTAAAAAGAAGTGCACAATTAATCTTTATAACACTCATTATTTTGAATCTCTCTTCCAGAGCCCCTATTATTTGCCTCTTCTCTAAACCATTCTAATCTGTTCAGTCTCTGTTAGCATCATAATTGCATAGCCAAAATACCTATATGCAAACAAGCAATTGCAACTGAAAAATATTCATGGGTGTATGCAAAACCTGGTTAGCTTCACATGCTGCTGTGCACTAGAATACAAAAGAACCATTTGCATGTGCAATTTACAGTTAGGTGGCTGAAAAAGTTAACCCTTTAGAGCAGGGTGGGCAAACTTTTTTAGCCTGAGGGCCACATCTGAGTATGGAAATTGTATGGTGGGACATGAATGTTCACAAAATTAACAATGGAAAATTAACACTACTAAAACATCAGTCACCTAAGCCAACAAGTAGCAGGCACGTGGGCTTGCATATTCCAGGCTCTGATGGCATGTGAGGAGTGTGTGGGTTGTGCAGCCGGAGTAATATGCTTGTCCACATGCCCGTTATGCAGGTCCTAAACACATCGGAGTGCCAGATAGGCAGAGTGGGGCAAGTCCATAACCTCGCTCCCCAGCTGGAGTGGGGCAATGGAGCTTGAGGGCCGGATTAAAAGGTTTGAAGGGCCAGACATAGGCCATAGTTTGCCCACCCCTGTTTTAGAGCCTACTGTAGGGGTGGCCAAACTGTGGCTCCGAAGCCACACGCGGCTCTTCAGAAGTTAATTTGTGCTTCCTTGTATAAGCGGCAACTCTGGGGCTGGAGTTACAGGTGCCAACTTTCCAACGTGCTACAGGGTGCTCACTGATGAACCCATGGCTCTGCCCCCAGCCCTCACTCCACTCCTTCCCCCAAGGCCACTGCCCCTTTCCCTGAATCTGCTGAGCCCTTGCTCCTCCTCCTCCCCCTCACCTCACCCCCCGAGCCTCCTGCACACCAAAAAACAGCCAGTCGCGGCGGGCAGGAGGTGCAGGGATGGAGGGTTAGGTGCTGATTAGCGGTACTGCTGGTGGGTGGGAGACACTGAGGCGGGGAGCTGACGAGGGAGCTGCTGACATGTTACTGTGGCTCTTTGGCAATGTACATTGGTAAATTCTGGCTCTTTCTCAGGTGCAGGTTGGCCACCCCGGTCTATTGTTTTCTTTATCCATTAAATGTACTCTGATTATGTATAAGTGAAACGCTGATCTGCTTTTTAACCCCACATCCTGGTTGTCTGGAATCCATAACAAACAGCCAGCCAGCCACTCAATGAAATACAAAAAGATCACTAGTCTGAATCCAACAATAGCATTAATATTGCCATCTGATTCACAAACACATGCACCTTTAAATCCACTTAGTCATATGGAGAATACGATGTTGGGAAGCGACTACTTTTATAGACTTTTCAGATTCATACAAAAAAGCAAAACCAGGAAAACTTAGCTCCAACTGCACAGGAGATGGCTGATGAGTTATGATGTGCCTGGACTGAGCACTGTTAAAAAAAATACATAAAACAAAACCATTTAAAAAACAAGATATTTTTACTATGTGTGGCTTAGAGTTTCAGCAGCATATATGAAACTGCCACCACAGTGCAGTCAGCAGAATAGCACTTTATACAAAAGGGCTCATTGCTATAGATGGGACACTTCTCAACTGTAAAATAATTCGCAATGTGTTTTCTTCCAAGTATTCCATGATTATCCTTATTCCAAGACCTACTGCAGTTTGACTCTGCTTATAACAAACCTGCCAGCACCGCTCTAGTCTATAACAGGAAATTACTGAGACTACAGTACTCATCTTGTGCCACACACTCCCTTCCATATTACAAGCCTGTCTTGCTGACAGAGTGTCTTCAGTGGCTTATAATGTTATCTAAAATTTATGACAATGACTCTTGGGCTGGGATCAAGCTACTTGAATAGTATATGAACTCATTGAGACCTACATATTTATCTGTGTCTAATATTTCTTTCCCCTGCCTCCCCCATTCAGATTCTATATTTTGGAATGACATTTTTTAAAGAAATTTGTCTGCAAGTAAACACAAAATAAAGCTGACGAGTGACTTGGCACACATGGTGTTTCAAGCAACAATGAACAGAATTTGCAATCTGACAGTTTATCTCTTTTGCTCAAGTTCTGAAGTCATATTATGGTTCAAAAAACATTTATGCAAACTGCTCAAAAATGCTTTTTGCTCTGCTACCCATCCAATACCTTATTTCTCTCAGTCTCATTTCAATGCAGTAATATTCCCAACAAAAATTGAATAGTGCTGGGATAGAGAAATTTGACAGATGTTATTCAGTTAAAAAGAAATAAAACACTATTAAACATGGCCAAAGGGTCTTGTTGGGACATGATGCTAGGGGATGATTCCTTGATTATGTTTAAAAAATATTTTAAAGAAGATAAATAAATATCTATTTATAAATAAATAAATATAAAGATAAATATTTTAAGAAGATATTCCTGTAGATCCCTTTGTGATTTCCTTCTGTAGTAAACATGATCTGATGAAGATCTGAAAGGGCTTATGTTAAATTCTACAGAGGTAATTTTAACTGAGACAGTCTAGGAAAACTTCAAGAAAGAAAAATAGTTCATCACTCTCTCTGTGCCTAAGCTGGGCTGGCCCACATCATTTTGGCACCTGAGCCAAGGAGCTCAAATGACGCCCTCATACCCCTCACTTGGGCAAAACTTTGAAAAGTCTCAATTATGCCTTCTTTCTGTTCTACTCTTCTCATGATATTGCTCTGCTACCTACCCCAATAAAGGAGAACTAACAACTTAAAATGCTTGTTCAAAAATTTTAAGTAACACTTAACTTTCAAATGCCTGAACAGTAATGCAACTTTTCCTGTCTGCATAGTAAACACTGGCAGTTTTATCTGTTTGAATAATCACAGTGGTGCTTTCCATGTCGTCTTGGTTGCAAAGATTTCAACTGCTTCCTGAAGGACCACATTCTGGGCAAGCTCATGCTCTGTTGAGATGATTGCAAGGCCAACCAGCTTCTCCTGTGTCATTGTGGAGCACAGATGTATTTTTATTAACTTCAGCTTGGAGAAGCTGCGTTCTCCACTGGCAACTGTTACAGGAAGTGTTAGAAGTATGCACAGAGCAACAAAAGCATTTGGAAAGAGCATTTGTGCACATATATTCCAGAACAGCCTTTGGAGTTGATCCTGCTGAAATGTGTCTCGAAAGGGCTTTCAGTTCATCACCTAAATCACTCGCATCAATATCGTGCATGTCATCATGTGTCAACCCTGTCTCTAGTGTCCTGCATCGCTGTTGTAGGTCTTCTTCAGGTTTAGTGAGGAGTTTTGGAATATCATACCACATCCCAAATATACTGCTGTGTTCCTTGAGCTGCATACAACATTTTCCAACTGACTGTATTGCACAATTTAGAACGTGGTTAAAGAATTCAACTTTGAATTGTTGTTTGGGGTCTCTTATAGGATTATCCCATGCCTCATAATCAAAATGTCATCTTCTTTGGTGACTCTTATATTCTTGAATGGGTGGGAAGATAGGTTCAGTGTGAAGTTCCTCTGCCAACTTCTGTGCACACTTTAGAACACTTTGAAATCCCTCATCTGACCAGTAAGACTATAGATATGACTTTGCTTTGTCCAGTTGCTCCATTGCTCCAGATATATCAAGGTCATCACCTTGGAGTCTCTTGCTTACAACATTTAATTTCAAACAGTTCCTGTCATAGCATTATCCTCCATAATGGCAACTATGGCATTATCTATCTTCCCAATTTGGTGTTTGATAGGCTTTATCACCTCCACTTGACTGTCCCATTGTGTGGCACTCAGTGGTTTCAGTGTCAGAGAGGATGTTCCCAGATATTGCTTCAAAATTTGCCATTGATGAGTTGATGCAGAGAAAAATACAGAGATGCTTTGAATTACATTAAAAAATTCAGCAGCCTCACTAGAAGCTCATACCGCATCACTGACCACCATGTTCAATGAATGAGAACTCCATGGGAAAAAAAAAGTACAAGGGTTTAACTCTCAGATCCGTGTCTGCACTCCTCCGTTCTTTCCTCTCATGTTGACACTATTATCATAGACCTGACCTCTCATGTCAGTTATTGCAATTCCTGTATCTTCCAGCTTTTTAAGAAGCACATTTGTCCTACCAGCTCCTGTAGTATCATCAATGTCAATAAATTCCAGAAAGTGCTCTCTGACTGTCACCACTGCAGGGGCATTTTCACTAGGTTCTGTTGTTGTTACAAAAGGCACCATTAAAGTAATTTGTTCCGTATGGCTGATGTCCGGTGTGCAGTCCAGAATAACAGAGTAATATCTTGCTGACTTCAGATCTGCCACAATCTTTTGTTTTGACTTTTGTTGCCAGTAACTGTATGATCTCATTTTGAATTGTTTTTCCAAGGTAGTGGTGTGTGTACATTTCTTGGGTGGTGACTCTGCTTAGATACTCCTAGAGTACAGCATCAAACTCAGTCATCAGCTCCACAATGTTAAGGAAGTTTCTATTGTTTGGCACATACAGCTGATCTGAAATGCCATGCAGTGCTAGGCTTTGGGTAGCAAGCACTCTCATAATGGCAATGAGCCTTTTCAGAACATTTTGCCAGTAAAGAGACTCTGATGCAATCTTCTCTTGATGCTGATCATCTGTGGTGACCTTTAACCTTAGTCTCATCTCAAGCTCTTTCCACCTATGGAATGCTTCTCATGGCATGCCAGATTTCTAGCCAGATTTTTCCAGTTCTTTGTTCCTATAGAACCCAATGTGGCTGGAACATTAGACCGGAAGAGTTTGCAACAAAAACAATAAGCAGCATTCTGGGTTTCTGAGTACATAAGCTGTGGCCTCTCCACTTTATTACCATTTGGGATTTCGCACCAGTAACGTGTTGGATGGAAACTTCTATTTTCATTGTCTTTGGGGAACATGAAGTTTTTCACTTGCCCATGCAGTACAAGGAAGTCCCTCATGCTACTGCTCAAGTGGGTCCACAGTCCTAGATCATCTAGACTTAAGAAACTAAACTCAGCAGCAGCTGTTTCTTGTGCCTCCACCACTCTTTTCTCTGATGTACACTTTTCTTCAGCAATGTGCATGGTTACACATTTGAAATGGAGATATGGATGCTGCAGTAGCTGCCAGGTCACCTGCACTCTGATTAACTAGAAAGTCAGGCATCTCCTCACCACTCATATCCTCAGTGGGCCGGAAGACTCACTGTGAACATTTGTGTCTGTGTATTTCAGGAGAGCTACCTCCCACTTAGATAGAAAAGCTCCTCCTCCTCTCTCCCTGCAGCTCCAGCTGCTTTCTGTTATTTCCTCTCCCCTTTTCTCCTGCCTGCCTGTTATGTCTCTTGTGCCTCCTTCCCCCAGCACAGCCCTCCACCCTCTCTGTGCATCTAGAGCAGAGAGAATACATATACACCAGCAGCAGACACAATTTTTTACACTCTGGGTCTGAGTGGTGCTCCCCTCCCCACACTGTCTGACATCTAAAGCGGCTGCCTCAGTTCACCTCATGGTATGGCCAGCTCTGCGCCTAAGTGAAGTTTAATTCAAATTCACATGAGAATAATCCCCCGAGAAACAAAAATGAGCAAAATGATGGTAATTTCCACCAGGCTGCAAAGTCACTCTCTCTCACACACACACACATGAAATACCCAACCCCCAACTTTGTCTCTTTGTGATTTTATTTTAACACTTTGCTGCAAATCCTCCCACTCCTTCTGTGGCTTCAGAAGGGTCCCCGGAAATGGAATTGGCCCTCTTTCCCTGAGCATTTGGGGGCCTGCAGGGTGGGTAGTCCCTGATCAACATGCTACCATTGCTCCTTGGAGACTTCCCTTTCCTGCAGCGTACAGGAATGGGCCATGGGTGGGCATACAGATGGGTGCTACACAGATGCTGAAGTCTTCCTGCCCTTTTGGGTGCGGGTTGTAGCAGTTGGACTGCAGGATTCATTATGGAACATCACCTGCTGCAGCTTAATGGTCTAGGTGGAAGAACCCCCTTCTCCAGCCCCATGGATCTGCCCAGCCTCAGGCCCAGCTACTTGGGTGGAATGTTGGGCTCTGGACTTGCCCCTTACAGCACTAAGGATGGCAAAAGTACTTTGTCCTCTTTACAGAGGAACCTTAGAAGTTCTTATCCTCCTCTCCCTCCTAACTTCCATGCCTCCTGACTCCTGTCTTCTCTATCTTACTCACCTCAATCAAATGGACCCCTTTTACTGCTCTAGCTCTATCTTATCCCCCATTTAGGGCCCTAAGATTTCTTCAAATATCTGAGAAGGCAGAGAGCCTTATACCCTTTGCCCATATCCATACTCTAGCTTTCATGCTTGCCAGTGCATAACACCAGCAACACGTGACAAATGAGGACAATGTGAAGCACATATTTTGTTGCATGTGATACCATGTGACATTTTTTTAACTATAAAATGCTTTTTAAATGATGTTTCATCAGTATGTGAGTTAAGCAAGCAATTTTAAAAAAACCTCTAGAAAACAAAAATCATTCTATATTCAATCCTAGCTCCCTACACCTGGACTGCCAACATGTTTGAATGCTGGATATTTAAATACTCTGCAACTTGAGCTACAGGAGTAAATGTTTTCCTTTCTGTGCACTAGCTGTGAGAAGGGTACCAGACACACATTTTGCCAGTGTATTATGCAACTATCTGCAATAGAATGTTAAAGATCAGGAAGCCTGGAATCTGTCCCTTCCTGTGAGAAGGGAGTGTGGCTAGACACAGAATAATCAAAGTACACGTTATTTGGCATATCCATTTTACAAGGAATTGTGGTGCAATGGATAAGTCTTCGGTCAGCCTTACTGGCAAGTGGAGTTCTAAATCCAATTCTGCCTGAAGTGACTTTGTAAAACCTTTCTCGTAACTTATTTATAAATTGGGGAGGCTAATACTTGGTGAATAAGTGATGTACAGTTTACATACAGAGATACAAATATACATGTTCTTGCGTAGTAGTGTCAGGTATATCTGTATATATATACAACAATCCCCAGAAAATGCCCTGCATTGAACTTATTATTCACATCAAATTAAAAATGGTGGAAGAAAACTCCATAGGTGTAAAGATATTTTGTATATGTGACACAGTTTGAGTTGTTACAATGTATGTACAGGACATTTCTAGACAAAACAGAATATTGTATTCTTCACAACGTTCATTGGTGCTTACATGGTTTATGATCCCTAAGGCACATACTTAACTAATGTATTTGTTAAGAGGCAAGCTCACAAAGGAAAGGTTAACTAACCAAAACAGTGTGGCCACCCAGAGCAAACTAAATGTCAGTGAGCAAGTGCCAGTTTTTTATATGCCATGGCCCACAGCACTTCCTAACACTAACTCCTAGCCCCAGAACTACAGCACACAATGCTCACTACTGCTAATCACAGTCCCAACAACATGGCCCTCAGTGCCACCTCTCAAATGCTGTCACTGATTTCTGCATGTCAAAGCCACACCACCTGCTCAAGGACCAACTAATGGAGGCTCCATGTCACTGGAGCGAAGAAGACTGGGCTGAAATAGAGGCTAGTGATCAGGGCTGTTGGGCAGCTCCCCTGGTGGCTGTTATTCAAGCGTATGGGCTCAAGAAGCAACTGGAGACTCTCAGAACCATTTCTATGGGGTGCTGGGGTCAATAGATTGGTATATCCAGTGGTATCCCACATCTTGGTCTTTGATACCAGTGGCATAGAGATTATTTCAATACTATGTGTAGGGAGTGTGTTATCATTCCTGTTCCACTTGAGTCTTCCACATCCTAGGTGAGTGCCATAACCACTAAGCTACAGAAGCACTGTCACTCACTTTTCCTGGCCCAGTGACTATCTATACTGGCACTTCGTAGACATTCATAAGTTAAGTTCCTGCTCCAAAAACTATTTAATTACTTATAAAACATGGAACAGCTTCAACAGGAGAGATTAAAAAATACCCATACCAGAACGTCCCATAGTCCAGTGGCTAGGCCACTCTCTTGTAATGTGGGACAGGTAGGGTCTTCCACATTCAAGGTGAGTGTGTTAATCACTGGGCCAAAGGTTATAAGGGAGGCTGCTGCTGCTGTCACCACCTCCTCCCCCCAAATATTTTTTTAAATCTAGTCCTTGTCAAAATGCCTGAGATTGAACCAAAAAAAATTGAATTGGGTCAAAAGAAAACTTTCTGTTTTGACATTACTGGAACACCGTTGGTTTTTTTTTTGTTTGAGTGAAACTAGCCAGCAAAATCGACACAAATTTGTGAATAGTTTTCAATCAAAATTTCACCCAGCTCTATTGGTAACATCCTTTCAGTCTGGATGAGGAACAGGGATTTTCATCCTCACTTGAGTCCTACCATAATGTATCCTGGGTTACCCTTTTGTGTCTCTCCTCTCCCTAGGTTGATCTCCATACTGGACAATGGAGAATAAAATCCAGCAGTGTTCAAAAAGAAGTTTCATTTTTAAATGTATGGTACCTGTTCATTGCATCCATGATAGAAGGAACCAGAAGCTATTTAGGAGTTTTTAATTTCATGTAAATAAAAGTCACAATCTGTATTTGTTCTACATCTACAATACTTGTGAATTTTAACAGGCAAGCAACTCTGCTTAAAATTCAAACATTTCCAGATAAAAATTAGCAAAAAATACAGTTCTCCCTAAGGTAGATGTTGAATTGTGCTATTATCCTATATACAGCAAGTGCCAATTTTCTACAAACTCATGAAATGTTGTAATTATGAACAGAATTACTTGTTAAAGTGTAAAAAGGAGATAAATAGCAATTGGGAATGTTGATTATTCATCAAAATATGAAGAAAAGAAAAAAAAAATACCTTCCTGCAATGAGTCTACTTTATTATTCCTTTTTCTGAGGTGAAGCCTATATTTCCTAACACTTTAATGATCACACATCTATTTTTCAGGAACGTTGTTTTATATTTTTCACAAGGTCTCTATGAAAGCCCTTTTCCCTGAAAACTCTTGTGAATAGTAAGATATAGACCATATCTACTTTACAGGGGCTAGAGTGGCATAGCTCTGGTGCTGTAGAGATGTATGGCATAGTCCCTTGGTTTAGACCCAACCTACAGTCAGGGCCATCCTTAGGTATACACAGCATATGCGGCTGCATAGGGCACCCAAAAATTTGGGGCACCACCCTCGATGGCTGTGGTGCAGGCGGGAAAGGCTGGGAACAGAGGAGGAGGGGATACCCGGAGCCTGGGAAGAAATGGGGGGAGCTGAGCTCGGAGAAGTGGGGTAGAGCTGGACAAGGGACTTTGGAGAGTGTGGAACTGAGGAGGAACCAGGCTGGGGATTGCTGGGAGGAGCCGGGCCGGGAAGGGGAAAGAGTGGGGGCGGAGGGTGTTATTTTTGACTGGCTCAGTGAGCAAACAGAGAACGCCCTAGTACCTCCTGGGAAGCAGACTGGTGGTCCTGGGGGAGAGCAGCTGTTCCAAGCAGCCCCACACTGTACCCGCACTTCTCTCTTCTTCTGTCCACATGCCCTGCCCCTCCAGCAACTCCCTGCAATATCTCTCCTAGTCTTCTTTTCACTCCGACTCCCTCTTCTCTGAAGTTTAAGCCCAGATGTCTAGGATCCCCTTTGGACTGTCACATTACCTCTCCCCACCAGGGATCAGCAGCAGACAAGGGCTGGGAGAAGGGAGAGGCACACACAACCAGGCTGGAGAGGAGGCAAAGTTAAAGGAAAATAAAGAAGGTGATCTTTGCTTTTCCTGTCCATTCACAGCATTCCAGTGTCAATGAGAGGAAACTGACACTAACACAATGAGAGAAGGGGGGTGTACCTGGAGTAGAAAAGCAGCAATGCAAGGGAAGGAGCGACCTCTTAGCTGGGAAGGAAGATGGACTCACACTTGACAAGGCTGGAGTAACTGAAAACTTGTATTTATATTTTAAAATATTGTGCACAGAATTTAATTGTTTGGTGCTGATTTCCCTCAGGAATATGGAATGGTGGGCAGCTGGGGGGAGGAAGGTCTGTGAGGGGGCACTGGGCAGTGTTGGGGGTCTGTGGGTGGGAGATCGCTGGGCATAGGAATCTATGGTGGAGATCTCTGGGTGAAGGGCCACTGGGCATGGGGATTGCTGGGCATTAGGGGGCATACGGTACTGGGCAGGGGGCGGTGTGGTGGGGCACATTGGCAATGCAGGGCTGGGTTTGGGGGTGCAGGTGGAAGAGAGGGGTTAGGGTTGCAGGCAGCACAGTTAGGCCCTGGTTACACTGGCACTTTATAGCGCTATAAAGCCGTCAGGAGCGCTATAACTCACTACCCATCCACACTGGTGAGGCACGTAGAGCGCTATAACCTTGGAGTTATAGCGCTTCTGGTAATCCACCTCCGCATGGGGAATAAGGGCTGTAGCGCTCCTGCTGTAGGGTTATGGCGAGAATGTGGACACCCACTGCGCTACAAGTGATCTCTTCAGATGCCTGGAACCATTTAAGGCAATTGACGTCTCTTCCCTTTCTTTTGAACTCGGCTGGAGGAATGCAGAAGTACCTTTTTAGCATTTCTCTCTTAACTTGGCAGATAAGCAATGCAAATGTTTAAGGAGGGAGCCTCTGTGAAAACAAAGCCTGCTAATCTTCTCTGAACGGACATGCGCTGACGGGCTCTCAGAAGGACGGAAAAACCACTCGCTCTCTCCCTCCCCATACACACAACACATCCCCCCCTCACTCCCCTCGTTTGAAAAGCACATTGCACCCAGCTGAATGCTGGGATACCTGCCCTAATGCGCTGCTCCCAATGCAGCCTAAATTACCTAAATTACCTAGACCTAAATTCTAGCTCTTGTAGTTCTAAAAACTGCAGAATGGTGTGATGAACCATTCTCAGATCACACCCCCACTAACCAAATTCCAGATGTGGGTGGTTTGAAAGAGCCTAGGAGGAATGGGAAGTGAAAGATGCAGTGTTTTAGGATGTCGTTCTGCCTTACCTTTCTTTTTACTAACTCACCTCAATTATCTCTCTCTCTCTCCACTGCCATCAGCCTCCTTTCCCTTTCAAGCCTACTCCAGCCAATGGAATTCCCTCTCTTGTTCTACCAGACCTGGATGGGGATCATATGCTGGGAGTTAGTGTAGGTTTCTGAAAAATATGAGACTGAGCAGGCCTGGCTCTGGGTGAGAATGTTGCCCTGCCATGTTTCTTAGATGCTGAAATCCTTGCTCAGTTCCTGGCATAAAGTTCCTTATCAAGCCCTAGAAACTGCTAGTTTCCCAAGGGTTAAGGGAACAAATGTGATCCCAGTCAGAAAGCAGAATAATGTCAATGTTGTTATTTTCTTTTCCAGTTAATTTAATAAAATTCCTCAAGTCTTTCTTTTTCTATGGTGCCCATAAGTGAGCAAACACACAAATTATATTTAATATTAACTGAATCATCAGGATGTTCAAATGTCTAAACTCTATGACCATATGATAGTACTGCTGTAAGTTTCATCCTTTCTCAAGACTGCATATCTCTACTCTTTGCATTAGATAACCCACTTGATATGTCAGGTCAAAACTAAGGACTCCTATGCTGCAGTCAGACCTCCATGCCCATGCAGAACCACACTGACTTCAGTGGGGCTCTGAGTTGATGTAGAAGTCTGTCTTCAAAGGATCCATCTGCAGGTAAAGTCCCACTTCTGCAAATACTTAGCTGTAAGATGTTGTCCTGGGGCATTCTCAACTCTCATGAGTTGCTGTCCTCATCAGGTGGATAGGCCTTCAGTGGCTCGGCCCTCCAGCCAAGTCACATGCACTCAAACACATGAAGAAACCAAATGGTTGGTCATGTTTGGGGTCTTCAGCCCTGTCTCCAGGACTGTTTAAATATCTGAGCCTTTCTCAGGCTTCTACTACTGAGTCTTATTCCCTTCTCAGGGCTCAGGCCATTTCCCCAGTGGCTGATGGAGGAACCTGGATCCCACCCACTACTCCGGATCCAAACCCTGAAACCCTACAAATAGCAGCCATATGCTGCCTTCTTTAATAGTTGCTGCTGCAGCATTCCCTGTGCTGTTTCCCACTCTGTCCTATCACCCTCTTGGATTCTCTGTCTGTTCCCAGTTTGAAGAGGGTATCTCCCAGGCCTTTGCCTGAAGAGATTGTAACAGTCTCTGCACCCTTTTTAATCATGGTTCTCTCTGCTAAGCCTCTGCATTTGGAGAGCTTTCCAGTCCTATGCCTGCTTGAGCAGGGTTTCTCCTCAGTCTCTTTACCTGTGGAATTTCACAGCCTTTTAGTCCTTTCTCACCCTTCTAGTCCCAGCCAACAAGAGAATTGCTAAGACTCTGCAGCTCCTCTGAACTGAGCCTGATATGCTCTAATTGGCTACTTCCCTGCAGCCTTTTTAGGCAGACTTAGAGGACCCAACTTCACTGCTTCTTTCCTGGGGTGAGGTGGGGTGGTACTCCAAGGCATCCAGCAGGAGACCTCAAAGGGCCTGGTACAGCCCACCACAGATATTAAATTTAAGCACATGAGTAACCTCTCTGAAGTCTGTAGGACTACTCATGCTTAAAGTTAATGGGGTGCAACATTACTTGTTGGGATTCAGATTGTAAATTCTTTGAGGTTAGAGCCATGAAACGTAACTGGCTTCAGGACTGAGCTTGATAAATGAATGGAGGGAATGGTAAAATGGGACTGCCTCTGATGACATGTGGCCCATCGGTAACTACCAGGAGCAAAAATCCCCAATGGCTGGAGACAGGACACTAGATGGAGAGGGCTCTGAGTTACTACAGATAATTCTTTCCTCAGTATCTCTCAAGTGGGTCTTGCCCACATTCTCAAGATCTAACTGAAAATTTGAGGTTGTGAAGAATTTTCCCCCTGGGTCAGATTGGCAGAGACCTTGGAGATTTTTTGCCTTCCTCTGCAGCATGGCTCATGAGTCACTTGCAGGTTTAAACTAGGGTAAATAGTGAATTCTCTGTAACTTGAAGTCTTTAAATCATGATTTGAAGACTTCAGTAACTTAGTCAGAGGTTAGGAGATCTATTTCATGAGTGGGTGGGTGAGGTTCTGTGGCCTGCAATATAGAGGAGGTCAGACTAGATGATCACAATGCTCCCTTTTGACCTTAAAATCTATGAGTCTATGTCTGTGTCTTACTATTTGCTGTGTAAAGTATCTTGCACACTATGAGTGCTGTAAAAGTAATAGATAATAACTCACATGAAGAATCATCCCAGATAACTTAATAAAAGTCTGAATAATTGTAACATTTTCACAAGGATTTACACAAGATTCATTCCTACTGCAAACCAAGGCCACTGGACATTTAAGATCCCTTAAATTCTGTCATAAAAGGGAAAAATATATACATATTTAGCAGGCATAAGGAGAGTAGGGACTGGTTACTGCCAGGATAAAGTACACGTTCCTAAGTTTGGTCAGTCACCTAATGAAAACATGCACTCCCAGGTGACACTAACATACACACACACTCTCTCTCACACACACACATGCACATACAACTTTATTCATAGCCCCAGAAAAAAAGAACTGTTTTTGAAATCCTATAGAGTGTAATATACTGTAAATGCCTTCCCATCCACTACTCAGCTTTATGCATCCACTGTACATGTTAAAAATTGTCAGCATAACATTTTGACAATTATCAAGACTAAGCAGTGTAAAGTTCATCCTGTCACACTTTATCACCATCATATTAATGCAGCAGTGGCATAGTGTCACAACTGAAGTTGTCTTAATAACATTTTTTCTTTGTGTTTTAAAGAGAAAAATGGCAGGTATCTATAGCAGGAACTTGAGCTGTTCAAGTCTTTCTTATAAAAAATAAAATAAAATAAAAATACAGGAGTAGGTAGAGAATCTACATATGCTTAAACTGTTATTTAAGAAAATAAGAATGTCCCTACCGGGTCAGATTAAAGGTATATCTAGCCCAGTATCCTGTTTTCCAACAGTGGCCAATGCCAGGTGCCCCAGAGGGAATCAACAGTACAGGTAACACTGCTCTACAGCCAAAATGCTTCTGAAATAAATGTAGTCAAACTTTACTAATTCTGGGTCACTGAGAACGAAAATGATGCTTAAAATTGTTGATTGGCTCTAGTTTTCAAGATATGCTATTGGGTCAGTACATACGACCCTTGACATGGGAATGGCGGAGGATAAGTGAGTTATAAAGGGAAGGGATCTCAATTTAAACCAGAAATGACTAAAATACATCTTTGACTGGATCTATGAATAAATCTATGACTGGGTTTGGACACTACTTGCTTTTTAGGCAAAACAATGAATGATGCAATCTGAAGCTGGTATTGTGTCATACATGATATGAATTGCATCATGTTATTCCTAGAAGTCATGGATGATGCAATCATAACGAAGCTTACATCACTCTGCTGAACAAATTGCCTGATATCAGCTCTAGAAGTCATACAGTGTCGTGCTCTCTTATTTGTCAGTGTTTGATTTTGCAAAGGGACACATTTCCGTTTAGCCAAAGTGAGCAGAAATGCCTCGTACTTGTGTGAACAGTGCAGATAACTTCTGCTATGTTTCTGGTGAAGTGACTTTTGCATCACAAAAGTGCAGTATAACCACTATGGTTAAGAAAGCCTGGCACCTTTATCTTGGCTGCAAAACTGGAGATCAGGACAAGAGGTGGGCCCCACACATATGCTGCCACACTTGTGCAACAAATCTTCGCCAGTGGTTGAACAAGAAAAGGAAATCTATGCCTTTTGCAGTGCCAATGATTTGGAGAGAGTCAAAAGATCATACCAGCAATTGTTACTTCTGCATGGTGCCTCCAGTTGGGAAAGGTGTGTCAAAGAAGAAAAAGTAGACTGGGCATTATCCAAACATTCCATCAGCTATACGCCCAATACCCCACGGAGAAGGACTGCCGGTTCCTGATGCACCAGAATCATTCTCACTTGAGTCAGACGAGGAAGAGGAAGAGGATGAAACTTCTGGTCCTGAACCATCAGTGTTACAGGACCCACATTTTCTCCCATCCTCCTCCGCTGAACCGCACCTCATAACACAAGCTGAACTGAATGGTCTTGTCAAGGATTTGGAACTACCCAAGAGTAAGGCAGAGCTGTTGGGCTCCAGACTACAGCAGTGGAATCTCCTTGGCAGGTGATGTTAGGGATTCCATGTTCCATGACCGTCAAAAGGATCTTGTCCCATTCTTCTTCATGGAAGGTGATCTTGTAGCCTGCAACAACATCAATGGTATGATGGCAGCCCTCAACATCGTTCACGATCCAGATGAGTGGAGACTCTTCATTGATTCATCGAAGACGAGTCTTAAAGCTGTTTTGCTGCATAATGGCAATGTTTTGCCATCAATTCCAGTTGGTCATGCAGTCCATATGAAGGAAACCTATGACAACATGAAACAACTTTTGAGGTGCATAAACTATGACCAACATCAGTGGCAGCTTTGTGGCGATTTGAAGGTTGTTGCTCTCTTGCTTGGTCTTCAGACTGGATACACAAAGTACTGCTGTTTTCTCTGCAAATGGGATAGTCATGCAAGAGATTCCCACTACATCAAGAAAGATTGGCCACTCCGACAGCCATTGGAGCCTGGGAGGAAAAGTGTTCAGCATCCACCACTTGTTGAATCGAGGAAGATTTTGTTACCACCCTTACACATCAAGCTGGGTCTGATGAAGAACTTTGTCAAGGCCATTGACAAAACACAAGCAGCTTTCAAGTACCTCCATGGAAAATTTCCAAGGTTAAGTGAAGCTAAGATAAAGGAAGGTGTCTTTGTTGGTCCTCAGATTCGTGAACTTCTTCGAGATGATGCGTTTGACCATGCATTGCATGGCAAGGAAAAGATGGCACGGAAAACCTTCCAGTCAGTGGCAATATATTTTCTCAGAAACAACAAGGCAGACAACTACAGGTTGTTGGTGGAAAACCTCCTCAAGGCATACAAAAGCCTTGGTTGCAACATGTCACTGAAGATACATTTTTTGCACTCTCATCTAGATTTTTTTCCACCGAACTGTGGAGCAGTAAGCAACGAGCATGGCGAGCGATTTCACCAGGACATTGGAACAATAGAGAAACGCTATCAGAGCAAATGGAGCCCATCAATGCTTGCAGACTATTGCTGGACAGTGACAAGAGATGCTCCATTTAATGAATACAAGAGACAAGCCAAGAAGCACCGAGTAGACACTGAATAGGACTAAACTATGTACATAATAGTTTTTTGCCTTTTGTTTCATAATACATTTTATTTATATAACCCTTTTGCTGATTTTTAAAGTGTTACCTATACAGGATAGGTGAAATATTATCATATAAAGCAACCATAAACACATGAAAAGACCTAGGTTTACAATTTATGATTAAAACTCTACTAGCTACACAATATACATAGACATAAAATGTAAAAACTTAAATATCTTAGAAACAGTAGCCAATCAGTTGTTTTAATTGTCATATTTTAATTCAGCACATCAAAATACATAATAAATATCACATTTTATCTCTGAAGCAGACGACTTCTAAAAAATTGTAGACCAGTGTAATCATCAAGTGACCATCCCCTATTGCTCATTCCCAACTTCTGGCAAACACAGGCTAGGGACACCATTCCTGCCCATCTTGGTTAATAGCCATTGATGGACCTATCGTCTATGAATTTATCTAGTTCTTTTTTTGAACCCTGTTATGGTCTTGGCCTTCACGACATCCGCTGGCAAGGAGATCCACAGGTTGACTGTATGTTGTATGAAGAAATATTTCCTTTTATTTGTTTTAAACCTTCTGCCTATTAATTTGATTTGATGACCCCTAGTTCTTGTGTTATGAGAAGTAGTAAACAACACTTCCTTATTTACTTTCTCTACACCAGTCATGATTTTACAGACCTCAATCATATCTCCCCTTAGCTGTCTCTTTTCCAAGCTGAAAAGTTCCAGTCTTATTAATCTCTCCTCATACAGAAGCCATTCCATATCCCTAATCATTTTTGTTGCCTTTTTCTGAACCTTTTCCAGTTCCAATATATCTTTTTTGAGATGGGGTGACCACATGTGTACCAGTATTCAAGATGTGGACGTACCATGAATTTATATAGAGGCAACACAATATTTTATGTCTTATTATTTATCTCTTTCTTAATTATTCTCAGCATTCTGTTTGCTTTTTTGATTGTCGCTACACACTGAGTGGTTGTTTTCAGAGAGCTATTCACAATGACTCCAAGATCTCTTTCTTGAGAGATAACAGCTAATTTCAACCATATCATTTTATATGTATAGTTGGGATTATGCTCTCCAATGTGCATTACTTTGCATTTATCAACATTAAATTTTATCTGCTATTTTGTTGCCCAGTCACCCAGCTTTGAGACATCATTTTTTAGCTCTTTGCAGTCTGCCTGGGACTTAACTATCTTAAGTAATTTTGCATCATCTGCCACCTCACTATTTACCCCTTTTTCCAGATCATTAATAACCCTTTCATTAAACACAAAGTGATATGTAAAATGACAGACTGCAACCTGGTTTATGGGGGAGCAATTCATAGACATATACTGATTGTCATACTGGACCAGAGAATGGTCCACCTAATCCATAATTCATGTCTCCAATACAGACCATCACCAGATACTTCAAGAAACTCTGCAAGAACCTCTCCCCTCAGAAGGGGGCATAGAATAACCTAGCCGCAGATGAAATTTCTTCCTAACTCCTCTGAGTAAGAGGTTGACTTATTCCTCTAGCACATTAAGCTGGGCTCATGGAAGATAAGCCACGATCTGCAGGTGGAGACCCTAATATAGAGTAGTTTTACTCATTCTGGCCTACTATATGTGCAATCAAATTTGAAAAATCCTTAAGAATCCCAGCAGAGCAACAGATATGTATAAATGTAATATTCAAATGTACATTTGAAATTGAGGGCTATGTATTTAACAATTATGCAAGAACAGCTCCAAAATGAACATTTTCCATTTCATGGGTATCTGTAAATATTAGTAAATTTCCAAAATACATGATTACCTGATGCTGGGTAAACAATGCACACCTCAAAAATAAACTATTTATCTATATGTGTCTGATAGCATGCAAGGGCAGCTCTCAGATGAACTGGATGCTTTTAAAACTTCCTGATTATGAATTTTAATCACAAGATCATCTCTTGGGTAAATGCAAACCATTTAGCAAAGCTGCCCACCATTTTGCTCTCTTAAGTAAATAATGCACCGTGTGGCCCTCTATAAAGAGAAATTAATATCCAACAAGCTATGTTAAAATAATAGGAAATGTTGTTTAGTGTTCAACATAGAGGCTGTATGTTAAAAATCTTGGGTTCTAAGATTGGTTTTGTCACCAACTTTCTCTGCAACCCTGAAAGTGAGAGTCACTGTACCATGTGCAACGTATTTATTTTATTATACAATTTTTCCTGATCAGAACCAGGAAATGCAAATTGTACAGGTGCTCCCCCTATACCTTGGGTCAATACTTCTGTGCATTTCTCACTCGTATCTGTTTTGTAGGAGGATATGAGAAACAATGAAAAGTGTCTGTCTTACGCTGACAAGCTAAGACCTAAATGAAATCAGACTTTTCATATCTTTAACTACACTTTGTAATGAATACACAAAAAGGAGAGCGTGCGCCTGAAAACACATTTACTCACTGGAGAAAGAAGAATCTAAAAAAGGCTCTACAGTTCCAACAGAGCTGATACTTTAATTAGGTAATTAGAACTATTAAATGTCGACAAAGCTCCAGGCCCAGATGAATTACAACCAAGAAATCTGTAGGAAGTAGTAAGGGAAAAAGAAAAGCCCTTTGGCGGGATTTGTAATAGCTTAGTAAGTAAGGAGGGGAGTATAACAAACTGAAGTGGTAGCTAATGTAATTCTTTTTTCTTTAAAAGGTTCCAAAACCCTAGAAAGTACAGATCTATAATCCTGAATTTAGTTGTGGGGAAGGCATAAGATTATTAAAGCACATTTAGAAATGTATAATTTAGTAAAGCATGGCTACAGAATGAATTTATCCAAAAAGAAGGTCATGCCTGATAAATCTGCTTGAGTTCTTTGAATAAATTACCAATTTGGTAGACAATGGTGACATAATGGACAATTTATCTGGATTTCAGGGAAGTGTTTGATACTGTACCACAAAACAGATTGATTTGTTTTGTGGTACAATAGCCAATGCTTTCCTGAGCATGGTTCAGAGGAGGAATGCCAAAGTAGATTCAAACGGATTTAAAGTTGGGAAGCAGGTGTCTACAAAAGCAGAAGGTGTCTTTACAACTGGGACAGCATAAGGTAGAAAAAGAACAGGAAAGTTGTTAGGAAATTTAACACAAGTACAAGTTTACAAGATTTTTTATTGTCGTGACCTTGGGAATATTAGATCAAAAGTGATTACATTTGCTGATTGCACACAATTGTAAGGAGACAAATACAGAGGAAAACGGCAAACAAGGTCAGAAAGATCTGGATAAATTAGGCTTCAGTCTTATCAGTGGCTCATGCAATGATACTGAGACTAAAGCTAATCAGACTATAGCTGAAAAGGAATGACAATACATAGTACAGTTACAGAAAAAAGAAAGAAATGTTTACATGCATAGTTGTATTGTATTATTTGTTCGATAGCAGTTCAAAGACAAATTAGTCTTGGGATCTTTACACTAAGTGGTATATGGAAGAAAACTAAAGTTAAGTTTATTTTGGTGGCCAAATAAAACAAACAAAAAAAGGATGATTTTTTTTTCTTTTTGTCAAAATGAGAAAACAAAAAAAAAATGTTTTGCATCTAGTGAAATGTTTCATTTCATCTACAATATTATTTTTTTTTAGCATTTTCATTTTTAGTTTAGTTTTCAGGTGGTTTCTTTCACCCATTTGTAATAAATAAGTAAAGATAAATTTCTAAACAAAATGTCATTTCAAAATGAAAAGACAAAATGTTTTCCACAGAAAGTTTGGAATGAAAAGTTTTGCCTTTTCCATTTTTTGTTTTCATTTTTTCTGCCAAAATTATTTGCTGAATTTGACCTAAATTTGTGAACAATTTCAGCTTGACTCCAAACTGCATTTTGTTTTTCATGAATAAACTATTCATCTAAAAAAATTCATCCACCTCTATTCTGCACTTTGACTTCTGATCTGGGCTGGAGTTCTAAAATTATGGGTCACGCAGAAAAGAAAAATGATAAGGAAATGGATAGGCTAATTTATCTGTACCACAGCAGGGTTTCATATTAGGTTTGGTTTCAGATTTCAGTAAAGGTTTGGGAAGAGGGTTTTTATTTTATCCAAACTAACTATCCCTGTACAATTTTCCAAACACAAATTATGGAAAAAGTATTGGATTCCTTAGCACCTATCAGGGTCCTGACAAAACCAATCAGGAGCAAGGGTCAGAGCCTGAGGCTAAGAAGAACAGAGGAGTCAGATGTAGTCAAATTCCAGGCTGGGACTGAGACCAGGGACCAAATTTGGAGTCAGGTTTCAGGGTCTGGGTTGGGAAGCGAAGTCAAATCAAGCCAAGGTCAAAGCCAGGAGAATTCAAATATAAGTATGTTTGTGACAGCTGCAGAAAATCCACACTATTGCCTGGCCAATTCCTGGAACTCCTCTTGGATTTATATAGAGCAGGAAGCCAGTCAAGAGCCATGAGGCTGCTGCCTGTCAAACTGACTGAGTTGGGACTTCCTGTGGTCTGTGTGAGTCATGCATAGTGGAGCACAAGGTGGTTATAGCTGCTACTGGGTGGAAGCATGGCAGTGTTCACTGCCTGGCAGCTTTCCAGGCTCAGATTTGAAGAGCCCATCAGCCTTCCAACACCATCGTTTACAGAAAATGAGGCAGAGTTATAGAGAAAAGGATTTCTTGACATTACTGAATGAAAAGCTCTGGATTGGTGTCAAAAAAGCTGGTTAGGATTGGAACTAGTATGAAAATGATACATCATGGACTGAAATTGAAATAGGAACTAACCTATAAGCAGACTTGGCAGTGTACCTTTAGGAGTGTGGAACATAGACCTGCCATTCTCTGTATAAAGTCAGTACGAGAATAAAATGAGCAAGCACAAATGTAAAATTAAGTTGGGTGCATTTTTGGAAGAGGAAGCAGCTAGGTTTTGGGGATTAAAATAACGAAGATATAGGCTGATCGATTGCTCCAGGGAAAAAGAAGTCAGGCTTTGATGAATCTATAGTTTTATCTTGCCCCTTAAGTATAGAACTGTACATCTTTATTCTCTGTCTGGTAAGATAATAAGAATCCCTGACAGGCTACCACAGAAAATAGCCAGTTTGTCAGCTGCCTCTAACTTCCTTTAACTGATAGTAGAAGACTGCAGTTAAAAACATTGGGGGGGGGGAAGGCTAGGGGATTATTGGACTTTTAATTTAGCACATAAAATTATATGTTTTGCAGCCCATTAACAGATTCTTATGCTTATATTTGCTTCATTCAATAATTGTGATATATCACTATGGACAATCAGGGCCACATAGAGGTTTTGGAGGGCCTACAGCAAAATCTGAAACTGACTCCCCCACCCTTCCAAAAATTACCACTGAGGGGATGCCTCATGGGCAGTGGGGAGAAATGAAAGGAGTTGGAGAGTGAGCCAGACCCACACTCATCCTGGAAAAGCAGCTCCTATCATGTGGGGAAGGACCCTGCTCTCCATTCCAGGCATTAACCTGGTGTTCAGGGTCTCAGAGCCACTCAAATTTGGCCCAGCTGTCTCTCCATCATGACAAAATGGGTAGTCAGGCCAAACCTAAGCGGCACTGTGACCCGATGCATCAAGTCTCAATGCCATTCAGTTTGGAGAGCCTCTCTAACATAGCAAAGTGCTGCCTCCCTCCCGCCCTTAGGCCAGCCCTATGGACAATTAAATTGATTAATTTCACTAGAATTCAAGAGATAGCAATATGCTAACTTTGGGTTTTATGCGAATGTTTAGAACCTGAGTGTGTATCTATGTGTCCGCAGATCGTACAATTTATTATATCCTTACCTTCCCTAATAAAGTTTACAGTGATAATTTTGGCAGAGCTACTGCCTAATGATTTTCAAATATAATTAAAAACAAATTTCAATATAAAATGTATTGCCAAAGTCAAATATATACCAGCTAAGTGAAATTAACCTTCAAAGGATACTTGAATAACAGTAAACCACAAGGGTATGTAAGAGATTAAATATACTGTAGTCTAATTATGTTACAATAATTCACCTCATTAATCTCCTAGGAAACAATAACCACAACAGTTAAATACTGTAATTAACAAACCTTATTTCAAACTTGATTTTTAATTTTATATGACTTTCCAATATTATCCGTGCAATTATATAAAAGACAAACAAAAGATAAAACAAATATTAAGTTCTCTGGATAGACATCAAAAACATCCTGATGTCTTTAACCTGTGCAAGGAAAGAAACTAGGTCAGCACTTTCATGGCATATTTCAGAATTTAAAGATACTTGATAAAATGTATGCCACTTACTTTTAGTTCCACGTCATCTGCAAATCAGATGGATAGCTAGCAATGCTCAGGTTGCTATCACTGTTGATGTTCTCTGTTCTTCTCTACCACCAATATTTTTGATTAAAATAGCATCAGTCAGATCTGAGAGGATTATCAAGTTGGATAGAACATGCAGTATTTTCAGGGTGGTATTTTAATTAGTGTTTGCTTTTTGTCATCATGTTGTACTACATGACTCTTTAAAATAACAGGAAAATATACATCAGTGTCTGTTGCTACTCTTGCCAATAGTCTAATTTTTCCTTAATCTCCTTTATCTATGGTAGTTTGTTAAGAGTCACTGTCTTTACTTAATATCTACATCAGAAATGGATGGATGTGTGGACACTTACTATGGCGACAGAAGGAATTCTTCTATCACTGTAGTAAATCTACCTCTCTGAGAGGTGGTAGCTGGGTTGACAGAAAAATTCTCCCATCAACCTAGCAGCGTTTATACTTGGGCTTATGTTAGCTTAATTATATTGCACAGGGTCTGAAATTTGTTACAGTCCCGAGTGATATAGTTAAGCCAACCTAGATTTGTATTATAGACTAGTCCTTAAACATCTAGACAGGCAGAAAGCGATCTTCGTGTACCAGAAGATCTGGCCATCTATAATTAAAGAATATTTAACCACCCCTGAAATGCTGCCCTTTGGAGGAAGAATATGGTAGCCACTCTGTTTCAGTGATGCTATATAGCAGTTTTTAGGTGAAGCGCAGAATAGCTTTTAGTAGAAACTAAAAGTGGCAATTGAGTGGGCAGAACATAATTACATAAGTAAGAATATGGATACAACACCAAGGGCTAAGGGTTAACATTCTGCTCTTGCTAAGGATGCCATAAGATGTTTTAGGGCCTGATCTTATATTCCAGGTACAATGTGTGTGGAATGACAACAGATGCATATACAAATTAGGTATCTGCATGTGCAAATGTCCAGATAAGCATGGAAGTGGCCATTTACTTCACAAATATTTATGCCTGCAGCTGTGCATGTCTGATTTTGAAAATCCAGCCCTTATATGCTACAAGTCACCAGGATGTCAGCTGCACATTTCATCTGGAAGATGGACTCTCCTGTATTACAGCTCCCCTAGGAAGTGTCCTATTGGGGAGACCAGCGCAATACTCACTTAAAGGAAGAAGCCATCTACCAAATCTACACCACTATCACAAACCGCAGTACATGAGATTTCCTCGCAGCGGGAGGGAGGATCCTCATCTACTCAGATCTGAATATGCTTAGTTTGTGAAATCTAATCAGACCACAGGTCTAAGTTCACATAGCAGGTATTTTCAGCATAGTACAATTCAAATATCACCTGTCTCAGAGAAATAAAGATAACCCATTCTTGTCATGCTGCATATTCTCACAGAATGTTGTACAATCTCCTTTAATTTAGGCTATAATGAAGGACATATCTGAAGGGTGGTCTAAGCAGCTGTTCTGTTTATTCTACAAAATCTTCCACACAAGTATTTTCTTATTACGCAACTTGTATGGACTTTTTTTTATTGGGTGGGAGCAGAATAAACAAGAGATTCATGTTGCTATAAAATGGAAATGAACATGTTTCAAAATGTTGTGTTCAAATACCTGAATGCTGCAGAATGAATGATTTTTGTTCTATTATAGCTGTTTTCCATTAAAAGAATGTGATACGTACTAAAGTTCAAATGACATATGGGTGTCTCCTTGAAAAAGGTATTTTCTATATCAGATGCAACATAAATACTATAGAATGTGATGCATCTCAGGCAGAACCACCACATCCTTGAGTGATCCTCGAAAATATATAGTTTGTATGAAGGTGAATTATGGTGGTGAACAAATTTAATATATCTAGTTGCCTAGTGGACACCCACAATTTGCAATTTAATCGTCCACAAGTTATGGCGTGTTCATAATTGAATTAGACTTTGAAATAACACAATATTGGTTTATAGTGAGTTTAAAAAATAGCATCCCCTTTCAGGTTTATGATAATCATAAAGGGAATGGTAAATTACAAACAAGGTGGAATAGATTAAAGTGTTAGAGAGTTGCATTGTATGAAAGAACACTCAACTAAAGATAGAATCTTGAATTTGCAGTATCAATATCTGTATAATTGTCTTCCTTTGTAGACTTGAGATTTATACACAGGAAAACAAACAAACAAACAAAAACCCTACAACTCTTATTCTATAAGACTAGCAATATTTTTTTTCCTGCAGAAAGAGAGGCTATAAGGATAGCAAGACTTTCAAAGTGAAAAATTTCAAGAGTCTTAAACCTGAAGTCAGAACTAGATTATGTCACAACCCCTTTGGGGCTGTTTCTGAGACCTGTTGTAATAACCGGGCCTACAAATTTACCTTTAACTGTGAACTCAACTTGTTGAAAGTGAATGAAAGTTCATACAATGTCACAATAACCTATAAAAACAAATGTTGATGGGAAAAGATGCCAAAAAAAAAAAAAAAAAGAGAGAGACAAAGACTGAACTGCAGAATATGGCAGTCCAAAGAAAAAGACCTACTGATGATATGATTCAAAGACTGTGTTAAGATCATGCCTGGTAAACAAGAACAGTGAGATACTGTGTTGTAAATTAGAGACTGAAATAATGAGAGGATGGACTCTTCTTCTCATCATCCCTCTTCTGGGCACCTTAGAAAGACATTAAACTGTTTAATTCTGGGCAGTTTCAGGGTCATGGTAACAGCTTTAGCTCTCTTTAGCTCTCAATTATTGCATGTAAATTAATACAATAGGTACCATCTCCTAGTATCTTGAATCTCAGAATCTCTACCTTTTTTTCTTAAAGCAAGTTTCTGACCATCCTGGTTTGGAGAAAGTGCTTGAAAACACAAACTTAACCAAAAAGGGTGAGCCATGTTTGCCTAAATGTGCAGACAGTTTGAAATAATAGCTGTGAGAGCTGTGAACTCTTCCATTCCTATCAATAGAATGTTAACTCCAAGATCCACTCTTCTGCCAACTTGTGAGAGACAGAAGAAGAGTGCAGCATGTGCCACTCACTCAATCTTATAAAACCTGGCTACTGAGGACCCCAAACTATGCTGCTAACTCCACTGCTCCCAGGTGGGGTGGAGTTTTTCCTCTCTGCGATAAAGATCCTACAACATCAAGTGGCGGAAAGAATGGTCTTGGCTAACAGGAGAAGTGCCCCTCCTTCCCTGCAGATATCCTGAGATCTGCAGGGAAACCCCATGGATTTGTGGGGTGGGGGCAACTGGTAGGACTTTGGCATGGAGTCCTACTACCTCTCCAGTATTCCCTAAAACTCTTCTACTGGTGTCTATGGTACTATGAGCCCATGAGGATCAAGGGTTAAAATATACTGAAACAGGTGGTGTGTGAGTGCGGGGAACCAGCCAAAGAAGGATGGTGAACTGTGGTGGAGTAATTCTCTCCCATGCCAGGGAGAAGGATCTCCATTCTGCTTCTACCAGAGGAAGGAAGCTATTTTTACCTTCCCATCTCCCCTGCAATTTAGCTCCTACTCAAGAACCATGCTGTCATGGGGACCCTAGTTACCTGGCCCAACTTCTCCACATACCAGAGATATGCTAGTGCTGAGTGGAATGCTGCATTAGACTCAGCATCATCTTACTTGGGAAAATCCCAGACAGACTGAAGGGGATATTCAATAGCTCTGCCCCATCTTGCACTTTGCAGCCATCCTCGGCCCCTATCCAAAAACAAAGTTACCCAAACACATGGAGGGCCTCCCATGGAGATAAGAACATGTTGTAGAATGGAGAGGTGTTGATTTAATTCAGATCCCACAGACAGACTTGTTGCCTTAGAAACAGGGTTTAGATTTCTTTCACAATGTGAAGTGGATGATATGACTTTGCACATTTTAAGAGTTGATGAACCAGCCGAACATAATGTCTGTGCCTCAGAGTAAGAAAAGCAGCTTCAAGAAAGTCAGAAACTCCTTATGCAAAAAAAATTTAACAAATAACCTGCAACACCAGTATCCACCTAGCTACTATGATGAATATATAAAATTCTCTCAGTATAAAAGGCGGGGTTTAATCTGCATCCAAAATTCACAATAGCTGAGAGATTATGCCTGGGGCATAATTTCACTGTTACTACTTTAGATCTTGGTGTTTGTTGATGGAAACAAGCAATCTCATTTCACCCGGGTTTTAGATATTTTATTTATATATATAATGTCTAAGATAACGTTACTGTTGCTAACAGTCCTCTTGCCCTCAATATCATTACTGAAGTGTTTAAAAAAAAAACCCCACAATGACAACAATTATATAACAAGATCTCTAATAAAGAAGGGAAAGATTAATTGGAAAGCTGCCTTGAGAGAGCAAATGTTCCAGACCTGACAGTTTTATAATGCATGCAATTAGGGTGGCATTATGAGTTATGTTATCAGAGCCAGCAGCATGATCACCAATTGTTTGTGTTTCAGGGTCTATTCACTAGTACAGTACATAGAAAGTAGATAACTAAAGACAGATGAAGCACAGATGTTGATGGAATGAAGCTTGCTTCTCCGCTGAATGCTGTTCTCATCCTGCAAATGCCTTGAATGGGACATGAAAAGAAAGGCAAATAAATTGTTGCCTATCAATGCAGTTTGTGAAAGCAACATATTAAATATATTTTATGCAGAAGTCAGATGAAGTATGTTAGAGTTAAAGATGAGAAGAAAGTTCAGAAAAGAACAAACCTTTCCAGCCTCTGCCCATTTCTAGAGCTGAATAAAAACTTTCCTAAGGCTCTAAAATGACATATTTGGTTACTTTTTTCTTCATTATTCTTCCTTCTTCGTGTCTGTTCTGGGTTTCAGCCTTGACTGGCAGCACAAGTTCTGTGCAAATTTCAATCAGATTGGAACTCCAAACCAAACCACCCTTGGTTTTGGTTTTGCTAAATGAAAACTTGACTAATTTTGCGGTATCTGTATACCACAGAATCACAGATCTTCTAAAAGAGGGTTTGTTAAAGAAAACAACTACAACTTCACACACAAGCAAGCAAGCTTCCATGCAGCTTGATTTCCAATACTGTCTCACTCTGTATGCCTGAATAAGACAAAACCATGTATGGAGCTCTGTACAGCACACACAGTGGCAATACACTGTGAGCAAATAATCATATTATCACAACACTAACTAAATGAAAATCACTAGTCTGGGGTACAATGTGACATTTAGAGACATATCTTGGGGGCAAGTGCATATCTCCACTGTCCCATGGGGAGTTTGGTAAGATTTGTGCCCTAGTGTTCTCACTCACTCACTGCTGTCCTTCAGCAGTGCTATCTTGTTTCCCCACACTCCCTGGTCACTTTTCTCTTTTACCCCTGGTTGTCCCATTGGTCTCACGGATTTTCTGCATGGAGCATAGCTGTGGGTATATGGACGAGGCAGGGGTATGATTACTACCTGGAGAGTAACATCTCATGTAAATCTCTTTCCTCTTTATGAAAGCTATTGTGGCTTCGCATGCATTTTTTTTGTTTACTTTCTGCACCAAGTGGCAGAGGTGGGATATGATCAGTATTCCTAGACAAAGCCATATGTTATAGGCAGGGGCATAGTAAATAACAATCTTTGTGCATATAAACAGTTTATTTCGTTCTCTGCCTCTTGAGTAGTACAGTCAGAGGTAATATGGAAAAAGAAGAAGAGAACAGTTTTTGATTAAGTTCCCACTTACTGAGGAAGACAATTCCTAAATCACAAATATAAAATGCATATTTTTTTTATTTGGGCTAATATCAACTTTGGCCTACTCATTTCTCATATCTCCATAGTCAAATACAGAGTGTTGTAATTCTGTAGGGGGAAAATCCTCCCCACAAAATAATCCCTTCTGAGAAAACAGAACTTCCTAAAAAATAACTAAAATCAGTTGATTTGGCAATTAGTGCTCCAAGAATTAAATCAGTATTGAATATACAGCTTTATTTTATACTTGAGGAAAACTCTAGAGAAAATTAAAACAATACAAGTTTTAATTATTAAAAGCTGCTCTTTCCTGTGGAATAGTCTAGTCAAGATGATGATATAAACAAACTCCCTGGGAACATGCATCTTTAATGAAGAGCTCTCACAAAAACTACATTTTAAATCACCCTTTCTGGTATATTAATCATACTCTATATCATTATAAACACCATGAAGAGAACATTGGGAAAATAAAATGATACATTTTATGCTGTAGAAGTGAAATGGGACCAAGCAGTCTCAAGTGGAGTGTAGGTAAGATTCAGATGTTGTTTATAGCTATCTCTATTTACAGTTTTGTCTAGGAGACAACGTTCAGTACTTGATCATATAAAACACAAGTCTGGGATAATTACAAAGTGCAAAGGTATGTCTGCATTATACCACTATACTGTTAAATTGGAATGGAAGTAAGACACTGTCACAGTATTGAACATTAGATGTTTCTGTTGGCTGAAATCAACTTTTCCCCTGTCTATCTGATAAAGTCACTGATGTAGCTTTCACACTACCTTATGTATTCTTATTGTAATTCATGTGAAAAGCTGGGGTATCTTTAATAAACAGTTACTAAAGGTCCTGATTCTTATTTACTCTAAGGCCCCTTTACACCATTCTGGAAGTATAAAGGGCCTTAGAGTGAATAAGAAACAGGCCCTTTATGCCCACTTTACTGCCAGAGTTGTGTAAAATGGTTTTACTATAAATGTGAGTCAGGCCCTAACTATTTGTGCTCATACTTTGTAAAACAGAGGCAAAAAATATAAAAGTGGGTCTTCATTGCAACTCTTGTTCAAGAAGAACAGCTGTGTTTTATAGCTGAATTTAAAAATAATTAAACAAAGAAAAGTAAATAAACTATCAATGATTTATCTCAAAGGAATAATACTGTAACTGCTAAATAATTACAGGCACCAATCTTTATTAGTATGCAAAGTAGCTAGATTTGGTTTGCTCCCAGAGCTGCTCAAAGGACAATAAGCCAAGAAAGTGATACACATTATAATAAATCACACACAAAAATTCCCTGTTTGTTGCAGTGAACAACTTTACTCTGGGGGCAAAGAGAGTGCAGTGCTTTTCCTGAGATAAAAGGAAGAAAAAGACTGTTTAAGTTATATTTTCCAATAATGCATTGTGCCTTCAGAACTCATTCGGCTGAAAAAGTACAAAAGTTTCAATTTACAGAAGTTCTGTAAAAATGATTACAGAATTTGTCATAGAACAATTTCCAAAACAAACTATGTTATTTTCCTCTTATGGTCCCCTGGGCATTTTTACTTCTTTACTAATGGAGTAAGTTTCCTTTTCAGGAGGGTTATATTGTTTTCTTTGACAAATAACAAAAGTTAAACAAACAAACATCTTTAAGAGTATTGAAAAGTCAAAGCGGTTAATTGCTATAATACACACACACTTATTATAGAGGAGTAAAAGAGAATGAGAAAGAATGGAGGGAAGAGAAAGTGTAATGCATACAAATATATTTTAAACATATTAATCCTTTTCACCCTCCATGGAAGAGTCTCACTTGGTACAATCAGTTGTTCTTTCCTTTTGGCTGGGTATGTACATCTTTGCAATCACATTTGGAATTCTTGGTAGTAAAAAAGTGATAAAATTGTCCTTCACTATAGACCCAGTAAAGCCTGGTCTATGCTTAAAAATTTTACTGGTATAACTGTCAGTTACAGGTGTGATTTTTTTTACCAAAATAGTTATACTGGTAGAAGTCCTAGTGTGGACATAGTTATACCAATATAAAGATCACATATACAAGTATATTTATTCCCCTTCCAGAACAGGAACCGCTATACTGATATAAATCACCTTTATACTGATAAAAATCACCTTTATACTGATATAACTGTATCTACACTAAGTGGGTAGTACCATCTTAATTTTACTGGTATGATTAAAGTGGTATAGCTGCCTAACATAGACAAGCACCAAAACGCATGGCTAAGGAACCAGAAGATTCAGATTCCTTGAGTACATCCTAGCCACCCACAACTCACCCACTCCTAGAATTAATTAGCACTTCGGAAGGCCTTCCTAACATGCACAGCTTTTGGTATTAACTGAGAGGTTGATTATCAATGTGGTGTGATAGAACCATGTTTGAGAAAGTTTTCTAGAGTCCAGGCTTACAATGAACAACTCTCCCTGTCTAGAACTCTTCTACTTCTGAATTCTCATTTAAGCAAAATAGAAAATTGGCTACATTATTTTAATGTACTTTACAAGCAATTGACTTCAAATGGAAAACTGCATTTGAAATTGGGTAGTATTATAATCGTTTACATCACAGTAACTCCTAGAATCCCCAGCCATATTAAGGTTTCATTGTGCTGGGTGTGAAAATGACCACTCATCATTATTATTTATTAACTGTACTGCAACAGCATTTAGCAGCCCAATTCAGAACCATGTGGCCCTAGGCCATAAGCGATGTACCAACACAGAACAAAAGATGGTCTCTAACCCAAAGAGTTTGACAAGGCAGGAAAACAAAGGTGTGTGGAAATAATGATACAATAACAATAATAATATTAACTGTTTTTTTTTCAAGTCTTAAAAGATTTGGATCCAATATCAGACAAAAGCTCAGGGTCAATATTTTTGTTATATGAATAGTTTTGCCCATTCCTAATTAAGAGACAGAGTCCAGCGAGTTAAGATTATTAAACTAGCACCAGAACAACAGGGAGCATGCAAGAATGGAGCTGGATGACCCAACTGCCTCATGTGGAGGAGAGGGAAAGGAAAGAATGATTACTTCTTCTGGCCTCCAATGTCTATGTTACATCAACTTAGACTTCTGACATTGGTTCCTCCCTTAGAGACTCATTTGCAATGTGACCAAATGCACCCCTGTATTTACACCCCACACACTATCGTAATAACCTTTGTACAAAAAATACCTTGTGAGGTATCATTTGAAAACTAATAATTCACTGGTCAATAATATCATGATAAAATGTGTGTAGGAAGATTATATGTAAAGTGATGAATTACCCCTTTATGATGACGTTAACACATGGCCAGACCAATGTTGCCCTGACGAGGTAGAAGTTGTTAAACTGATCTACCCTAAAAAAAGAAATGTGCATTTCCCTCAGTTTACCTATAGGTAGTCCACAGGGTCCTTGGGACAGAAAGAAGCGGGTAAACTGGTTTATCAAAGACAAAGGACAAGCTAAAGCCTCTACTCAGGTGTCATCAAAGTTGATTGGCAATCACTGGTCATTGGCCACTCTTTGTCAATGAAGAGGGGCAGAAACAAGTCGATCTGCATTATAGCAAGCAACAGCGTGCAACTTCTTTCACTACAAAACTCCATGTCTCCATTCTCACAGCAGGAAGGAACTTTATCTAAGGGTTACCCTTGGGAAAATGGATTTCAAATAGTGACTGAACTATAAAAGTGAAGAGCAAAAATACCCCCGGTTCTTTCGCTCTCTCTCTCACCTGTGATAACAAAAGAATGAGCTTTCTGACTTTGAGAGGGATCCTGGTAAGAAAATTTTGCGAGCAACATTGCTGGGAACATGTGGTAAGGATTTTCCCTTGAACCAAGTCTACTTTGTTAATGTTTATCACTAGAAAACATTATATCTTGTTTTCTCTTGTGACCATTTCTGACTTTAATACATTATACTTGTATTCACTTAAAATCTCTCTACGTAGACAAATAAACTTGTTTTATTCTCTAATCCAAACTAATGTAGTACTGTGGTTAAACTGAACTGTGTGAGTAACTCCAGTTAAAGTAGTAAACTGTTTGATATTGACCACCTTATATGGACAATGGACCTATAATACCTGAAGAATTGTCTCATCGATAGGATAGACCGGGGCAACTGCCCTGGGACCTGTGCTTTGGGAGGCCCCACACTTCAGGACACAGGGTCCAGGGTGGTCTGGGGATTTAACGGGGGTCTGGCGGCAGCAGCAACAAGCAACCCAGCCCCAGCCTGCCCTGCTCCACTCCACCGGCTCCCGGCATTGCAAAGGGGAGGAAGCCAGAAAGAGGAAAGGGGAAGGGGTTGGGCAGGAAGAGGCAAGGAGGGTGACTGGGGGAAGGGGTGAAATGGGGGCAGAGACTGGGCTGGAGGGGGAGGCAAAGAGGGGGATTGGGGGAAGGGGTGGAGTGGAGGTGGGGACTGGGCCAGAGCGGGAGGATTCACACACCCCTAGAGACAGCCCTGAATACCTGAACTGTCTAGGAGATGGACAGTGCAGAACACAAGTTTGGGGAAAAATTAAAAACTAGGATTATGTTGGGGTCACCCTGCAAGTGATAACCATGGCTTCTGGAAGCCAGTGTGAGGCTGGTGTGTTGCTGGCAGACTGCTGGGGTCAGAATAGCTAAACCAGATCTGTGGCTATACACAGACATGCAGGATGTGAACTTCATGCTGTTTGAAAGGGGCCCAGGCTAGGAGCTACAACAGCAAAGCAGCATGAATCACCCATGGTAACAGAGCAGATGATGATACAACCCCTCATTGGTCTGGATTATACCCCAGAATGCGACATCCATATGACACCAAATGGTAACTTTCCCACAATAATTCATCACCTTTAAACGTTGCCTACTGAATCTAAATGAGTCACAGGGAGTTTAACTTTATCTCTGATCCTGAACTCGATGGAATTACTCATGCATGTAAATTTATAAGCATCTGCAAGTTTGCTGGATTGAGGCCTTTAATGCCAAGTCTTAGCACAATTCAAGTAGGTCCCTAGAGACACTGCAAACAGGAAAGAATTTTTAATGAAAATAGCCTTAGATACAGACAGAGCTTTCAGGGTGAGTATAAAGTTCTATTTATCTAACAAATGTAAAATGTTTTCAAGGACATTAACACATTTTAATTGGACATCATAATGGAGTGTACCACAATGGGCGGGGCACTGGAAGCACAACATTGAATTCTGATTTAAAATTTAATTTAAAAGTAAGCAGCAGTTCATCCATCCAAATCATGGCTTAACGCCCTGTGATCCTCTCTCTTACAAGTTACTGGGAACACAGTACTAGGAAATTCTTTGTGACCCTCAAGCTTTGGTATTAGGAAAATTAGCCAGTGATGTATGCGTCAATCCTCATTTAAGTCTGAGTCACTAAGCAGCCTACCCTTGATTTAAGATCTACAAGAAAACCAGGTTGTCAAAATGAAAATCTGCTATGAACTGGTCATTCTCCTAATAAATGTTAGATTTTTTTTAAAAAAATCAGAATATAAGCAAATTATGTTTATTTGCTAACAAAATATGGATAGTGGGATGATTTCACCTGATATAAGCAGGATATAAGGGACACTGAACCTCTCATGTGTGAGGCTCCTACAGAGCCCTGGCTGCATTTTAAAGATGCTCTTTCCCCCATGTAATTCCTAAACAAGCATTAATAGCTTCTATCCTTATTCACCCTTTGGCCACACCTATTTGCACTTCCATGTTCTGCTAGGGGTGAATCAAGCATGACTGGTTAAAGTGGGGCATATATTTGGTCTCCTTACATAAGAAAGCTATTGTAACACTGGCCAATATAAGTAATGTTATGTTATGTCAGATATATAGTTCTACTGGTTTTGATATTTTGGGCACAGTCATGCTAGGAATGGGTGGAGCAGGCCTAATGAGAGGGATAAACAGGAAAGAGGGTCTTCTGGGAGAGAGACAAGAATTTGGTGCCTCGGATTCTGTTCAAAGGTACACAGTATCTCTGGACTTAGGGCTAAATTCACCTTTGAGGATAGGCCAGTGCATGGTTCCATATAGAGATGAGTTGCATCCTTAGTGAATAAAACAAGTCATGAGTTTCTGAACTGCCTTGTGTCAAATTATTACATGTACATCTGATGAGGAATGTATCACTGTTGATGCCATAGAATGCCCCAGAGAAAATCCAAAGGTCAGGTGGATATCCTTAGTCCTTGATTCTCACTGGTTAAGCATTTGCATTCACAGATGCAGAGATGTGTTTGTGGCTGTGCCGCAGGTATAAAGCTTCCTGTGTACTCTCGCTCTCTTCTCCCCATAGCAAACGCCCGCATAAAAGGACAGGGCTTTACCATTTAAGCTTTAGCCAAACAGCCAAATTCCTGCCTTGAATGTGTGTGTGGAGTATTTTACTGGCTTCACATGAGACTCCATCACCTCTCAGGACACATATCAGACAGGAGAATTAATGTGAAAGTTTACAGATGAGAAGATGACCTAAATCAAGCACTTACCCAAATGATACACTTAAGAAATGCTCTGCATGTGTATAAGATGAGGTGAACCACCAACATGGATGAGAAATGGTTATGGTTAGTTAGGCACATTCACTCCACCTGGTCAGTAATTAGTAACAGAGAGGATGGGACTGAAGAAGGATCAGATGATAACTCAACAGACATCCAGGCATTCGAGATAGGCCAAAAGAGTTCAGTTTGGAAAAACGTCACAAGGTGACTGGCTCGTGTGAAGGGGTGAAGCTCCATAGGCTGTTGGAGGCTGGAAGCCTCACAAAGACTTAGGTGGGGTGGGACAGTGCTTGAAATCAGACATGGGGAAAGGCAGTTGAACCCCAGGAAAGGGGTAAGCACAAGGCCCAGAGGATATGTTGATTCTTTGAGATTTTGGATGACATCTAGAAATTCTGTGACTCCAGAAGGGGTATGGATGCAGTGCTTCTCAGAGGGAGGGTTGAGTGGAATGCAAAGAGACAACCTACAGGGGACAATGGAGATTAAAACTCTTCAGCATCACACCTTGACACAAGGGGGCACTCTGGTGCTGAGTATGCATCACTGCTGTATGACATAAAGTTTTAGAAATGTAATTCCAGGAAACACCAGCAACTTAATGACAAGACAAAATACTGATAATTAAATAATTTAATAATGTGCCAAGATAAGTGATAATAGTCTTGAGAAATTGACTGGGTAAATCATCATCCCTCAGGCTTTCTCCACACATTGCCATTCAGGCATGAAGAATGCAGTAAGTAAACTTCTTAGCCATATATTTAATTTTAACACAATATTAAAGGTACTATTTTCATGAACACATCCATTCTCACCATTCAGGATCAAATGGACTTGAGAAGAGGGTTGAAAAAAATTACCAAACTTCTGCACATGGATTTTATTAATCCTGATTTTGCAAGTAGTGAGGGAAGTTTGCTTCTGCAGAAAGGTTGCTTCTTTCTTTCTTTCTCTCTTTCTCTTTCTTTCTTCCCTTCCTTTTACTGATACTTAATCATCATCTCTAAAGTTACTCAAAGACTGGGGAATGATTGATGTGCAAATATCACAAATATGGTACAGCGAAATATGCATTGATATAGGTTTCATGTCATGCAGTATTGTTAAATGTAACTCTCACGGACCTGTGGATAATCAAGAGTTTATATGTATAAGTGTCTTCCTCCCAAAATGCTTTACAAACAATAGCCCAGATCGTGTAAACAAGTAAGTAATGGATAACTTTACTTGTGTTTGTAGTGTATTTGGTTGTCATGGTAATAGCAACTTCTTGTTCTATGGTAACTGAGTTAAATTATTAGGAGATAGCCCAGCCAGTTTTGACTGGTATGGTTAGTTCAGTATGTGGAAATAAATGGCTGATTTTAAGGCTCCCAGCTCTCTGTGTCTCAAGTGATTTCTTCCTAAAACTGCTGCACACAAGGATACAACAGTGTTACTAACGTTATATAAGTGTTTTTGCAAGATCATGACATACCTAGGTAAAGGACCACAGAAAAGCAGCCAGACTTATGGGCAGAAGATAGCAACTAGTGGTGCACAGCTCACTTCACAATAGTGGGGATGCAAAAATCTGGCTAAAGACATAAGAGTAAATCTCTTTTTCTTATACAAAAGTGTCACAGGCAGAGCGCAGGCTATGCCCAGACAGAGCCAACAGGACCTTGATTTTCCAGGCCTTATCAGGAAGATTTTCCACTAAATTCATTCCTGTTAATTCTTCCTATTATTTGCTTTTCATTAGTACCTAGACAGATTTAAACCTCATTGTGATAGGCACTGTGCAAACATGAAACAAGATGTGGTCCCTGCCCTGAGGCGTTTTCAGTTTTAAAAAAACTTAATACCCAGAGTGTGTTTTATTCAAGACAAGCATTCTAAGAATGCAGGCACTTCATGAAAAATTTGGAATTAATTTAGGGGCTGAGTCAAAACCTACTGAGCCAGTGAAAAGTTCCCATTTATTTCAGTGGGCTTTGGATTGAGATCAGTGTTCTAAATGTTTCACTTTGAGATAAAGCCCAATCTTGTGATTAAGGGACATACAACTAAATTAAATAATAAGAATATGGGACCAGGTAAATCCAGGTTCAATTACCAGCTCTGCTATGAATTTCCTGGAAGACCTTGGGCAAGTCACTTAAGTTGGGGTTTACGAAGAAGCCTAAAGAAGTTAGGAGCCCAACTTGTGTTAAAATTGAATGGGAACTGAGTGCTGAACTCCCTCAGTTTCTTTTGAATATCTTGGCATTAATCTCTCAGTGCTCCAATATGCCAGATTTTACTCCCCCTCTCCTACTGTTTGGATCCCTCCCCACATTAGATCATATGTTCTTTGGGGTAGCTCCGAGCACAGTGGGTCCCTGATGTTGACGGGTGCCTTTGAATGTTAAGGAATATTAATAAGCAACAATGTACCAAACTGAGAAGTCCAATATTCCAGCCCTAACATCTAGTTCTGGTGTTATTTGCAACTTAGACTATGTCTACATGTATGGTAGCGTGTGCAGTACAGGTACTATCCACGTAGCTACACGCCACAGCTAAAGGTAGGCTGTCCCCAAACTTGCTACTGTGATGTGTAGCTCCATGTGTCTTTGAAGTACTCTGGCAGGGGCAGGTAGTAGGGAAAGGCTTCAACAGGAGGGAGGGACCTAGACACTATACTGAAGTGCAGACGTGGAAGGTACTACTTGGGTGTGTAGAGAGTCATGCGGAGTGTGTATCCTGGGGACTTAGGCATGTAGAGCTCTGCTCTTCTCACCTAAGCCAGGCCTCACTGTCTTCCCGCTATATACCTGTCCTAGCGGGGCATGCAGCACCTCTACTATACACACCACCATAAGTGTAGACGTATCTTTACAGTCCTGTGTTAATATGCCCTTTTCAAGATTCCCAGGTCATTCAAGACCTCTGACAGCTTATTATTACTTACTGCCTTTCTGAAGTCAGACTGGCTGAGGTGTGGGTGTCCTGCAGACATGAAATCCATTTAAAAAAGTAAATGTACTTAATGGAGCTGAAATATGCAAATTGCTCTCAAACACAAATGCATTATAGCACTAAAAGTAAAACGATTAATGTGTTGTGTGTGGTAATTGAATTACTTGAGTATAGACTATTTATTGCACAAATGTCAACTTAATTTAAGCACAGTAATTAATTTGATATGTCCCCAAAGTTGCTACTTGTAGTTATTTCCATTTTCACAAAAGCCACTCTGCCACTTCCCACATCTGTGAAGATTACTTAACACTCTGAGCATGTGCAGTAAGTGCCATGAATACTACTATTTTAAATTACGTTTTCTTGTCCTGTCTAATGTAACAGCTTTGACTTCAGCTCCACTTTTTGAAAAAAACTTCTTTTCCTTATAAAAATAGAGCTATTTTTTGCTAGTAGGATTTCACTCTTATTTGATGTGCCCTGTACCTCAGTTTGAATAGTTACTTAATCTGTTGAGTTATACAATCAAAATGCAATGATTTAGAATTCTTGAGTTATATAATCAAAATGCTATGTTCTAGAATCATAGCATTCCAGAAGAAGCTTTGCCTACTTTTGTATAAAGTCATGTCACAGGCATTTTCACATCAGAAAATTTACAAAATGGGTGGTTGCAGGTCAAGCTGATTATGCTTTAGCTCTAAGGACTGGAAAAAGTGATAGGATCATTACAATAGCTTCTAGTATTGTGGTTTGATATTTTTCTATTGAACTGTAACTTTTGAGGGTCAAGATCATTTTATTTCTTTTAAATCTGGCAGTGAAGGGAGTGCAAAAACAGTTTATTAAACAGTTTGCTTCACTGACATCCACCTCATCTGCTCTTTAATCCTCATGGCAGGAAAAGTGTTGGTAGGATGGCTACTATTGGCAAGAATGGTGGCATCAATGTATGGGCACAGGAAGGGAAAGAGAGGGAGTTGTGATTCTAGGTGCAGAACCATGAAGTGTGTATCAAGGGCAAGATTTCCAATAGCACTGTCACTGTCCATGCAGTATATTTTAAAAGTTTCATTATGTCAATAACTGGTTGGACTCTATGGGTCTGATGATTACAAATGATTACATGTTTTAACATATTTATTTTTAAATACATAAGAACAGCCTTCCTGGATTATACCAAAGTTCTCTCTAGCCCAATATTCTGTCTTCTGACAATGGCCAATGCCAAGTGCTTTAGAAAGAATGAACAGAACAGGTAATCATAAAGTGATCCATCCCCTGTCACCCATTCCAAGCTTCTGGCAAACGGGCGAGGGACATCATCCTTGTCCATCTTGGTTAATAGTTTTAATATTTTGAATAAACACATGTTAAACCTTGTAGCACATGCTGAACAATATATATTAAAATACCAAAGTTCTTCTGAAATTTTAAATATTTCTATCTGATCTGAATTGTGGAGGCCTGATTCTCTTCTCTCCCCTAAAAGATTTTATAATCTAAGTAACAGTTGGATAGAGTGGTGTATCTCTTCACTTCCAGCTAGTGTTTAGTAAGTGTGAAAAGAACTTGTGGTTCAGTTGTTTATAGTTTCTAAGTAATTGCAATTTTGAAATATTTGAAATGTTGCACATTCATCATGTTCTGTACATTGCAAATTACATCAGGATTAAAATGTTGCAATACTTCTGCTGCAAGCGTAAATTTGCCTGAAGTACATGTGAATACCTTAATTAGAAAATTCTAATCCTTCAAGAGGAGATGGGATGAAATTTGATGAATGGAAACTTGACTCTTAACTACCCTGATGCCAAATGACAGTCCAAAATCTTCAGGAAGATCTTCTTGGTAATAGCAGGCTGTCAAAATACATCAGTACCAAAGTCAATAACGATTGAGTCTCCATGCATAGGATGATTACGCTACTCAGAATGAGTTCAGCTCTACTCTTTGACTAGATATACTACTTTTTCCTCCATAATACACTCTTTAATTGGAGGATTGCCAAAGTTTCTTTCACTAAAGATGATGAACTGGCACCGGCATTCTGGCAAGGCACCCATGCTGCTCTCCAGGGACGATGGGAAGGGGGGTGTCCATATATAAATAATTAATGGGTCAAAGCAAGCAAAACAAATTGCCACTTTTGTTGAAACATTATTGTCACTTCATTTATCGCTTACATCAAATGAATAAGAAACAGCACTTCCTGCTATCAAAAAAGCCACCAGTTCTCTTAGGAACACATGCCTTCAGCCTGCTTCATGGAGGACTTTCCATTTTCTGGGACTGACAATTAGCCTCTCTAAATTAGTAAAGATAAAAGAACTATGAAACAATTTCACATGATATCCAAAACAGATGAGGGCAAATCTATTTGTGCTCAAGTAGTGTCTGGCCCCAAAGCCCCATGAAGAAGCAGAATTGTCTGGTAATAGGAGCCTAGGTTATAATTCAGAAGTCCTGCATTCATTTCCTGGTTCTTCTACTAACACTGCTGTGTAATCTGGAGCAAGTCACTTCACTTCTGTGTTTCCTCTTTCTCCTCCCACCCTTTTCTTGTCTTGCTTATATATTCCTCAATATTTTCTAGGGTTACTGTAATACAAATAAATTATAATAAAAATATGATGCTGCTAGAAACTGGCCAGTTTTACATTGGAAAGGATTTGCTGATATAACTTTTCCGGTATAGCTGTACTAGCAAACCCTCCCAGTGCAGATTAATCTTATACCAGTTTCTCAAACAAAATAAAATGTCGAAGACTCACGCCCTTAACTCACATTGCTATATCAGCCAGTGCAGAAGTCCTAAAAAAACAGTAGTGTTGGAACAGGGTAGGGAAGTGAGAGGCCCCAAGAGGGAGTTGGAAGAAGCCAGGCAGAGCAGAGTATCCCTGCATGTATTAAAATCTCATCACTACAAACGGTCTCTTGAAAAAAGCAGCTCTGTAAAAGCCTGAATAAGTAGAAATAACAGATGCCAGTCTCAGATTGGAGGACTCACTTCAATCATCTATTAGTAGAGGGTACTTAACTGAAGTAAGAATTTCAGTTGCACATAAATATCTGGGAGATGAACTGAGTAAGCAAAGCCTTGGCAAGCAATGCTTGCTTGAATGACAAAAGAGGCTCAGCAGTTCTAATAAGCCAGAAAACCTCTTTATCATTTTAAACACACAAGAGGCTTGAATGTTGGATCCATTTTTTTTAAAAAAGGCTCTACTACATGTCTGGGAAAGATTAATACTAATAATTAATAATAGAATTCCAAGCATCCATTCTATTCCTATTAGGGAAAAATAAAATGACTGGTGCCAGACACAGTAAAAATATTCTCCTAGAGAATTTGCAGCTGGATCCTGAGGTCTTCAACTACCTCAGACTCTTGAATTCCCTCCTAAATGACTTAGGTTATCAACTCTTTTGGGCAAAGACCATATTTTCCTAATTTGCATGGACAGCGTGTGGATATAATGGGGCTCCAGTCCTTCACTTAGCTACACGCTATCACAGCGCAAATAAGCAGTAGTAATAATAATTATCCAACATTGACCTGTTTGCTTCAGCAAATGGTTCTCTTCTCCCAGTATATTACCATAGAATCTCCAAGTTACAAACACATCAGGTCTGGAAATTGTTCATAACTCTAAAATATTCATTAACTCTGAACAAAACGTTATGGTTTTTCTTTCAAAAGTTTACAACTGAACATTGACTTAATACAGCTTTGAAATATTACTATGCAGATGAAAAATGCTGTTTTTAACCATCTTAATTTAAGTGAGACAAGCATAGAAATGGTTTCTTTACCTAGTCAAATCTTTTTTTAAAAAAACATTCCCTTAATTTTTAGTAGCTTACATTTAATATAGTACTGTAAATATTTGCTTTTTTTTCTCATGCTGCCTGATTGAGTACTTCCGTTCCAAATGAGGTGCATGGTTGGCCAGTCACTTTCTAATTCTTGTGTCTATAACTCTGAGGTTCTACTGTATTCCAGTACTTTGTCCCATTGTCTACGTTCATGGGTGGCCAGATTCTTATATACTCAGTCCTACTGAATAGTACCTATCTCTAATTCTGATTTATTATGCATCCAGTAGAGTACTATTCAACCTGAGTAAGATTATTGCAGTGTGACTTGCGCTATGGAATAAGTCCTCTAGAAAGTGTTGAATTGCTATACTTCCTACATACACTCTTCAGTTTCTTGGACACACTTCCTTCTGGGCTACAACAAAGAAACCCAGGACAGGGCAGTCACAGGCTACAGCTATAGAGAGCAGCAGGACATTTGTTACGTCATTTCTGTGAGTAGGTCCTGTTCATAAGAAAGGGTGTATCTTGACATCTCTCTCCTCTTCAGTAAGATACTTTAGGGCCCTAAGCCTTTTCAGTCCAAAGGGCAAGATCACGGGCATACATTTTACGTGCTCTCACTGATGCCTTAAGTGCTCTAGAATGTGAAACCAGAGCCTGATTTGAATATCTGGATTGCCCATATAGATCATGGCATGCATTCCCCAGTCAGATCTCTCAGGGAAACCTGAAGCGACTTTCTCCAGAGATCAGACATTGGTCTAGGTTCTGAGAAGAAAATATTGCTCTGGCTCCTTCAACCAGATGCATCAGAGAATTGTTAGTTTTATCCACCCAGGCCAACGCAGTATTGTCTGAAGCTAATTACCCTCTGATTACTGTTGGAATGAAAGAGGACTTGAGATCAGACTTGTTCCTGTGAATGAAAAAACACCACCAAAAACTGCCATCATAATTAGCAGCCTTGTTAGCTGTCTCAGCAGAGAATATGCACAGTTTTATCAATAATTATTAAGTGGAATGAAATTCTATTTATGTTCAGAAGGCACTTAAATAAGCCCTTCAGGAGGTCAGTAATTCCATTCAGCCAAAATTCTAGCAGAAAAGGTAAACTGTGTTATCCTGAGTGAAAATTTCTATCAGGAGGCTAGGGTGTAATCTGCTTTTGAAATAACATGTCTGAATCAGAGCACTCCTGAAGCTTCAGCCAGATGGGAATTCCTCTATGGCAATTCCTCCATCATCACTTTGGGCTACTATGACTGTCAGATGCATAAATGTGAGCCATAAGGAGAAGAAATCTATCTCCCATGACCAGACAGTAACAGTGTTGAGTTGGTCTCTTAATTCATAACAAGACAATGTTTGTGCTCTGCCTCTAGCTGCCGGCATTTATCTTTCCTCATAAAATATATCCCATGAACTTGTGCAGAAATGAGGGGGGGAAAAAACCTTGATTCTGTCAGAAGACATTCTCTGAAACTTCAGTCAAAGTGATAACCCAACAAGACCCTAACAACTATCACCTCTTGATTTGTTTAAATGTCACCCAGCTTGGGGAAAAACAAATCTCCCCCAAATACCCACTGGACATTTATTGAAGCAAATGTCTTTTGGCAGTACTGTAGTTCCAGTCCACTAGTTATTGAAAAACTGACTTATAGGATCATTGGAGAGTATTAAACAACATCCTGCCATCTACCATTTACCTTTAAATTATCCAGAGGTTTCTTTTTTTCTTTCTTTCTCAGAAACAAATGCATTTTGGAGCTCTCACACTCTGCTGAGCAGATCTGAGCTTTTATCAAAACTATCTAACGTGCATTTTCTTCCATCCTGTGAGAAAACATGTCCATGTTTTAAATATGTGTGTCTGTTCTAAATAAGTTGCCATGGTTGATATCAAAGAAAGCACTGTACTCTTTAGAGACAGTAAATTTTCCATAAAGCTGGTATTTCAGGCAACATGCTAATCATATGTAATCAGTGTCATTAAGAAATTACATTTATCAACAATTACTTTGAAGTGATACTTCAAGTACCTTACCTACTTCATAGATTTTTAAGGCCAGAAAGGATCATTATGATCATCTAGTCTGCATAACGCACACCAAAGAACCTCACCCAATAATTTCTGCATCAAGCCCACAATTTTTTTCAAGCTATAGCATAGCTTTTAAAAAGGTATCCAGTCCTTGTATTTCCTATTCTAAGCAGAAGGAAATGCCATTGTGATGTCTCAGATATCACACTAAAAATGTATTTACTTGTTTGGTAACTGTTGTTCTTTGAAATGTAGGTGCAATTGTGTATTCCACTTAGGCGTGTTTGTGTCAACTGCACCTGAACTAAAGACTTTTTCCCACAGAAGTACCTGTTGTGGCAGGGTACATTCTAAATGCCTACCTGTGGCCTCTCCTGAGGCTATAAAATGGCGACACCACGCTGATCCTTCTCAGTTCCTTTACACAGAGCAGATGACCTAAGACTCCAATGGAGAGAAGACAGAGCATGGGTCATGGAATATATGCTTGCATTCACATCTTGAAGAACAATTATAGAACAGGTAAATAACTTTTTTTTCTTTAAGTGGTTGAAGATGTGTTCTACACAACTGATTCACAAGCAGTACTGTTTTGAGCTAGATTCAGAGTCTACTTGAACAATGATTGCAATATCTCTTTTCCAGAGTTTGCATCCAACCTGGAAGCCATTGTGACTTCATAATACTGAGTGAATATATGCACTGAGGACTAAGTTACAGTTCAAAAAATATCCAGTATGGGAACATCCTTCAGGATATCTGCTAGTGTAGCCTGGGCCCTCGTGGAATGGGCTGAGGAGAGTCTTTATAAATGTGGAATGTTAGCTACTTCATATGCCTTTGTGATGCAGGAAGTAATCCAGTGAGGGACAATTTGTGCTGACATTGCCTGGCCTTTCATGTGGTTAGCACAGGATATGAAAAGATGAGAAGAGTGCCTAAGGTCTTGGTCCTATCAAAGTAGAAAACCAATGGTCTCCTGACATCTAAGATATAGAAACATTTCTCTGCTAGGAGGAGATATTTGTCTGGTTTAAATGAAAGGCTGACTGAACTTTAGTTAAAAACTGATGATGTGACTGCAAGGCTACTCTGTCTCTGAAAAATACTGTGTAAGAAGGGCCTGCCATTAACACTTGACATTCAATACTCTACTGGACAATAAGGAAGGCAATCTTTCAGCTTAAGGCAGGCCAAGAGCAAGAAGACATGGATTCAAACGGGAAGCCCATGATTGCTGCCAAGACAATGGTGAGGTCCTGGGGGATACCAAGTTCTTAACAGTTGGAAAAAGATAGATTTCTCAAGAGAGTGGTGTAATTCTCATAGGATTGGAAAATAGTGGTCATCTCTGGACTGAAAAGGGTAAAGCCAAGATCATTGTAAGGTATACCCGCAGGGAATACCTAGACAGACCTGACAATTTCCAATATAGGAGATACTCTAAGGGCAGATATACACTATGGGGCTCAGTCAACTTAAGTTACACAACTTCAGCTATGTGAATAACATAACTACAGTTGCCGTACCTTAGGTCAATTTATTGCTGTATCTACACAGCACTGGGTTGACGAGAGAAACTCTCCCATTGACTTAACTTGTGTGTCTCATTCCACTGGAGAAACAGAGTCAATGGGAGAGTGATTGGTAGTCAATTTAGCAGGTCTTCACTAGATCCACTAAATCAACTCCCGGTAGACTGATCGACGCGCGTTACTCCCTTGGTAAGTGGAGACAAGCCCTAAGATGTCCTATATCCTTGCCAGCTCAGGCCTCGTATCCTGTTCCATGAGATGAAGATCTCTAGAAATTGCCCTTCTCTTTTTTTCAGGAATGGCAAAGGCTACACATGTTCTTCTAAGCACAGCAAACAGCATGTTGGGGGGTCACAGTTCAGGATGGAGACCCCACACAATGGGCAATGTTTGAAGCCCAGAGAATGCTGCATACTCTTCATGCTGAGTATCACAAACTAATTACAAACAACAATAAAGTACAGGCACTATTTGCTAAAAAGTCTATTTACAAAGGTATTAAAATTGTGATGCAGAGGAAAAAAATGTGAGGAGAGGATTTGCACATGGGAATCTCTGACTAAGGAGGAGGATCAGCCTCTGAGGGGGCTATGAAGAGGCCTAGGGTGTGTGTTCGAGTCACCATGACAGACAATGCTATGGAGAAAAGTCTCCATTTCTGGTGCACATGAGTGGAGTACACATCTGCAACCACTTAAAGAAAAACTATGGGTTAGGGACTAGTAACTAAGGGTTACAGATCACTGCTTTATAGAGTCAAATTCATCAGTGTAAAGAGAATCTGAATTAGTTCTATGGACCACTTAACGTCTCTCCCCCTTTTCACCCCTCCCCAGAAGCCCCTTTAGAAATCCTGTGATTCTTTTGTAAATCTGTTGTGCAGTCTTGAGGGGAACCAAATGGTACATAGATTTTCTATTGGCTCCTTACACAGACCTGAATTGCACAGTAATTTTGTGTGTGTGTGTGTGTAAGCTTCTTTTCTTGTGTTAGCAAACATTTAAGATATCCAGAATGATTTTAAAAGTATCTTGGTCTATTGGTGCTCTGTTTATAACACATGCAACCACAAAACACTGTTAATGATGAATGTAGACTGCCAAGTCAATGAGTCAGTACATATGGGCTAAAATAATTAAAGAACATTTGCAATTGGTTAGATGGTTATTGAAACTTACGTGGATTTAGCTAATCCATTTTCTAAAAACCATTAGGCCACATCTCACATTCCTAGTAATTCAAGTGTGCATGGGATTCTGACAGAATCGCATTTTGCTACTCTGTATCCAAGGGGACAGGGATGCAAGCATAGAGGCAATGCTCTGAACCATAAATGTAATCAAACTCTCCAGACATTTTGCATTATTCTACCTCTGTCTTCTGATCCACTTCCCAGGCATTTAGCAGGTCTCTCTACATTTCACAATGTCCTCAGAGAGGCAAAGACAAGCAATGGAACTTATTCAGTACATCCTTGGACAGTACCCCTGTGGGGAGGTTCTTCCCTATAATTCCTTTCAGTGGGACAGGCTTTGGCAATTCTTCAAGTTATCTTCCACTCCAAAGAGGAACAGAGTTGGAAGTGACACTTCTGGTATCCCCAGCTCTTCCCACACATGGTAATAATTCCTTACTTCAGCTTACTATAGAAGTACCACTACCAGTCCCCAAAATAGGGATGGGTGCAGAATAGCAGAAATTAATGAAATCTATGACTCCTTTGACAAGCCACAACCCTGAATATGATAGTTTCTTTCAGTTCTGTAGGATGCAGAAATGTGGGAAGCTGCATACACCAATGATTTATGTACAATTTTACAGTATCTTGTATAAACTGTCTATTTGCAGCTATCTGGTATGGGGTCATCTTTTCACTGAAAAGATCTGTCTGCAGCATAAAGAAAATTTTATTAGCATGGACAGAGGTGCTAACATTAAAGCAATAATCTGTAGTTGGAGTCTGCTTGTTTTGTGAGTACACTGGAAACATGCATCTCAGTCAATTCGCTTTTATTTGGTTAAAAGCAAAAACACTGAACTTAAAATATGAATGTTATTAAGAAAGGCACAGTTTTGTCAGGATGTTTTCATCATGTTTTGTGGTGACCATTATGCTTCCAGTTTGAAAGGAAGTTAAAGCCTTATTGCCAAAAAGGAAGGTATTTGATAATCTTGTAGATTTTGCAGACACAAACACTGGTCAACCAGTCATTCAACTGGAATCTACGCAAACTGTTATTTCAACATAGCTTCCATAAGATAGCAGCTGCACAGAAATAAGGAGGAAAAAAACCCAGAACAAACAACAAGTCCAGCATATCATAGAGGAGGAGTCTTCCTCCCTGTATCAGGATGTCTGCTAACCTCGATATGTACACCCAAGAACAGCATTGTTTGTCAGAGATGTTCAAAAATTTTCTGACCAAACGTTTTTTCATCAGAAAACAGGGTTTAGTTGGGAGAAAAATATATATTTTGGTAGGAAAATCCTATAATTTTCAGTGGAACTTTTGTTCTAATTTTTCAGACTTTTTGAAATATGTTGGCTTGAAATTGGATTTTTCCCAGCTTTGCAACTCTCATCCAACTTTTATTAGTTAGAAAATAGTAAAAAAGTTGAAAGTGTTGACAATTAAAAGTGAAAGTGTCACTGTTAAAACTAAAAAATGTTTTCCCAGTCTCACACTTTCCCACCCTTTTGAGGCTGGAAGCAATAAAAAAGTGTGGGATAACAGACATTTTCCTTCTTTATTAGAATATATGAAAAAGCTAATTTAAAAAGGGGCTATTTTCATTGGAAAAATTCCAGTTCTCTGGCTAACTATTAAGCATGATTTGAAAGCAACCAAAGACTTAAATAAAATAAATAAATGTGTGAATTGGATTCCTTTAGCCAATTTTAACTCCCACCTTTCTTCCTTTTTTTAATAAATAAACCTTTAGAGATTAGATACTAAAAGATTGGCAATACCATGATTATTGGGTAAGATCTGAGTTATATATTGACCTGGATCCTTTGGATGATAAAACTCGTTTTAAAGAACCACTCATCATCCGACGAAGTGGGTATTAGCCCACGAAAGCTTATGCTCTAAAAAATTTTTAGTTAGTCTTTAAGGTGCCACAGGACTCTTTGTCACTTCTGCAATTCCAGACTAACACGGCTACCCCTCTGATTCTTGACAACATGCAAGGCACTGCATTTAGCCGTATGGAGTGGAAATCCATCAACCTCATGAAGAAACTTGCACAAATACAGACAGATATCATCTTTCTCTCCAAATGCAAATGGATGGACATCATACCAAATGGACTGAAGGTGAAAAATCCATTGCTTTCTACATACTGCACAGACTACAGTGAGAGATTATGCCAGACACTATCTAAGAAACTGAGGAACCACCTGATCAGCATCCTGTACAGCAAACAGGAAAACATCAAAAAAGAGCTTTCCAACCTGGAGACCTTGATAAACAACCAACCCTCCACACAAACAGACTTTACTAAAATAAGACAGGAGATCTATATTACACACTTCACCTCTCTACAAAAGAAAAAGGACTGCAAGCTATCTAAAATCCTGCCTGCCACATGAGGCCACAGCAGTGGTACCCCTAACTCACCCAGCAGTATCGTCAATCTATCCAGCTACATACTCAGCCCGGCAGAAGAGTCTGTCCTATCTCGAGGACTCTCATTCTGCCCCAGCACCCCCAGAAACATGATACAATTCTGCGGTGATCTGGAAGCCTACTTTCGCCGTCTCCAACTCAAAGAATACTTTCAAGACTACATAGAACAGCGCACTGATACACAGACACCATCCCACCAGCAGCACAAGAAGAAGAACTCCACATGGACTCCCCCTGAGGGTCGAAATGACAGTCCGGACTTATACATAGAATGCTTCCGCCGACATGCACAGGCAGAAATTGTGGAAAAACAACATCACCTGCCTCACAATCTATGTCGAGCAGAACGCAATGCTATCCACAGCCTCAGAAACAACCCTGACATCATAATCAAAGAGGCTGATAAAGGAGGTGCTGTTGTCATCATGGACAGGTCTGACTACCAAAGGGAGGCTACCAGACAACTCTCCAACACCAATTTCTACAGGCCACTTCCCTCAGATCCCACTGAAGAATATACTAAGAAACTGCGCCGTCTACTCAGGACACTCCCTACACTAACACAGGAACAAATTAACATACCCTTAGAACCCCGACCAGGGTTATTCTATCTTTTACCCAAGATCCACAAACCTGGAAATCCTGGATGCCCCATCATCTCGGGTATTGGCACTCTCACTGAAGGACTGTCTGGATATGTGGACACTGTACTCAAACCCTACGCCACCAGCACTCCCAGCTATCTCCGTGACACCACCAACTTCCTGAGAAAACTACAATGCATTGGTGACCTTCCAGAAAACACCATGCTAGCCACCATGGATGTAGAGGCTCTCTACACAAACATCCCACACAAAGATGGAATACAAGCTGTCAGGAATAGTATCCCTGATGATGCCACAGCACAAGTGGTTGCTGAGCTCTGTGACTTTATCCTCACACACAATTATTTCAAATTTAGTGACAATATATACCTCCAGACCAGTGGCACCGCTATGGGCACCCGCATGGCCCCACAGTATGCCAACATCTTTATGGCTGACCTGGAACAACGCTTCCTCAAATCTCGTTCACTCACGCCCCTCCTCTATCTACGCTACATTGATGACATCTTCATCATCTGGACCCATGGGAAAGAAACTCTGGAAGAATTCCACCATGATTTCAACAGCTTCCACCCCACCATCCACCTCAGCCTGGACCAGTCTACACAGGAGGTCCACTTCCTGGACACCACGGTGCAAATTAATGATGGCCACATCAACACCACCCTATACCGAAAACCTACCAACAGCTATGCCTACCTTCATGCCACCAGCTTCCACCCCGGGCACACCACACGATCCATTGTCTACAGCCAAGCACTGAGGTACAATCGTATTTGCTCCAACCCCTCAGACAGAGACCAACACCTACAAGATCTCCACCAAGCTTTCTCAAAACTACAATACCCGCACAAGGAAATAAGGACACAGATCAACAGAGCCAGATGCGTACCCAGAAGCCTGCTGCTGCAAGACAAGCCCAAGAAAGAAGAAAACAGACCACCACTGGCCATCACCTACAGTCCTCAGTTAAAGCCTCTCCAACGCATCATCAGTGATCTACAACCCATCCTGGACAACAATCCCTCACTTTCACAGGCCTTGGGAGGCAGGCCAGTCCTGGCCTCCAGACAACCTGCCAACCTCAAGCATATTCTCACCAGCAACAGCACACCGTGCCATAATAACTCTAACTCAGGAACCAATCCATGCAATAAACCTCGATGCCAACTCTGCCCACATATCTACACCAGCAACACCATCACAGGACCAAACCAGATCAGCCACACCATCACTGGTTCATTCACCTGCACATCTACCAATGTAATATACGCCATTATGTGCCAGCAATGTCCCTCTGCTATGTACATCGGCCAAACTGGACAGTCCCTACGAAAAAGGATAAATGGACACAAATCAGATATCAGGAATGGCAATATTCAAAAACCTGTAGGAGAGCACTTCAGCCTCACCGGACACACCATAGAAGATTTAAAGGTCAGCATTTTGCAGCAAAAAAACTTCAAGTCCAGACTGCAAAGAGAGACTGCAGAGCTGCAATTCATTTGCAAATTTGATACAATCAATTTGGGATTGAACAAAGATTACGAGTGGCTAGCTAACTACAAAAGCAGCTTCTCTTCTCTCACTATTCACACCTCCAGTTCAGCTGCTAGAGGAACACCTCACCCTCCCTGATTAGAGATAACAAGCTGGTTCAGCCTGATTGGACTAACCTTGTAATACTTAAAGAGGCTGCTTTGCTGACTTCTTGTTAGCCAGTGTAGTGAGACAGAAGTTAACTTTGGTTACTGGTTTGATATATCTCATGGAAGAATACCCACCAGTTTTGGTGTGTCTGCCCTATTTCTCAGCAGTTTGTCCTAGTATTCTTAGTTGTGAACCATGAAAGCACGGTGACAGAAGAAATATGTTGTTTATTTAATCACAACACACAATTAACCTGTGGAAATCACTGCCACAAGTTCTTGTTATGGCACAGGTGTTACAATGAAATGCATATTATGAATTATTGGTAACCACAGAAGGCACTTACTCTAGAAAGCTCAGTATAAAGGGTCTATTGAAAGGGTCTCCTCAAGGGCTGGTTATAGCTAGTCATTACGGGTTATGAACTACATTTTTTTCTGGAAAGTAGATGACCAGCTCCTCTGTGTAGCACAGCAGCTGCACAAAAAGGGCCTTAATACCTAGGCCGACCTGAACTAGACAGACCATGGATAAATTTGGGATCCTGTGTGCCACATGTGCAAAAGTTTGTGTTTTCTCAGGTAAAAATTACAAGGTAAAGGCATGGAACAGTGTGCTAAAAGCAAAGGGACATAGACCAAGGGTGAGAGCAAAGGCAGTTGTTTCTTTGTAACAGGACTTGACTCAGTGATGTCTTAGCTGGGATTTCAGCAAGTGGAGTTGCTTGTGTGAATTTTTGGACATTTCTGTTCAAGGCAAGAAGGATATTTTGTAAAGAAATAAATGACACAACAAGGTGCTTGTAGTCTGTCTTCAATTAATCTTCCAAAGGGAAAATGATGCCCTGCAAAACCCCCAAATCAGCAACCACTCAGTAAAGAGCCAATAATGTTATCAGAGTAAAAAGCTGAGGATAAGGATCAGAAGAATAAGAAGAGATATATTAATCTCTCAACTGGCATACCCATACAAGGATATTACTTCTCATGATACGGCACAAAGACCAATCACTAAATGCCCGAGGATTGGAAGAAGCTTCTTGCATAGGCAGCGTGACTGAATGCACCCCTCTGTACAAACTGCTAACACTAGTGCAATAATCTTTGAACAAAATATGCCTTGTGAGGTATTATTTGAAAACGTATAACTCATGGGTTAATAATATCATGATGCAATGTGTGTAGCAACATTATGTGTAAAATTATAAAGCTATAAACATAAGCTAAAATGAAGTCTGAAACATATTTACCAGATAAGTCTTGGTAAACCAGTTTCTCAAAGACAAAGCTCAAGCTGACACCTCTACCCAAGTGTCATCAAAGTTGATTGGCAATTACTGACTGGTCATTGGTCATTCTTTGGCAACGAAGTGATGATAGAAACAGATGAATCTGCATTATAGCAAGCAACAGCATGCAACTTCTTTCAGCACAAGATTCCATGTTTCCATACTCACAGGAGGAAGGAATTTTATCTAGCCATAACCCTCAGGAAAATGCATTTCAAAGGGTTACTGGACTATAAATGTGAAGGGCAAAAACACCCTCAGTTACCTTTCTCTCTTGCACTCGCTTTCACCTAAAATGACATGACTTTTGGAGGGATCATGACATGAAAATTTGGCCAGTAACATTGCTGGGAACATGCGGTAAGGATTTTACCTTGAACCAAGTCTACTTTGTTAATGTTTATCACAAAGAAGCGTTTTAACTCAATTTCTTTTGTAACCATTTCTGACTTACCTGTCTTGTACTTGCATTTACTTAAAATCTCTTCCTTTGTAATTAAATAAATTTGTTTTATTCTTTAATCAAAACTAATCCAATGCTGTGGTTAAACTGAATTGTGTGGGTAACTGATTGAAGTAGCAAACTTCTGTACATTGATCTCTTACAGAGTCAACCGATCTCCAATATCTGGACTATCCAGGTGAGGGCTGGCTGGTGCAGGTAACATGTTTTGAGGGACAGTTGGGACTGGGAGCATGGTGGGGTCACCCTGAAAGTAGTAAAACAAGGCTGCTGGAAGCTGGAGGATGGCTGGTGTGCTGCTAACAGGCTGCTGAGGTCAGAGTTGCTGGTTAAGGCCTGTGGCTATATGTAGACACTCAGGGTGGGGCCTGCATGCTGAAAGGCTGATTGTGAGTGACCCAAGTTGGAATTTACGACAGCAAAGCATTGTGAGGCACCAAGATTGCAGGGCATGTGTGGCAGCACCTCAGTGGTCTGGATTCTATCCCAGAATGTCTTAGGCATGTTATTGAATAATTGCCTATTATGGGGGCTTCATGATTTTTCTCTGAAGCATCTGGTACCCAGCACTATTGGAAACATGATACCAGACTACATGGACCTCCATTCACTAAGAGGGTGGCGAAGCATTGGAATGAGTTACCTAGGGAGGTGGTAGAATCTCCTTCCTAAGAGGTTTTTAAGGTCAGGCTTGACAAAGCCCTGGCTGGAATGATTTAGATGGGGATTGGTCCTGCTTTGAGCAGGGGTTGGACTAGATGACCTCCTGAGGTCCCTTCCAACCCTGATAGTCTATGATTCTATGATTTGTCTGATTTGGTATGGTCACTCTTATTTTCCTGCAGTCTGGAGGCATGATGAGGACATGGTTGGGTGTCAGGTAACTTTTAACTATGGAGTCTAGCAGGTTATGACAATGCCCCTGCCACTGATTTATTATACAGCCTTGGGCAAGTTACTTCAAACTCTGTCTCAGCTTCCCCACGTGTAAAATGAGGATACCCATCTATCTCCCAGGGATGTTGTGAGGATTAATTAGTTGGTGACTGTCTAGTATTTTGCACTCATAAAGCACTATAAAAATGCAGCACTCAGTAATTAGAAATGTATGGTTCTCCCTACTGACAAAGGAACTCTAGGGATACTTCACAGTTCAGCAGAGAAGGTAACTGTTGCATTAATATATGGCTGAGATTTCAATGCTAATCTGTTAGTAGTCAATACTTGAGGCCAAGTAGTCATTAGAACAGATTTCTATCATACTGTATTATGAAAATACCTTTGCACAGCAATATAGAAAATACTTGTGCCATTTGGAAGGGGATAAAAAAGGCAAAAAGGAGTTTACAGTAAAAAAAAATACTGCTTTAATGAGGAAAACTCTTTTGTGTGTATTTCTCATCGGAGAAATCCAAATACTAGATCCTCCCATGAGTCATACCTTGGAATATGAAAACCACCACAAATGTGGAGCAACATTTACTAATGAGATGGAGTATAAACCCTTGTCAGAAGTTGTAAGCATTTGCAAGTTTACTTCTGCTTAAATTATCAGTTCCACTAATACCCTGTGAACAGTTCATATGTTGGACAATGAAGCAAAGCCAAATGCCTTCATTCTGTAGCTGAAACATGGGTGAACTTTGAAACTGGAGGAGAGCTATTATCTGGGTCATGAGCTAAGGCTGGAATCCTCTTTTTCTGAGTCTCAGCTCTGCGCCTCAGTTCACCCATCTGTCAAATATACCTACCTCCTTAACAGGTTGTCATGAGGGATGAATTGTCTAAAGTACTTTGAAATCCTCTGACCACAGGTGTGAAGCATTGTTATTCAGCAACTGTGAATTATTCTTTATTTAACAACTTTCACCACCTTCATAGCATTTACTGATTTAGTCATTTTAATCAGTAATAACGATCATGTCTCGCATGAATGTAATACAGCCACCTCTGGAGTGACATATAACCATCACAACAATGCTAGGATGACCACACAATGGTTGTGGGACAGGCAGTGTAGAATAACATCATTTTGCCTAAGAGGTAAGTATCAATATCCCCATTTTACAGATGAGGAAACTGGAGCATGTGGTAGTGACAAGGTCACTCAGCAGGCCAGTGGCAAAGGTGGGAATATAACAGAGGTCTCCTGTATCCCAGTGCAGTCCTCTATTCACTAGGAAACAGTGCCTCCCCATAATGATGTCTAAAACTGCAAAATGCCATTCCACAATGTTTAGATATTGTAAACCTGAGAGTTTACCTTTCATCTGAAAGTGGACAGCTCCCACAACACAAGGTGCTCTGATATCATGGTGATGAAAATATGTAGAGAAGTTAAACAGAACTGAATAGTACCTCCACTTCCAATACCAGGCTGGGGCATTAGCTCACTACTGAATTGAAGCACATTTATGAAATTGTAATCAGTACAGCCAGTAGTACCTCGCTATTATCTGTTAAATTCAGTCTACAGATTGACTGGGCTAACTCTGCGTAATCTGGGAGATCTAAAGAGATTGCAGTCTTTGGTGGGAGAATTCCAGGCCATTCCCATGGTAAAGGGTGTAGTCTGGGAAATCTTTATATTTCCAGTGTCACTTTTTCTCTCTTTGACTGGTGCTCCATAGCAACATGAACCATCTTGGGAGACAGGACAGCCAGGAGAAGTGAGAGGTCGGTGATGCAGCTCTAGATAAGGTCCAGGGAAAAGTTAATTCTAATAGCCCCTAATGGCCAAAGCACTACAATATTTTATTTGATCTGCTATTACATTCATATTCTTCCATGCCACTAATCACATCTCTGTTTTTATTTCCATTCTACACTCTTCAGGTCCCTTTTGTCTTCTATGCCCACTCTCAGCTTCGTCACTTCTATAATGCCATCCCCTACACTGGAACAGTTTCCCTGCACCCATTTCTCCAGTATCCTCTTCTTGTCTTTTCCAGAGCCTCCCTTAAAAACCATGTCCTCAAGCAATCGTCTTTTTAATTTTCAAATAGCCATCACCAACCAGCCTCATTGGGGTGCATCCAACAAAGTGGGTATTAGTCAACAAAACAATTCAAGTATCATGGATGTGCAGAACACAATGATCTCACCAAAAAACTGTGATGACACAAGGCAATCTATATACCAACACCAGTCCCACCCTGGGGCTCAAACATGAGATGGACACACTCAAATAGGTCTAGCTGAAGAGTGGTCAGTCTGCTCTGATTAACAGAGACAAAATATCTCCCTTATCCTTCCATCCCCTTTCCTCATACAGAGTCCTATGCCCAGCCAGAGAAAAACTGTGCCAATAACAGCACTGTGGCAGTTCATTTGTTTAATTTCTATAGTCTTCTTCAGCTTCATGGTGTTTTTCATCAGTTTGCTCTCCAGCAGTCACTGTGAAGACCTTGGGATGAATGCCTGGCCCCATGAAAAATCACTATGAGTTTTCCCATTGACGTCAATGGGACAAGGATTTCACCCTTGCTACTGTTATTGGTCAGAAAAAAATGCTTCCCTTTCACTTTTTTGGATCCTTGAAGCTTTCCCTTCAATAACTATCCTCCTAGAGCATATTTCAGGGCTATTTACTAACAGGGAAAAGTTGTGCCCACTAATAAACATGCACAGCCTTCTCCCCTGCTAACTGCAGTTAGGATCCACATGATGATTAAGATGGCAAAATGAACTTTTTAAAATTAAATTAAATCCTGGTAAAGGAATTAACTTTCCTCTTGTTTCATGAGTGATCACTGAGATTTTTTATATTTTACACACACACACACACACACACACACACACTCTCCCAATAACTGCCCATGAAATAAACAATTTAAAACCTATTTTCTTCTCCCTTCATCCCCAGATCATGATGTAACCATTCTCTTAATTCATTTTGAATGGAGGGGAAAAACTTGTAAGAAGAAAGTTCATAGCTTTACCATAATATATATATTATGTCACTTTAGAGGAATGTGTAATTTGCTTTGTAGTAAATTGCTGAAACATGTTATGTTGTTATTATTTATACAATATGTATATGCAGATTTGCACCCCTGGGTTGTAAAATGCAATCTTATATTCCATAAGAAAGAGGCATTCAGTGATTTAAAAAATCACCAATTTTCTTAAAAAGAATGCTAAAGCTGTGGTTCTTTCAGGAAAGGCTGCTGTGACTGGCAGTTTCAACCACCTCTGTATCTCTATGGAGACAGCCAACCCTTAAGGCAAAGACTGGTAAACAGGATATCTCAGAAAAGACATCATTGTGTACGACAAACGTTCCTTTTCCCTCTATGAAATCTTTTCACAATGGTAGCAATATTTGCAGACTGTGATCAGACACTCATTCTTTCACACAAAAGGAATTTATGAGCCTACTTAGCAAAACTAAAGTTTATTTTCATTTTTCCCCAATTGTAATCACCAGCTGCAGTATTTTTTAAACCAATAATGGATCAGAATTCTCCTACCTACTGATAATTCAACATATTAAGCACAAGACCACCAGGAAATGATCTCAATGAATAATAAGTCAAAATAATGTAAGGTACTTCATCTAATATTTGGCTGATGGTTTTAAGACTGGTCTTTAGGAAATAATAATGCTCTTTTGAAGATTCATCTACTCATAATAGACACTCCATGACAAACGATTTATTTTCAGACCAGCAATTTATGAAGACCAGGTGGAAGATGGGATAAATTTAATGAAAGTTTCAAAACATAATAGGACTAAGGGCAATGCATCAATTTCTGAATCTCCAATCAAGAAGGTAATGTCCTTAATGGTTTTTAGAGATCTGCTTCTCAGAACTATCATGTTAAGTTATCTGACTCCAAACAGACCCAATCATTCCTAGTTTCACTTTTCCCCCAATGCCAAGTTATGAAATCCATTTATCTTTGCTGTGTAGAATACTATAGCTACAGCCAGAACACATCCTTGCTATCAGGGAAACAAAGTGCAATGGAGCCCTTACATTTATTAACTGCTTAGTGTTTCTTTAATAGAGGAATATAAATGCTGCTTCTACAAAATGTCCAGGGATTCACTTATGACTGTGACTGAAGTCTACTAGGACACTAAACACATTAAAACAAATGCTTACTTTCACTAAGGGAAAAGTATCCTCAAAACAAAGTTTTTTACTTAACTCACAAAAAGATATATTGACCAAATCTTGATTATCTGAGACTGTAATCCTTGTCTAGACTACACTACTCAGTTTTCTCACACATATCTAAGAAATAATGATGTGAACGTTGTAGCTAAATATGCAAGCCCCAATCCTTCAAATTGTTCCATCTGGACATAGAGTTCTGCCCACACAGTCGGCTAGCAGCATTGGGGCCAGAAGTATATGAAGGAAAATATTGATGAAATGACAGCATACTGTATAATTCTTTGCTTGACATAAAAATGTCCAGCAGTGTTGCCTTGTGAATTAAAACCAAGTGGTCAATTTTAGTGCTATTCACAACCTCTTTTATTCATTTATTAATGAGCCTTTAGCTGATTTACAACAGTGCAAGTTGTATTTTATTTCCATGATGTTTGTGGAAAGCCAAAGCATCACTAATAGAGACACAAAACATTGGCATAATCATTTTCCCCATGCCCATTTGAAAGACTCTTACTATTATTCACATAATAGACTCAAACAGCTATGAATATATGTGGATAAATCACAAAGAGAAAAGGAAAGCTTAATGTTTGTAAAATGTCATCCAGTCAAAGAACAGAAACAATGCTACGCAACTTGTGACCATTCAGATATAATGTGCAATAAATATGGAACACACAGGGAGAGCACACTGCAAAAAACCCATATGCTAAAATTTCTTAAGATTATCTGAAGAACCTGATTTTGGATAATTTGCTAACAGAAGAAAATAGCCAAAGTCAAAAAATACATTTTTCACAACTCATAGTTCACACAGCACTGCTGAGAAGCTTTGCTAGCATTTAAGAATTAAATTTGACTATTGATGTCCACATTTGAAAAATAGAACGGCACTGTTATTTAGACACCTGACTCAGTTATGGTTCATGAAAATGTAATGTCTCTCAGAATTTCCCTTCAGCTGGATTTTTTCTTCTGAAGTGATATTATTTTGTGCCTGTCACAGTTCAGTTTATGCAGCGTAGTGGTAACTGTGGTGGGTCACAGGATATTGGAGAGAGAAGGTGGTTGAAAGTGACGGCAAGCAACTTATGTTTGATGTGCTACACAGGGGCAGCCAGTGAAGGGACACAAAGAGGGATGTGGGTGATATAGTTAAAGCCATGGTCTAGGAAAATCATCTTTGCAGAAGCATTTTGAATGGATATGAGTGGGGCAAGACAGCATTTGTCAAGGCCAGAGGGAAGGATGTTGTGAAACACGAAATGGACAAGAAATTTAGCTGTATGAATGGCTAGCAAATGCTGTATCTTAGAGATGCTATGCACAAAGAATGTGCAAGATTTAGACATAGCTTGCAAGTGAGGACCTAAAGCAGGGGTATCCAACCTGTGGCTCCGGAGCCACATGTGGCTCTTCAGAAGTAAATATGTAGCTCCTTGTATAGGCACCGACTCCGGGCCTGGAGCTACAGGCACCAACTTTCCAATGTGCTAGGCAGTGCTCACTACTCAACCTCTGGCTCTTCCACAGGCCCTGCCCCCACTACAAGTCTTCCTGCTCCCTCCCCTGAGCCTTCCATGCCTTTGCTCATCTCCTCTTACCCTCCAGAGCTTCCTGCATGCCACGAAACAGCTGATTGGGAGGTGTGGAGAGGAAGAGGGAGGTGCTGATCGATGGGGCTGCCAGTGAGTGGGAGGCACTGGGACCGGAGGGATGGAGCTGCTGGGGGGCTGCTGGCGTATTACTGTGGCTCCTTGGCAATGTACACTGGTAAATTTTGACTCCTTCTTGGGCTCAGGATGGCCACCCCTGACTAAGAGATAAGTCTGAGATGAAGATGATACTCAGGTTATGGACCTCAGTGACGAGCAGGTTATGGTGTTGTCCACAGTGATTGAGACAAGAGGTGAGCAGGGAAAGCTTTGGAGAAAGATTAAGAGTTCTGTTTTAGCCATGTTGGGATAGATTTGATGGCTAGACCTCCACAAAGGGATGTCAGAGAGACACGCTTAGATTTTCGTTTGGCCAAAAGGAGACAGGTTTGGAGTAGAGAGATAGAACTGTGATTTGTTAGCATAGGAAGGTAGTTGAATTTATGTTTGTGGATGAGATTACCCAGAAATAAGGTGAAGAAGGAGACAAGAAATGGGACCAATGACAGATCACTGTGGAATCCCTCTTCACAGAAATGTGGAGAAAAAGGGAGAAGAATCTTCTGAAGGACACACTAACAAGGGATTAGAAAAATAGGAAGAGAATTAGGAGAGGACAGAGTCCCAGAAGGCAGGGGAGGTAGAATCATAAATATGTGGGGCTGGAAAGGACCTCAGGCATCTTCTTGTTCAGAGGTTCTCAAACTGTGGTCTGTGGACAACCAGTGGTCCACGAGCTCCATTCAAGTGGTCTGCGGATAGTTCCCTCTAAGGTGTGCGCCTAAGGGGCTGCACATGAGAGAATGAAGAACCACCCACCTAATTAGTGGAACTATGCTGGCGTGGCTCTTCTAATTATGTGCCTGGATCCCAGAGAAGACGCACATATAAGGTGAGGATATGGCCTTGGGTGGGAATAAGGGATAAGTGGGAGTGAAAAGAGGGGGTGGGAGGAATTTGGGACATGCAGGGCTGCGACAGCCAGAGAAAGAGGCAGCTTTTTTAGGGTAACTGAAATATCTAGATCTCAGAAATCCCAAAGTTAAACACTTACTCTTTCCTACATAGTTGGAATTGTTAAGGTGTCTGATTGTGGAGTATGACTGAGCAGAAGAACTGAATACTTATATAGTAACTTAGACAAATGATAACAGTGGTGGGGAAATGGGGTAGCAATCTAGAGGCATATTAATTTAATAAACATCAATGCTGGAGATGAATAATTTTAAATGGATCAACTAGGGGTAATAGGGTGGAGCAAAGAAATGGAAAAATTAGGCTAAGTATAATGAGAAAATTCCAGACTATGAGATCACTTAGACTGTGGAATAATTTTCCAAGGAAAATAATCTAAGCATGCTAGAAAATTATAATTATTTTTTACTCCAGTAGGGAAGTAATTGTTTTGAATACAAGGTCAATATGTGATATAACTGATGGAATATTATAGTTCTTACAAAACTGAGAAGATATGATAGTTCATAGTAATGATCTTCCAGGTAAACTTAATGTATTAAAAATTGAACAAGATCTACTTACTCCAACAGAATAAATAATAATATGTCCAACTGTTTGCATTTAAAATGGCAAAGCACAGTGTGCAAAGATAAAAAGAAAAAAATGTAAACAGTTTTGGAGTGGTACACATAGAATCCCATTTGGAAAGTGTGTTCACGAGACATAGCTTGACCAATGCCATTAAGAAATAACAAGGTTTACACATGTAAACCTTGTGCTCATGAGTTACATTGTCAAGCAAAAATATATTCTACAGCAGGGGTAGGCAACCTATGGCACACGTGCCAAAGGTCGCACGCGAGCTGATTTTTAGTGGCACTCACACTGCCCAGTCCTGGCCACCAGTCCGGGGGACTCTGCATTTTAATTTAATTTTAAAAGAAGCTTCTTAAACATTCTAAAAACCTTATTTACTTCACATACAACAATAATTTAGTTATATATTATAGACTTATAGAAAGAGTCTCTAAAAACGTTAAAATGTATTACTGGCACGCAAAACCTTAAATTAGAGTGAATAATGAAGGCTCGGCACACCACTTCTGAAAGGTTGCCAACCCCTGTTCTACAGCCATACAGAAAATTATTACTGTAGTGTCCCTGTGGATTCTCAAAGTATTGAAATTCATTCCCAAACAATACCTAGATACTATAATTTACCTTATTTCAAGATATACCACTGACCCTATTTTCCAAGTAGCCACCTTAAAATGACCAGAGAACTAAATGATCAATTAGATTCCAATAAGCCGAAACCACATTTCTCACCCCAACTTTGCCTGAACAAAATGTGAAATACAATTCTGCCATTTTTATACTCCTTTTTGATTTCTCTAAGGAATAAAATCAGGAAGAGACTGGAATAATGAACAATTAGAAAATTACTTTGTTCCCTGGAGATAATATCCTTTTACAAATGGTTAGAAACCTATAAGAATCCCTTCCCCCTACATATGGGACTCCTGAGCTCATCAGATGATGCTGATAGAAACTGCAGTCATGCAGAAACACTGCATCTGTCTCAGAACGCTGATGGATTCAATCAAAGCAGCTATTTAAGTATACAGCAATAGTAATCCAGTTCATCAACATCAGAATTATTTTCTGGTATCTCTTACATATATGGGATCAGAAACTTAATGCGGCAAAGGAGCACAAAGCACAAATCAGTGTGTTTATAGGCAGAGATGGCGTAACAGTCACCTTTGTACCCCTGGTCTTTGGGCTGCTATCTGCAAGGCCCAATCACCAACCTAAGTTAGAGTCCTCACTCCTCTAACTTGCACTGTCTGCTAATAGCTCCAAGTGCCGAAGCCATGCATCCGCACAGCATAGACTCGCTATGTCCTCTGTCTCCTAGACACAATCTCTATACCAGTGACAGGGAAGTGGGGAGGCACAGGAACCTTTTTCAGCTTTTTGCCTAACAGAACATTTTCCTTGCACTGGGGTGATGCTTCTGGGGAAGTTGGCTCTTCTGCTGGAAATGACAGGCAGAGTAATATGGCTGCACCACACTGGAGAATACATCCAATAATTTTGAAAGGTCCTTATTTTTCCATTATTATTCATTTACCAAGAAGTGCTTCTGGCACATGTAATCCGGTGTCACAACTGGAACTGCTGATGTAAGGCCAAATCCTCAGGTGAAGTCCATTGGACTTCAGTTGAAGCTACAGCTATTTACACCAGCAGAGATCTGGCCCATAATATTTCATATTGCTGGAATTCTTCTTTTTCCCCTCAGGCAATGCCATAGGAGCCTTCCTTTGCTTTGCTATCCATTGGCAGTCCCTTTTGGAAGAGGAACTTTTCACCTCCACCAGAGACACACTGATCTACACCAGGTGAGGATTCCGGCCAGTTACTGTGGTTAGCTCTTTGGCTTTGCTTCCTTGGAGCAGTAAAAAAAGCCCTCAGTTACAAAAGTACATATTCTGCTTCATCATGCAATGCTCTGCCTTCTGACAAAACTGTTTTACAGAATATCCTGGTGTAAAATGGGAATGTGATTCACATTCCAAGGACAATGTCAGGACAATAGATACGACGAGGAGTATCTATAATCCAAATGATCGGGTCTGTTATACTTTAGAGCCATATGACAGTGATCAGTAGTTACCAGCTGAAATGGTTGAGCAATAATTATTTAATTCTTAGACCCCTGATGAGGGGGCCAACAGTGCACCAGCAATGATAAGGCTTTTAATGCATGCTAATTTGTAAGGCATGATACATTTAATAATCCCTCATCTGAGTAAACTGTAAGGAAGACAGCAGGAGGAATAATTAATTTACATTAATAGCTCTCAGTGTGACTTGCTAGAGTGCCTGAGTAAAAAAAAAATAAATCTGAAGAGCTAGAAATAAGAGTTCACACTGCAACAACTATTTGCATTCTGATCCTCTAAAAACCTATAAGTGCATAATTAGATACCAGGCAGTTGGTACATTTAATAGAGAACAAGATGTGCCAACAGCAAACTGTAGTCACACAGCAATTTGCAAAAGAGTAGCAAAAACTGCTTTTCTCAAGTGTTTAGTTTACAATTAGGGAATCGTTTCAGAGCGAATCCTCATTATGCAGCCTGATGGCAATTGATGGATAATTCTCATAAAAAGTGCTTTGAAGAAAAAATAGTGATGGATTCATTGTATCGCATTATAATTGACATGTAAAATTGTATGGTGTATTGTGAAATAATCAAACATAATGAACTCTTAACCCCATAAACTTCCTGCTCCTGCTAACATCTCTCTCAAGATTGCAGGAAATATGAAGAATTCCTCCACGAAAAAATAGCTAACATTCAAAGCAACTACCGCTTTCCTAACTATTACATCTCTAACTCCAGTCTCTTTGAACTAGTTTACCCTGCATTAGGCAAAGATTTCTTGCTTTGGGGATAGCTGGCCTAGGGAGAACCACAGTATATATGATCCTTTGGTGGTACAGAGCTAATATAATGGCTGGTATGCCATGCCCTCTCTTTGCTATTGATGTAGGTCTCCTGGATGGAGTTTTCCTGTGCTCTAGCAACCATTGGCTAACAAAATTAAAAAAAAAAACGTGGTTTGGGCAGTGTAGATTTGCTCAAGATTGGGATGTGCCCGTAAAGATGACTTAAAACCATCTTTGCACCTCCCATTCCCATTCTCCTCTGTTTTCAGGACACTTTCTAGTTATGACCTTTAATGGAATGTGAAAAATAATTCTCATATGTTGAAGTCAATGAAAATTAAATAAACAAGCCTACTAATCTCTTAAAGGTACGGTTGCTCCCACCTTAATAAATCAAAGGACGCTACTTGTATAAAATACTATATAAGTATATATTTCTAAGAGTAAAGATCTATTTCATTGAGAAGCATTTACCTGTACAATACTTACAGATAAAAGGATCTATAGAAAATTAAGTTATATTGTGCCACTGCTAAGTCCAGGGTAGGGGAGGCTGGTGGGCTTTGTAGGATGTTCATACATTCTCTCTCTCTTCCCACCCCCCTCTCTCTCTCACACACACAATATACTTAGTTAGATGAACATAAAAGGAGCAATGGTTATAGATGTCTCCATTTTTGGGTGACCAACTCAAAGGAACCTGATTTTTGGAGGACAGGTGCTTAGCACTTTCTGAAATTCAGGCCCTTAACCATGTTCTACATGGGACACCCATATATTATTTAGACATCCAGAATTACCAATCACATATGGCAGTCTTGAACTGAGATTTTGTTTGACTGCCATAGAGAATAAAAATCAATTTTTAATCCATGATGAAATAATACAATGAAGAAATTTCAACATTTCTAAAAATCTGCAACTTGTTGATCTGTTGTAGCTAACTGAGCAGCTCTGTATTGCAACTCGGCAGAAAATCAGTAAAATGAAAGCACAGACTCTACAAAACAGATATTTCTGTTGGTTAGGGCCCAATCCTGAAAAGGTGCCAAGCATTCTGAAATGTGAACAGTGAAAGTGAACAAGTGAACAGCATTCTGAAATATGAACAGTGAAAGTGAACATGTGAAAGTGAACAGCACATACATAATATCTGACCAAAGTTTGCAAGCAAGCAAGCAAACTATTAAGTGCTTGCACAATGTTTTGATGCAGATTTGATACTGTGATTAGACCATATGTTCCTGAAATAAAATTATTAAAATGTTTCCATAAGAGATGGAAATCACATTTGTGCCAAGGTTGTATGTTTTCAGTGAATACACTGCAAATTCCATTAAAAAGCTGTTTTACAAATGGAAATAGGTCTCATTTATTCACAAGTCATATGCATTATTATAATGACTTAATGAAATTAGCCTACATGTTTCCACATAAGAGTACATTAAAAAAGTACATCCCAGTAACTTTCTCTTCTCTGTATCCCCTACACACACCTAGATTATTTAATTCATTGTATTTATGGAAGGAACTCAATTAAAACCAAAACCTATTTAACAAATTTAATAAGATTTCTGAAAATTTTCCCTAGAGAAACTTTAAAAGAAGTTTAAAGAAACTTTAAAAGAAATATTTTAAAGATTTTTTTATTGAGAAACTTTGTTTTTCCTGTGGAAATTTTTGCACTATCCAAAAAAACCCACCACCTTTCAAATTGACATTTCAAAATAATCTAAAAATATTCACTTTGTTTTAACATAAAACATCATTTCATTTTAGGTTGGTTGTTTTTGTTGCAAAAACTAAACAAGACCTAAACAAAAAACCCACAACATGATCTGACAGTTTAAATTGAAAAAAAATTAGTAGTTTCAAAAATTCCTGTAGCAAAACCAAGATTTTTCATTGGAACTTACATTTTCACATTAAAACGTTGGTTTTGGTGAAACCATATTTATCAGCAGGAAAATGCTCCAATGAAGAATTTCTAACAGCTCTACTTAACATTTCTTAGCTACTAATTGTAGGCCACATTGTACCACTACTGTTCATCCTTACTAGCACCTTACCTTACACATATTCCCATCAGTAGGATCTCACTGATATCACTAGGACTGTTTGTGAAGCAAGGTATGAGTCAATGTGATTAAGAATAAATGAACCTTAAAATAAGTGAAGTCAATTTGGGTCATGTGATTTTGAGCATTTTGGACTGATTTCCCCTAATTTAATTCTTCTAGATAGTACAGATATGTTTTATTTTCTCCTTACAAGCATGCAATGAATTATATGAAATCACTGTAGTCAGCTTATTTTCAGATTGTGAATCCCTCTAAAATGAGTATTACATAACTTACATTTGGCTCAATTCTGTTTCTCTTACTCAAAGTCAGTAGCACCTAACACCACAAACAGGGCCACTTATGTCAGTGGGATTCCTTATGGAATAAGGCACTACACAACAGGTGTGTTTCCACGAGAGAGGCTCCTCTCAGAGTATATCTTGTTCTGCTCAATCAAGGTAAAAGTCATTGCAATGCATCCACAGTAGGAAAAAATTAATAGCTGGCTCAAATTCAATTAACACTCCCTATCCTAACTCTCTATCCCACTCCTTTTTTTTCCTACTGAAGACAAGTCCAATGGGAGTAAAGGCATTACAATCTAATGCAGAGGGATCTTCTTCAATTTTTGTCCGTCCATCAGCTCCCCAGCAACGAAGGGCCAAATGAAATATTTCCATCACTTTATATCTTGTATCAGCTCCAGAGCTTTGTTTATATTTCAACTATTTTGTTCTATGGCATTCTTCACCCTGTTTATCCAGTGCATCCTTGGCCATCTTCTATTTCTAGTTTCTTGCACTCTGGTATGTATTGCTATGCATGGTATCCTTTCAGCCTCCATTTCTGACATATGGCCAAACCACTGAAGTCATTATTCTTGAAGTTTTTGTAACAATGTTATTCCTCGCCTTGGCTGTTTTCTTATATCTTCATTTTTTATTATCTGTAGTCCAGAAACTCTCAGTCTTCCCCTCAGCCAGCTCATTTCTGCAGTTAAAAGCTTTCATTCATAAGCTTTCCTCATATCCCAGCATTCCAACCTGTACAGCAGTACTGGTATGACAGTTGTCTCACATATGCTGATCTTTGGTTTTATTTAAATGTTTTTAGCCTAACAGACCTTGCAGATTTTTCCAAATACTTCATTGGCTCATCCACTTCTTATGTTTGTGTCATCTTCACAATTCTCATTCTTTGATACTAGTCCTCCAAGGGACACATTTTTTTTCAACCTATTCCTGTTCTTTATCTCAGAGTCTGATTTGTACCTCTTTCTCTTGTCTTCCAATTGCCATAATTTTTGTTCTCTCTATGCTGATCTTTAATCAGAATTCTTGGCTTTCCTAGTCTATCTTGTCAATTATTTTTCTGTAAAACCTCATTGGTCAATGCTGCAAGGTCAATATCATCTGTAAATCTAAGGTTATGCACTGTCCTAACACATAACATGACTTCTATATCATCTCAGCACAACAGCTATTATTGCTTCCAGTATCAAGTTGAACAAATCTGGTGACTGGATGCATTGTTGTCACACTCCTACAGTCATCCTGAACCATTCTGTCAGCTTCTTGTTTACTCTCATCATACTTTTCACCTTTTATCTATCAACTTGATCATACTGGGGGGAATGCCATATCTAATCTTATAAATTGCAATGAGCCTTGATGCCAAATGCTATCAAAAGCCTGTTTGAAGTATATAAAGTTGTTAACAGGTTTGGTTGTGTTCTATGTGCTTCTCAGATAGCTGTTTTATCAAAATAACTGATATGGTTTTTTTTCATTCTGGTCAAAGTCCAGCCTGTTCCTCTGCAAGCACTGCTTCCACAAACTCTTTATTCTCTTTTGCAGTGTCTTGGTGAATAGTTTTCCTAACATGCTCAATAAGATGATTCCTCTGTAGTTCTTGCAGTCACTTATCTCTTTTATATATTAGTACTATTAGCACTTTGTCTCATTCTTTTTGGGCCTTCCTTATAAATCTTATCAAATACGTTGTACAGGGGCTTTCCCATGTATTCCTTACCAGCCTTCAGCAGCTCTGCAGTTATGTTGTTACTTCCTGGTGCCTTTCTCTTTTTCAAATTTTCTATCAAGATCTTTATTTCTAGGAATTCCAGCACCTGTTTTCCCTCATTTGTGCTAGGAAGCTTCTCCAGGACCCTTTCAGCTACTGTCTTCTGAACATTGTACAGCTCTTCGAAATATTTTTTCCATCACTCACTCTATTTTTTGCCCTCAATTATTTGTCTGTGCTTGCTTTTCACTGAAGTCATCTTCAATTCCAGTGTCCCACTCAGTTCTCTCATCCCGTGATACAAACACTGTGTGGCATTACTCTTTGCTTATTCTTCTGCTTCTTTATATTATTCACTTATCCGATTGTTTCGGTGTCTCTTTGTTTTCTGTTTTATCTCTCTGGTCAGTCTATTGTACTCAGCTTTTGGACTTTTATCCTCCTTTTTATTCTCCTTCAGCTTCCTGCATTTGTCACTCTGAAGCAACAGTTCATCTGTTATGAAGCTGGGTTTCTTTAGTTTTGGCCTTGTAGGCCAAAAGTTGTTCATCTGATTTTGTATTCCCATTTTTACAATGTTTCATATCTCTTCAACATTGATTTCTTCTTTCACCTGAGACATGATTTTTCCCCCCCTAAATAGCTTCTTTGTATTCACTTTCCTGATACCTGGCTCTTTCAATTTGTCCACTTCATACATCTTAGTTCTTGGCACCTCTCTACCTCAATGGGCTTTATTATCTTGATTTAAAATTTTATATACACATGCATATGCACAACCCCCTCCCTCAACAGCTAGATGATTATTGGAATGTATTCAAACTATGCTCATTCTGCATCTTTGTTTTGTGGCATTGTGTTTTAGTACATGGTGTATCCTGATTTTGAAGGCGTGACACAGCAAAAATGTTCAAAGGATAGCAAACAAAACTTATTAATGATCTCAAGAGAAGACAAGTAAAATCCTTACGGGTATAGAGGCTCCAGTTCAATCATGATTCCTAATCTTTTCTTAAACTGTTTTTTCCCCTCTATATGCTTTTTTCAGGATTTGATTTCATTTTCTGCCAGTCACTACTTTGTCTTCAGGATACTTCCCACTTGATATGACCTTTCTCAGAATGGAAAAAAATAATTCTCATGCATTAACATTCTGCCTCTATAGGTATAGGAAAGATCTCATTGTCTGTTCCATAGCAGCTCATAAGCTCTAATTACTCATGCAACGACATGAGTGGAGATTTAGAAACGTGGCAGATCATGTCACAAGCCTCGTGTTCATTAAGTTTAATTTCATTGTGGAATTTATTGAATTTTGTTTTTAATTTTTATTTTCAGTAACCAGCTAGAACTTAAGTTAAGTTGGCTCTTATAGAAAGGAAGCATTAGACTACATGAAGTGGAATTATTGCATTAAGAACCATAGTACATGGATTGATTCAGAATGAGTTAAATCCATGGCTCACCATCTAAAGTTTAATCTCTATGGAAATTACTTTGACTTTGAACTCTATATTTATGATGATAGGTATCCATCTCTCCATCCATACATTTATTTTAGTCCCTTCTAATATGCCCATCCCAAGAATAAACATGATGCATTGATGTAGACACTACACATATGTAGAGTAACCAATGTATTTTATACAGACTCTCCAGGTGAGTAGAAACTGTCTTCTAAATCTCTCTTTCTCCTTGTCAAAAATGAATGCACCAGAACATTTGTGAAAGGTTCCAGAGTGCTTAAGGATAAAAAACTTCCCCTATGATCTGGTTATTAGGTAACGGTGCATTATGAGGTTTCTTGAAAACCTTTCTTGAAAACCTTTTCAAACCAAAGCACTGGCCCTGGAGACTTTAATCCACACAACAATACAGAATGGATGTGATAATACAATGTTCTCTCCTGGTGCCCTACCTATCTCTGTGAATCTTGACCTAGAAGAACATCTAGCCAATCAGAGGATTGTTCAGTCTCCATATGAATTATTCATTCCTTGTCCTCTCTGCAAGACTGTAAGCTTTTGGGAGCAGGGACCATCCTTTTCTTATGTGCTTGTTTTGTGTTTCTACAGCATCTAGCACAATGGGGTCCTGGTCCACAACTTCTGCTCCTATGCACTACCACAATACAAATAATAAATAAATAATGACACAAAAGGCACCAAATAGTGACTATTGTAGTGGTGTTTTCTTTTATATTGGATATTTATCCACTAGAAGCTGAATTGTGAGCATAAAATGCTTTCCTATAGGCCATCAAGCAGTATTTTTCCTTTTAGTCCCCCAAAAAATGAAATGAGAAAAAAAATCAATAAGGAACTATAAACATAGGTGCCACTTTTGCTTCTGAAACAGAATTTTTTATTTGTATTTCTTCTCTGTTCTCTTTCTCTCAAGACTCAAAGCACATAGTCTCTTCATCTTTAAACTCTCTTTATACCTCACTGTGGTGAAAAGTCCAGAGGAAACAAACAAACAAAGCAAACAAAAGTTTTCTGGTGAGTGGAAATTATCTTTAGACTGCAAATCTCTTTCCTGCATGGTGCAATAGGTAGAAGTAGTCAGCTGCACGTGAAGTATGAAACTTTTTACAAAACTTTATCTTTAAGATTTAACAAGAATATAAAAAGAGCATAAAATCCCACAAAAACCAAGAGTTATTTTTATCTTCAAGATACTCATTGTATGAACATGTCCTAGTATGCACAAGAGAACAGCATCTGATGGTATGGAATATGGTTTAATGAAGTGAGAGGCATTTATTTTTTAATTTACAAAATATGCTAGTCAGAAAACTAAGCACATACATGATGTTTTTTAAAAAGTAATTTTAGTACAGCAATAGTTTCTGTATGGTTATGGTAATAAAAAGAGTGAATTATAGAAGGTTGCAGGAAGCAGTAGACAGGAAGAAAGATTGTTACTATGCTATAGTGATATGCTATCTCTGTTAACCATAATAATTTAGTACATAATAAAATATTACTATTAATAAGTAGAGCTGGTAAAAATGGGATTGTTGTCACAAAACTATTCCAGGAAATATGACTATTTTGGCAAAAATCAATCAATCATATGGGGTGAGGACTGTTCTAAAAATAAATACTCATAATATAACATATAATTTTGTTAAACAGTTCTACTTATTCAGGCTTACAGCAGCATCACTTGAATATTCAGATCGTATGGATGAAGTTATTTTGTAAAATTTTAAACTTTAAATTAAATTTCTAAAAAATTAGTTGTGTAGAATTGAGATTGTCCAGGAGAACTGATTGCAATGTATACTATAGACAATGTTAGAAGGTTCAGCTGAAATAATTTTAGTGTTTCAGTTTGGTTCCTAATGGATAAAAGATCAGCATCACAAAAATGAGCAACACATTTCAGTGTATGCAGTGTAGTTGTAGCCATTTCAGTCCCAGGATATTGCAGAGAGAAGGTGGGTAGGGTAATATTTTTATTGGACCAACTTCTGTTGGTGAGAGACACAAGCTTTCAAGCTTTCTGAGACCTAAAGAAGATCTTTTGTGTGGCTCAAACACTTGCCTCTCTCAACAACAGAAGTTGGTCCAATAAAAGATATTACCTCACCAACCTCGTTTCTCTAATACAGTTTATTGGTGATCTCACATTGAGGATGTGCATATTTTGCCCAGATCCTCAGCTAGTGTAAATAAGAGCAGCTTCATTAGCTTCAATGGACTTGTTTCCATTTAAAGTAACTGATAATTCAGCCATACCTTTAAAACTACTTTCTCCAGACAGGATTTAAGGCAGATTTGTGGGGCAGTGTGTCCAAAAATAGAGGTGATTGGAACATTCATGTAACCCACATATGTTGCTGTGTTGAAGCAGAAAAGTCAGGAGTGCTGAAGAGTGATCTTGGGATGAAAAGTTCTGCTTTGAATCAGACAGAGCAGTGACTTGAACCTGCCTTGTTTACCTCCCAGGCCAATACCTTAACCACTCCTCTACTCCCCACACATTCCTGAATGAAAAAGCTCAGGTTTTGATCAAAACCCAGATATTATGACACAATTCCATTTTCATTAACATGTTCAAAAGATTGTTCCAAAGAGGAATGTAAACATATCTGAAACCTCAAAAGCTGCTGAAAAACAGAGTTGTCATCTGCCAGTCAGCTCTAGTGGAGACACCACTGGGGCTACATGGGGTGTACCTATCCTATAGGTGGTAGGCCATGTTGTGCTTTTCAGTTTCGTAACTTTTACTAGGGCTTTATTCCCGCACCATTCAAGTAAATGGAAGCATGTTCATGCCCTGTTTTTTTCTTTTAGAATATAAGCAGAAATAATTGTTAGGGAGCAGGAGGAGGGGTGGAGACTGGACAGGGAGAAAGCAATGGCGAGAATATGACAGATTATACAGGAAGACAGGGTAAGCAAAGGAGGACACTCTAGGGAGGGAGAGATACAAAATACTTCTGAGTGGATATATGGCTATTCCAGGGAGAGGACCTGAGCCAGATATGAACCTGCAGCTTTTATTTTTTTAAAAGAAGTTTTATAGCATTTAGAGTCATACCAGTTTCAAGTTGTAAAAGGTTTTATGGAACATCTGTATCCAAGTGGAAAGGCCCTGTAAACATAACACTTTTACGGATTCTCCTATACTCATACTAAAGGAGGAGTTTAGAGGTACTAGGCTGGATGCTCAGCTGGTGTAAATGGGCAGAGATCCATTGAAGTAAAAGAATTTGCAGCAGCTGAGGATCTGACTCTGAAAAGTTTCCCCTGAGCCAGCTTATGTTGAGCCCTACTCAGCTGGTGAACAGTCTCTTACAGGAACAGTCCCATTGACTACTCTTCTGAGTAACTGCTTACCAGAGTGATAAAGGCTTCAAAGTCCAGCTCTTAGTTTACAGAGGGAAGTTAACATAATGTAACATTTGTTCTTTAGTAACATGACCATCTTTGTATTCAAAAATCCATTCTTTGGTTTACAACTCATGCATTGACTCATAGATTTTAAGGCCAAAAACGACCTTGTACTGACGACTTGAAGTGCTGAAGAATCCACCACATCCCTAAGTAAGATAACCACGCCTCTTAAACATGTGCCTCTTACTTCTAGCCTGACTTTGCCAAGGTACAGCTTCCAACTTCTGAATCTTTGTTATGCTTTTTCTTGCTAGATTAAAAGTCATCAAGTATCAGAAATCTCCTTCCCATGCAAATACTAGTAGACCCATGATTACATCACCTCTTACTATTTCTTTGGACAGTGAACTAAATAGATTGAGCTTTTAAAATCTCTCATTATGAGGCAAATGATTCCAGACCCCAGCTGATTCCTGTGGTTCTTTTGTGAACCCTTTCCAATTTGCCAACATCCTTTTTGAAGTGTGGACAACAGAACTGGACACACTACTCTAGTTATGGTCCAATAATGCTGTATACTAAAGGAATATGGGCTGACCTGAAACTTTTTTTTCTTACAGAAAATGTTACATTACTACATATTGCTGCAGGCTTTTTTATGAAGAGGAATCCTGGTTTATGATGAGAATGAACACTAAAGGAACATGCTTTAAACACATTGTGGTGAGGGGGGAATCAGGAAAAAAAATTAAAATAAAGACTTGAAAAAAGAGAATTCATTTTACAGTATATCCAAAGTGTAGAACAGCACCAGATGCCAGGCCATATTGACATTTTACAGATGGAATAATTGAGTATGATGAGATTCTGCATAAGAAAAAAATTATAATTCCAAAATCCATTACAGTTGAGGTTATAATTACTTTGTACTGCTCACCTAGACATTAAACATTAAATGTAGAGCTGAGGATATGAGCTAATTTTGCAAGAAAAGATTGAACAAAAGAATTTCAAATGTATCCAAGTCACTGGGGTTTTGGGGTTTTTTTTTACCCACACCGACTGCTAAAAAACTATCCTGACTACAAACAAATAACCTTAGTATTTAGTTGAAAGTGACTGTGTATTCTCATTTGAATGGAACAGCCCATTACTCCATTTTTTCTGGTTGCCTCCAGAGATAACCTCCCTTCCCATATGACACAGAAAGTTGACCTTATCTAAGGCACTTAAGCAAGGTACCATGACTGAATCTGATTGGTCTGAAGGTAAAGGTCACAATGAAGGGTCACAGTTCACTGAATTTGCTCCCTACCTCAGTGGAGTCTAGAATTGCTGACCTTCAGATCATGCTACAAAACCTATTTGCTCTCTGAAACTTTCCCTGAAAGGAATGAATACATTGCTGAGACAGAGCTGAGAGTCTGCAGGTGACTTGTGGGATTTGGGGAATCATTCCTAGTTTATTTGGATGTAATTATGGGATATGATAATATTGTTAAAGGCTCGCAGTGCCTGGGGCTGTACTAATTATCCAAAGTGGGGAAAGATGGGCTACACTTTTGGACTGAAATTACAAGTCTAGTAGTTATCAGAAAAATAAGATGTTCACTTTTCTACATGGGTGTCCACATTACATTCCAAGCACAGTAGAAGACATTCCGTTTTCAAGAAAACCTAGGGTCAAATAGCTTTGGCTAAATACTTATTGCTGGAAAAACTTGTATGTCAATCTTATGCACAGTACTGGAAGTCAGTTATTGGATTCCTAAAAAATGGATGGGTAATATAGAAGTAACTACAATACTTAAAAATAAACAAAATGCGTTTTTTTATTAATCTGTAAACCGACGTGTAAAAGAGCAGCTTTCTCCAGAGAGTCCTCTTATGGCCTGAACTCACTTTGCAGGTCCCCTGCCATCAATCTGCCCCCTTTCTGAGACTCCCCATAACTATTTCACTTTTGGGGATAACTTATACCTTCAAGTCAGTAGCACTGCTATGGGTATCCGGATGACCCCACAGTATGCAAACATCTTTATGGCTGACTTAGAACAATGCTTCCTTAGCTCTCGTCCCCTAAATTCCCTACTCTACTTGTGCTAGATTGATGACATCTTCATCATCTGGACCCATGGAAAAGAGGCCGTTGAGGAATTCCACTGTGATTTCAACAATTTCCATCCCACCATCAACCTCAGCCTAGACCAATCCACACAAGTGGTCCATTTCCTACATACTACTGTGCTAATAAGTGATGGTCACATAAACACCACCCTACACCAGAAACCTAATGACTGATATACTTGCCTACTTGCCTCCAGTTTCCATCCAGTACACACCATATGATCCATTGTCTACGGCCAAGCTCAAAGATAAAACCGCATTTGCTCCAATCCCTCAGACAGAGACAACACCTACAAAATCTCTATCAAGCATTCTTAAAACTACAATACCCACCTGCTGAAGTGAAAAAAAATAGATTGATAGAGCCAGAGGAGTACCCAGAAGTCACCTACTACAGGAAAGGCCCAAAAAAAGAAAAACAGAACGCCACTAGCTATCACCTTCATCCCCCAGCTAAAACCTCTCCAGCACATCATCCAAGATCTACAACCTATCCTGAAGGATGATCCCTCACTCTCACAGATCTTGAGAGACAGACCAGTCCTTGCTTACCCCCGCAACTTGAAGCAAATACTCACCATCAACCACACAATGCACAACAAAAACACAAATCCAGGAACCTATCCTTGCAACAAAGCCCGATGCCAACTCTGTCCACATATTTCTTCAAGTGACACCATCATCAGACCTAATCACATAAGCCATGCCATCAGAGGCTTATTCACCTGCACATCTACCAATGTGATATATGCCACCATATGCCAGCAATGCCTCTCTGCCATATACATTGGCCAAACCAGACAATCTCTGTGCAAAAGAATTAATAGACACAAATCTGACATCAGGAATCAGAACATTAAAAAACAAAAAGGAGAACACTTCAATCTTACTGGTCACTCAATACAATTTTACAACAGAAAAACTTCAAAAACAGACTCCAATGAGAAGCTGCTGAACTGGAATTAATTTGCAAATTGGATACCATTAATTTAGGCTTCAATAGAGACTCGGAGTGGCTGGATTATTACACAAATTGAATCTTTTTCCCCATGTTAAGTATCCTTACACGTTCTTGTCAACTGTCTGATATGGGGCATCTTGATTATCACCACAAAAGTTTTTTTTTTCTCCTGTTGATAATAGCTCATCTTAATTAAATAGCCTCTTAGAATTGGTATGGCAACTTTCACCTTTTTCCTGTTCTCTCTCTCTCTCTTTCTCTCTCTCTCTCTATATATATCTTCCTACTATATGTTCCATTCTATGCATCCGATGAAGTGTACTGTAGCCTACGAAAGTTTATGCTTAAATAAATTTGTTAGTCTCTAAGGTGCTACAAGTACTCCTGTTCTTTTTACTGATTATTATGTTCACACAGCGTCCAGGAAGTGGGCTGGCAAAAGGCATCTTAGCTTTAATGAATAGGAAAATGCCAAGAAATCACCTTCTCTCTGTTAGCACTATGCGATTATTGGGTTACATCATATATCTCCAAATAGAGGATTATACAGTTTGTTGCAAATCCATGTTCTTTTATTTCCAACAAAGGGAATTCTAATCTCAGAAGAAACTAAATGTATTGTCACCAGCAGAGTTTACTGAAATGTAGTTAAAAAAGTAAAAAGTTAAAAAGAGGTCAAAAGAGCAGATATAAATCTCAAGGCAGATGAACTTGTTCTCCACCCTGTGAAAACTGTATGATAACTTCTGAAGCCATTCCAGTTTCTGTTTCATAGAACTGCAAAGTAAACTAAAATGTTTGATATTCAAGTTCAAATTCCATGTTTTGGTTTAGACAGCTATTCCTCATCCCCGCGTTTTCTCTTTTCTCATTATTTGGCTTAAATGGGTTCATCCAACTAGGATGAAGACAGCTGTGTTTTGACTGGTTTCACTTGCCTTCAGTTTAGAGTACTGTCCTTATGCTGAATCCACTATTGTACTACTAGGTCCACTGCAAATACTGTGAAAGCTACATGGCACCACTGCTCATTTTATTAGGCCAAGTCTACACTATCAATTTACATTGGTGTAGCTACGTTGCTTAGGAGTGTGAAAAATCCACACCCAGGAGCAACACAGTTATACTGTCAAAACGGTGATGTAGACAGTGCTATGTCAATGGGAGGGCTTCTCTTGTAGACATAGCTATCTCCACTCGCAGAGGCAGATTAACTATGCCAGTGGGAGAAGGTGTCCTGTTAGTGTAGTAACATTTCAATGAAGCACTACTGCAGCACAGATGCACCAATGCAGCTGTGCCACTCCAGTGTTTTAAATGCAGACCTGCTCCTATTCTCTTTTTTCTATCCATTTTTCTGTAATATAATTGGCTTTGTACATACATGCATTTTACACCTAGAATATACATACTCTCACACTATAAGTATAGTTAGGAATGTCAATGCAGTAATTGCTTTCTAGTATAAATCCTGGACTGACTGACCTTATTCCTATCTTGCGCATAGGATTACTGTACTTTCCTATTTTGACTAGTTGGATGGGAAAAATAAATAATTTTCTGGAGAAAACAATATTTTGCAATGAGCTGCACTGATAGCCTGGCACCAACTTAGAATTTCAGAAAAATAGAAAAGGGGCTTTGTGTTGTTGCATATTTTTCTGCAGTGCATGTGTGCGCATATGCATCTCCACACATACATATATTGGTCTATAATAGTAGACCATCAGGCTAAAAATTACAAATGCACTGAAAAGATTACCCACCTATGTTACTAACTAACAGATTAAAACCAAAAGGAGCATTTCACCATTGCCAATACTTATCTAGAGTTTTTGCATTTTACTCAGTCTGGAGAAGGAAAAAAGGCTAATCAATGTCACTTTCTGGCATAAATTCAGATGAGAGACTCTAGAGAGAACCTAAAGAAAGCCTTAGTCTAATAAAACCATTAATGCTTATGTTACACCAGCTTGGTCTCCTATACTCTCACCAGCTGAACTACATGCAACTTACATAGCCTGTTTACACAGCAACTCTAAATTTGGCCAATTTACTCTGAGTGAAAGGAATGAGTCTACTTGAGCCCAAAGGACTAACTTCCATCATCTTCTCCATTATCTCAGAATCTAGCCCTCTGTTTCTCATGCACTAGAATAATGTTGCAATATTTAAATCCAAGGAGAAAAGCATTTTCATTTAAAAAGAATTGAAACTTTTCAATTAATAGCAGATTTAAAAAACAAAAACAAACAAACCCCCTACATTTGGGGCTTAAACGATCTAGCCATGAGTCTTTAAATGTTTCATGAATATATTCTGTGATTGAACTGTTTCACACAGAATCCTGTGTAACTAGAAGAATCAACATTGCTCATAACATCATTCAGACAATCACAAAATGCTATTAACTATTAAAACATGACATTTGTGTTGATGTTTATGTTTTAATACTGAAATAAGATTAAACATTTTTGTAAAGCGTCACTAGTACTCTCTTCCAAAAACAAACGGAAGCAAAGTTTGGGAATAGTACTCAAGGAATTTGTGCCTACATTTTTTGGGAAGGATGGAGGGTGGCAGAATAGCAAACATTTCTACTGATCTGTTTCTTAAAATTCACATCCACAGCAGGATGTGGGGCCCCATCCCACCTGTTTAAGTCTCACAATTCCAGTCCAATGATAGATTTCCCCACTTCCAGTTTTCCTTTTCTGATACTTTTCACAAGTTCATGAAGTTCCATGAAGAAACAACTGTTGATGGTATAGCATACTCTAACCACAGTTTCTTGCTTTCAGTTTTATTTTTGATGATGAATTACTTTGAGTGTCAATAAGAACATTTGCCTTGGTTTATTTGAAGGACTCATTTGAACTTTTGTATTCGGACATTTATCCGAGTTTTTTTAATACAAAAGTTTTTTTAATCATTTGACATTTCAGAGGCAAATATATAATAAAAGCCATTTAAAACAAAAGAGTAAAAATAACCCTAAGTAATTCAAGTTACTCACGTCTATTCTAGTATTAAACTATCAAATTTCTGAACTGCAAGACCTTGAACTTAACTTGAACTGAACTTAAGACCAGTAAAATGTAACATTTGATTAATTATTACAACAAAAATAAACTCCAGCAAGATTTGCTTCTAGCCAAATCCATGACAGCACTTCAGTCATGTCAGAGTCAGTATTTAAGACCTTGATCATGCAACCTCTTCTATATGGGGAGAAACCTATTTCATTGTGGTGCCCTCTTGAATTAACATGGTTTATTCATGGGTGTAAGAATCTGCCTGTATTAAGAAGCTTCCCGGATCAGGGCTTCAGTGAGGCTTTTTGTTGGAAAGAAGTGTTATCCTGTTGCAGGGTAGGAATACATGGAGTTCCCACCATTTGCATTATAGAACTGTTCTCTTCTGTCATCCCAGGAGTGGCTGCCACACAAACCTGAAGCAGTATTTTTACCCTATCATAGATATTTTCACCGTTCTCTGCACTAACAGGCGTTGGCCTCCACCAGTTCTTGCACATTGTCTACATACAGTCATTTCATTGGTTAATTAGAAAACACAAGGTTGCACTGGTTTAGTTCAAGTGGTGCAGCTTTGTGTGGACACCTCACATTGGTTTAAGCCTAGCTTACAGATCTCTACCTTGCCCTGTTAAATGCATTCAAGTGTGGACATAATTGCAGAGACTCAGTCTCTTCTTGACTATGTGATTCAGGTGCAGCTGGATGAGGTGGTTTCAGGATAAATGATTGGAGGAGAGGAGTAAACAACTGTTCCACACTACAAGCAGGATCTGAGATTGAGGGTGGATAGAATTAAGGGGAGACAGAAAAGCAGGAAACAAAATTCAAATTTCCCTGCTGCCACACACAGTCTTCCACAAACCAGTCTGAAACTTGTCAACTTTCCTCAGCTGCCAAACTCATTTCTCTGGTTCTAGTGATTACACTATGTGACATGTCTATTGCATTGTGTGATCTATCTCACCCCTTCATGAAAAGTGGCCCATAGACTTTAGCATTTTTAGGGCCTGCTCCTGCTCCATTTCAAGTGAATGGGAGTTTTGTTATTGACATCAATAGCAACAAGATGAAAGCCCTAATCTGAGCATTCAAATGGCTTTTACAAAAACCTCATCACTCTCCAACTATGAAGTAGGTCTTGTTTTCATTTTACATTTGGGGAACATTGAGGATGGATCAGTTGGCAAGAGCCAAATGGAATAAATGCCCAGTTTTGCCAAAAAGAGGGGTGAGATCCCTAGCAGGACACGGAGAAACATGCAGGCGGCATGGGGGGTGATGCCAACCCTGGGGGGTGGAGAGGGGCATGCTTGGGCATGAGGCCCAGGCCAGCCCCACATGGGTGTGAGTAGCTTAGGCTGACCCTGTGCAAATGGGGGTGGGGGAGCTGTCAACAGCACACGTTGGGGGGGGGGGCACGGGGAGTGACTTGGACTGGGCCCAGTTGGAGTGGGGGCAAATCTACCTTTTGGGAAAAATGATCACTGAAATTTAATTGATTTTAAATTCATTATTTCAGATGCAAATACAGACCAATCTTGGTGTTTGCTTTTCAAAGACAAGTCATGGGACTGATTTTCATTTTCAAAAATGTATGGGGACATTTTTAACCATTTTGTGGGTATTTTAAAAATATTACAATCAAATGGTAAATGGACCTGCTGTTAACTAAATACCCCCCTTTTTTTTTTCATTACATCCTTATAGGTTCGATCCTGCAAGGTGCTGTTTTCCTCCTGAAAAGCATGCTAAGAGGGAGGGGAGGATGCCCAACCCTAAGTCATATTAGTCAGTAAGCAACTTGTAAAATCAAGTTTTTGGAGGCAGAGTAGCCTAGTGGATGGAGCACTAGATGAACTCAGGAGACCTTCATTCCTGGCTCTACCAAAAGCCTGCTGGATGATCCTTAGTAAATTCACTTCACTTCCTTCCCTGCACCTAAGTTTGTACATCTTAAAATGGCGATAATGATACTTCTTTTGTAAAAAAACACTGAGATCTACTGAGGAAGTGCTATTTAAGAGCTATATTTACATACATATCTTTACCATTAAATTAGCAGTGGCAGCAATTCCTAAAAAACTTTCAGAAGTGGTATCTCATTCGCTGGGATTTGCAATAGCACTTTGATCGTGTGCCCATCAAACTGTGAATTTCTTTAAAGGGAACAGAGAACAGCTTGTCTCCATAGTCTATTATAATTACCACCAAACTGCACAAGAAACTTGGCAATTTTGAATTTCATAACACCCATGACTGACATTCCTAATTAATACTATTGTTTTTCTCCTCTGGCTGAATTTCCTGAATGCCAACATGCGTAGCATACACTAAAAACAGACATTAAAGAAAATAACATCAATGTTAATCTCTAGCACAAATATATCAAATGCCTCAGTGAAGTGTATAGAGTAGGGATGCATTCCTATAAATAATGGATCACTGCAGACTGATCATCTTTATCCTCCTACGCTAATAAGATGATAATCTTTCTCCTCCTGTGTCCTTGCTTTTAAATTTCAGTGCTGCATTGGCTAGAGTGCATCTCTTGCTCTTTTGGTTGTCTCTTTTTTAAATCTATAAATGAAAAACTTCCAAAAGCGGAATTTTAAAGAGGTCCTGTGGAACATAATGTAAAATGTTCTGCTAAGAATCAGTTCCTAATTAATTTCTCCTTTTCCTCTCTGTACTTTTCATGTGAATCTGAGAAAGGGCAGACTCATATGCTAAAGTACTTGGTTCATGTTGGTTCACTTAGCCATCAACTTGTTCAGACTTTGGCCTTGAATTCAGGATGCAAACCATTATGACAGCAGATGTTTTGGACCCAGTTCAGCAAAGCATTTAAATGCAGTGAAATCTATCCCTATTCACCAAGGCACTTACACACATGCTTAACTTTAAACATATGCCTAGAGTGAATAGGGACAGACTGCTAAAAACCTTAGTGAAATATCAATGGCTTGATTCAAATGGGAAATGGGAGGTCAGTTTTGATTAAACAAGAACCAACTGAATTTTTGCCCAAACTCAAACAGAGGGCATGTCTAGACAAGCAGTAAATTTGTGGCAAGCTGGGGAGTAAATCTACCCTACACTATCCAATATCCATGTGGACCTGGTTGCCACACACTAAAATACTGCAGAGTTTATTGACCAACTCCTGTTTCAAAGTGGGATAGTTCAAAGCACATTCGGGAACTTTTAGTATATGGCAGTAAGGTGACATTTACTGTGCCAGAGGCTAGTATAAGGCAGATTTGCAGACCAGCAGTTACAACCTAACTCCTTTGTGTAGATAAGCCCAGAGTCACATTTTTGAGATTTGAAAAAAGGGTCTTCATTTCTACATGGTTAAGACTGGAATGGGATTCAATAGATCAAGGTTCAGTTCCCTTTTCTGACTTACAGAGTGACAAGCCTCTTACTCTCTATTTACCTCAGCTACTCTTCTATAAAACAATTGGTTTCAATGGAGTTACACTGGCATGAAACTGGAGTAATGCAGGGGAGAGCCGAGCCCATGCATTCTACACTTAGGGCAAAGCAAGAGTTGTCTCTGCAAAGATTCCTGATCTAGAAGACCTATTCTGTTAACTTATCAGCTATCAGTAGCACAGGATGGGACTCGAGTCTGAATTTCTTTTCTCATTTTATTAATTGGGAAAAAGCTCCAATAGTAGAGCCACTGCTGATGATGATTTCCTGATGTAAGAAGTTTGTATAAAGCATTTTTGCATGCTTATTTGAGCAGAAGCTCCTGATTTCTGGTTTATACCCTCAGTGATTAAATCCAATTCTAGACTACAATGAGTTTAGTTCAACTGCCTGTCTGAGAAGGGATCTAGCAGTGAATGCACTGATTCAGAACTGAGAGGGTGTGTGCAGAAACTTCTTAAATGCCTCTCTCCACTGTTTCTAACTCTGTAGGCTGCTGTCCAATTTCTCACTTACATAAGGACCAACAATTACAGCAATTAGAATAATATGGCTTTGGAATGACATTCACAGAGACAGACAGAAATTGCTGGGCCCTACTCTGCTGTTCTGTGAACCTAATGTATACATCATTTATTGTGAAATCTGCACCCCTTCTTACCCCCACAGCACACACACACACATCACATTATAGCATTAAAAACCATCAAACATGTTTAATCTGTGCCACTATTTCAGGTCTCTCTCAAGCCTTCTTTGGCTATAACATTATCTGCACCAGAGTGCAAAGAGCCTGGAAGAGGCTACAGGCCCCTACTGGCCACATGTTTTATGCTGTATAGTTTGGCAGTAAAGTTTTATCAGAGGAACTGCTTTATGAATCCTGCTCAGTCCTATGCTTTGGTATCACTAGATTCTTAGAGAAACTGACACTGTTTGAACATTTTTCTTGTAAAACTTTGACAAGCCCTAATCTGTGGCAATTATGATGGTGAGTGTCTTATTATTCCTTTCACCACTTGACATTTTCTACCCTTCTATTTTCTATCTTGACCTTGCCATATCCACAGCCTCTTTTCTGCAGACTCCTCTGTGAAATTCAGTGAAGCTGACATCAATCTCTCTCCTTTTCTTTTCTTTTGGACACTGTAACAGCTATGGCAGACTTACTTACAGGAGCAGGCTGCCCCTTTGTAAATGGATCAACTGGAAGTGGCAGAAGTGATGCTGAGCACAGGAATGTATATTTTCTTTGCATAGTGGAGGGAAAAAAATTACAATTTACAATAGTTCAGCATTGGTGCAGGTGGCAAAGAGAAAGAAACCCAGACAATTTTCCGTACCCCATTAGGATTAATTTATTGTAAAGCTGAGATGCACTTAAATCCCAAATTGCAACAAAATTACAATTACAAATTAAAATAAAAAAGCTGGTATTTGTACACTCAAAATAATCCCCATGGGTGAAACTGTCAACAGAAATAGTAGCTGCTTCTCTGTCCCTCCCACTTCTCATCTGTCTACATTTTCTCTTTTTCTCCCCATCTCCTTCTCTTCTCTCTAACTTTATTTTCAACTGTCCTCACCTTTTATAAAAGCATGTTTTTGAGTTTATTCAAAGGACAGCTAGTTTTGGTCCTACATTCGTCTGTCTTCCAACTGTGTTTGCTTGTGTGTTTCTGTGTTATAAGATGATAGAATTTGACTATGCAAAAGATACCCTGTAGAATGATGTGAAATTCTTACCTAGTTATAGTTAGCACATGAGAACAATTGGCAAAACTAAGAAAAGGTGGATTCAGTTAAATAAGGGCTGACTTCAGAGAACTGGGTACTGCAGTTAAGACTGGGACATTGCAAATATGGATCTTCAAGGACATTCTTCACTGCCAGGTGAAAATAAACATGAGAGAGAAGGCAACTGATTGAGAGAACTCCCAGAAGGGTCATTTGTGTGGAGATGAGACTTGGAAATTCACCGAGCACTGAGGCTCTTTTGGGGACAAGATGACTGGATTAGAAGGGGCTCCAGTTAAAACCATTCAAATCCAGTTTTAGCACACTTAACAGGATGGGGGTATCAAAAAAGCTTTCACTTAAATAACCTGGCAATCATCTCCAATATAAAAAACAAGACAGGTGATGGAGTTGTTCCACATCAGAGGAGAAACTATAAGAAAGGGAATATTCACCTACCAAAGGGTCAGTAAGAAATAAGAAGGGTTTGAAATCAGAAATGGATCTAGCCATGAAAAAGACCTAAGAGAGATAATGGACAGCTTTAGACATGAAGTTTACAACACAGTAAGACTTCCACAAAGGGCAACATGATTTTGAGCTGGAGAAACACAGACACCATGGAACAAAGAAGAGCACGTTCATAGGAAAACTCAGCTCTTTTTGATGTGAGAAATCATTGCACAGGTGGTTACATCCTTATCTCAGTGCATGGGCATGAATTTGTAGCAAGCCCAGTAAACTGACTGCAAGACTGATCTGTTTGCATAAGCCCATTACTAGAGTGGAATGTCTGTACAACATCTTTTTCTTCAGGAACTCAAATCACCCGAGAAATGAGCAACAAAAATAAATAAGACTTGGATAATATAATCCTTCCGGATGAATGTTGTGCTTAATTGTAAATATGCAGCCCAGATAGCACGGTAGTAGGGGCTTTAAAAATGTGTAATACAGATTAACCTATTTTTCTCTGTTTTAAAATGTTAATCAAAACTGTCCATAGGAAAACCCTCTAACTGTTAACGTATAGTGTCATTCTAGAAATGCAGTTCAATTATTTACAGTTCTTTAGCAGGCACATGTTGAACTTAGTATTTGTATTTTAAAAAAAAAAATCAGTTCCACTGGGCCATTTTCAGGATGCAGCACTGCTAAGCGCTAACTAAATACTGTACTTGCTTACCCACTGCAGTTTGCAAAGCTTTTTCAGAACACTTATTACACTGCTTCTTCCATTTCGACATCCTTGTGGCAATTCAATTTCCATTTGACTGTGCTACAGCAATATGTGCAATCAGCTTGGTATCTCTTCTGCTATATTTTATAACTCAGTAATATGATCTCTCTCAAATACACCCTGCTCATCTCAGTCTTGTTCACCCTTGTTGGCTCAGTCTATTTCTCAAAAGATAATTCCTGACACAAATTATAGAGCTGTTTGCTTTGTCAGTTTTGCTTTAAATTAGTTATTCTGAGAATCTTCCCTCCACTGTGTACATAAAAAATAATGAACCATGGTAAAAAATGTATACATTATTTCCAAACATGGCAAAACACTGCAATAAATCTGAGTTTTCTTCACAGTGCAACAGAAAAACTCAAACTAATACTATGAGAATGATTTAATAAGCCAAAGCAAAAAAAGAATCCATTGTAGAAGTAGGTGTTTATTATTTACTTCTGGATAAATATATCTTTCAGACATGGGAGCCATGATTTAATTTTTTATTTTTTTTTTAGGTTCAATATTCTCATGTGAGTGTCAGTTATGATAATACAGGCTGATGGTCAAGTCTGAAATGTCATCAAATTCAATAACATTCACTGCAGAATGATCCATCTGTGTGATGTGACAGTTAAACAGTCTGTTCTTATAATAGCAGTACTTTATGGAAAATCTAGGCTTTTAAAGAATTATTCACTTAATATGGTCTGTTTGAAAGTATCAGTTTCTAGAAAACCCACAGCAAGGCAATTGTTCTTAGGGGGATTATGCCTGTAGCGTCACACTGCTGTTGAAATCTGTGCTGTCCCCAACAATAATCATTAGTGCAGTAAGACCAGAGTCTTCTTTCACAGTGGGAAATTTTCGGGCAAAAGGGAGCTCTTCTCCATTCAGTGTTCTGACTGCACAATCATCCAGCAGAAATATAGATTAGAAATTCATCACAGCACAAATTGGGAGACATGATTTGGCCATCACCTCTACATTTCATCTGCTGTCCTAGAGATAGCGAAGTTACAGGAAGTCACCAATGGTGGTGGTTCTCCTAGATGAATAGTTTGCCTTCACACTAAGATGGGCCACAGTTGGTATACGTGTGCGGAGGGGGGTGTTTATGGATTTGATCTTGAGAATTGTTGCAAATTCATAATTCCCATTGACTTCAATTGTGCCTGAAGGTCCTCAGCAGTTTTCAGAGCCAAAGCCTACATTGCATGCAAAAATTAGGGGGTAAGTGAGTTAAGATTAGCGTAGCTCCTATAAACGTAACCAGATGGAGGCTTCAGCTAACCAGGCCAACATGCTACCCACAGATCAGGAGTTCATATTCAAGTTTTGGCTACAGAAATGAAGACAACTTTTGAATTGGATTTATGGATGTTCGTCACCTCTGAAAATTAGACCATTTTCAGTAAGAAGCCTAAATATAGATTTAAGATCTTAACACAGAGATTTGAGAGCTTAACACAGAGTCTGCAGATTTCGTCCTGCCATTTTTCTCATCTTGTACATAATAAATAGTAATGATAAAAAAGTTTTTTTTTCATAGAATTTAGAAACTTTTCAACTCTGAATACAGAAATTAATCCTTTGCTCAGGCCATCCAATAAATAATCACAAATGGTTGTTAATCTATTCACTTTACTAATGGGATTGTGTCCATTTTGGGAAAACACTGCAGATAATTATAATGTACAATTCATGACCTCTCCTCCTCTTCTATTCTCTGCCTCTTTTCTTTTTTTTATCCTTCTCCCTCCGACTGCCAGCTGCTGTCACAAATGTCACTTTCTGCCAGATGTGTTCAGAAAGGGCCTCAATTAGCATTAATCCACCGATGAAACAGCAGTAGAGGTGACTATAAAAATGCAGAGTTTGGAAATGTATAAAAGACCTAATGAGACACTATTGCTCATGAACAATAGGCTTTACCATGAAATGATCCACTTCTTGCAAGTGAGCATTTGATCTGCCTAATTCTTTTTAAATGAAGTAAAAAGAGAAACCAAATAGCTACTATTCAAACTGACGAAGTATTAGAACATGGTAATCAGGAATCTAGAGCCCAATCCTGCAGCAAGATGAGGGGGTATGAGAGGGATATGTATACCTGCTATGTTTCCTGTGCACAATCAGCAGTTGCTCAGGCAGCAGCTGCTCAATATATTAACAATGCATTATGCACTATTTGATAAATCAGCACCTCTGCCTACAGCTTCTTGTTCGTGGCATTTAAATGGGGATATTGGCAGAGAGCAAGAGCTGGCTATTCTGATGGCAGAATGTTCACTGCTTTAACAAGACGGCTAGTCTAGTTAAATTCCTGACTCTGCCACAGACTTCCTGTGTGACCTTGGACAAGTCGCTTAATTTCATTGTGCTTCTTCATTAGTGTATGCAAGACACTCAGATACTACAGTGATGAGGAATATTGATGTACCTAGAAGATCAATAAAAACATTAAAAAGAAAGTACAACCTCAGACACACTGGAAAACAAAGTCTCAAAAACTGCTTAGATCCATGACTTAACTCTAACTTGACAGTATCCCACGGTAATGGTGCATAACACTCCAGGGGCACATCTTTTCAAGAGTGTGATTTTTAAAAAAATTTCCTTTGTCCCCATAATGTAAATGAGCACAATTAGCATACATGCGTTATGTTTGGTTGGTTGGAATTAAATATGGGAATTTCTAATGTGAATGTGTAGGAGAAAGATAATACCACAGTATATGAAAACTGAAGCCCACAAAATGCAGAACTTGGTTCTGATCTCTCTCAGTTTTAAGCTGGTGTGATTTCATGGACTTTATGGAGTTACTGCTGAATTCCACCTATATGAAATGAGACTAAAACCAGCAAAGATTTTGTACCATTACTTTAGAATAATGTGATAGTTTTAATAAAGGGTTGAAGTTTAAAATGGCTTCTCTTCAACACCTGAAAATACAGAGATAATTAAACTTGATTTTTCAAGTGTTCTGCCCCCATAATGAAGTCTAATGAATTCAGCATTAAACATTTATCAACAGGTGTGTTTACATTAGGAGGCCAGGCTCCTCAGATCCAAACAACAGCTGCAAAGCCAAGGCTTCCTAGGGTGGTCTAAACAGCAAAAAGCCTCAAAGGAACTCAATCCTGCAATAGCTGCTCTGTTAAACTGGCACTGCTTATACTCAGTATCTGTCTAGGTACTGATATGGTCCCCTTACCATGATATCTGAGCACCTCCCAAGCGTTAATGGATTTATTCTCAACACACATGTGAGGGAGGGAAGTGCTTTATCTCCACATCACAGATGGAGAACTCATGCATAGATTAAATAACTAGCCCAAGGTCACATAGTGAGCCTGTAGCAGAACTACTAATTGGAGCAATGCCATAACCATATGACCTTCCTCTCAACTATATTAAGGGCAGACTTGATTGTTAGTTGTGCGAAACACCATAGTGTATTTTCTCTGCATCTTCTGCTTTCCCATTGGTTGGTGAAGCCTTCAAAAAATATGATCTGAGCTGACTACGAATAGGAGAGTTGGAACATGGGACTCTCTTCTAGGACTCTTAGAGCATGGGACTCTCTATCATATAGCGAGATGAAGACTGAACCAAGGAAACTCAGTCCACAGTGCCTCAAAGGTAGTTGTCTCCACAGAGACGGGAGAAGCTATGAAGTGGTCCTGCAGGAGGAAAACAGTCTCTGCCGCTGGTGGCAATGGCAGTGAACTCTCCTCTCACCAGCTGTGGCATTATTTTTCTTGCGTGAGAGGACAGGATCCTATCAAGCTTGTCCCTTCCTCTACTATATGGGAAGGGATGAGGTGGGGCAAGATGTCAGCACTAGTGTCTGTCTCATCCACTCCTCCCATTAATCCAGGATTTAGGAGGTTGGTAAGTGCATTGTCATGGTCACTATTTTGGCCAGTTCACTGTGGACTGAACTGTGGATCTTCAGATCTAAAAGCGTGAACTGCTACAGCTTCAGCTAAAGATCCTAGGTTGTCAAGCTGATGTTGTGATAGATTCATATGCTCTGCAGATCAGGCACAAAGGGGACCAGTAACATATTCACCAGCAGGTTACAAATACTTGATCCTCTTAGGTTGGCTCCTGAGACCCTTGTCACTGCTGGTCCAGTTCCAATACAGCTGAAGGGCTTTGCTCTTCTCATCTGGGCTACTTTCTGCTGCATCCCTTAGTAGCCCTTTCCCCCAGCTATGACATTTTACAGTGAGTTTGCTCAGTGCTTCTAAGTGACTCTGACCCTTGAGTTAAAAATGAGCACACCTTCCCTTCTATCCCTCTCAACCACAGCCTATATAAGGTTACATGCACTTGCGGTATTAATCCATCTTAATACATAGCATATACCGAGAATTGGAGCCTCATTCAGTTCATTTATACGCAATTTACTTCATGTGATGCCTATTTCACACATTATTTACCTTATTAAGTTGATTTTTGCAACATTCTTTTATAAACAAAGTCACTGATGAAAACTCAGTGAGTCAGGAACAGCTTTCACTTAACACTATGCTGAAAGATTGTGTTCCCAAAAGTGAGGGTCTACAGAGTTGGCTGGAAACACGTATTCTACAGACAAAGTGACTATCATTAACCAGGTGCAATTTACGATCAGGTACTAGACCGGAGTATCTGAAATATTGCAATAATACCCTTTATTTAGAATGTGAGATGCTATGTAGGTTAAACCCACATGGTTCTGCCAATGCATCTCAATCCTGAACTGCAACACTTCTGCTGGCCATCTCTTGAGCCCCTTATGAGGTAATACTGCCAACACCACTAACTTAGTATAACGGTTTTGTTTTCTTAATAAATGAAGACTAAGATGAAATCATCAAATATCCTAGTTAAAACTGGTACTGAGGCCTCCAGAGGCTGAAGGACTCAAAGACGTAGTCTTAATAATTCAGAGGGTTTCCTTTGGAAAACCCTTGATATACATTTGTTTATCTGAGATGGAGTGGTGGTGATAGTGGACATCTAAGCAATGACCATGCATCCTTACCCTGTACCAATAACACACTGTAGCTAACATCTTGTTCTCCAGAATCTTAGTTTTCAGTGTAAGTAGAAGTCGTCTCTAGATGTTGTTACTGTGAAGAAAACCCTAAAAAATGTGACCAGAGTGTAACCAACAGAGTTGCTTATGGCCTTCATGTCATTAGGGAAAAATGAGAAATGCTCTTGAGTTACCTAACATGAGGTAACTACCTAAGAAGGTAAAATCCTAGTGAAGACAAGGTGGTTTGTTGTTTTCACACCTGTTAGCTGGTCTAGTTAAAGACTATGGGACTGCCTAGTGTTAGTTACCTTGGGTTAGCAGATTTAAGTCAAGAACATTATTTTTGAGAGAACCTAGAAAAATAGCTCTCAGAAGTGTAAAGCTGTCTCATTCATTTCATCTAAGTGTTAACCCAGATGCCCAGTGATGGTTATTGACAGGGTAGGTCTCTTTTTGGGGCCACATATGGACGATGTTTGAAGATACATCCATTCCCATACCCCAAATAAAGAAGGCCAAGCCTGAGGAGTCCATAGCAGAGCTCATAGTCATACTGCAGCTCCACTAACAGGAGTCAAACTCAAGCAGCCAATGAAACTCAATGTCACGTGATCATATTATAAACATGTCCACCATCTGTAGTGAGTGGCCTCTTATTTTGGGGAATCACATACTGTGACAAAGTTCCAAGTCTGTATTTGTGGGTCCTGCGCTTCCTGGCAGATTTAGGGCCTCAGAAACTCATCCAGGCCCCAGAGTGACCTCCTTTTCTCAGTAACTAATTAGGGGAGACAGAAAAGGGGGAGCCTGGGCCCGCCCTCTACTCCAGACTCCAGCCCAAGGACCCTAATAGTATCAGCTAAGATGGCTGACCTTTTAGGCACAAAATACAATACAATTCCCTGGGCTACTTCCCCACAGCAGTCTCCACTTCTTCAAACTCCACTTCACCCTTACCTCAGGGCCTCCTTCCTTCTACATGATATGTTGTCCAACACTCAGTCTCACCAACAGCATAACTTCCTTCCACAGCTCCTGACACCCACAGCCCACCTGACTAACTGGGAGGTTTTTATCTGGTTTCAGCCAGTCCCTGATGGGCTTCAGGTGTCCCAATTAGGCTAGCTGTTTCTACTCCTTTCTAGAAGGTTCTTAATTGGCCCCAGGTGTCTTGATTGGCCTGGAGTAGCCTTTGTTTGGCTATCCAGGGAACAGGGACCTGCACACCCTGAGACTAATGTACCTGCCTTCCAGCACTCTCCTATATCCTTTTGGTCTGACTCTGTCACAATACACAGAGCTTATTTTGTTGGTGGACTTCAGGAGAATATCACCACCTCCCGACCTTCCCAGTCTCAGCATGGGAACAAAGGCACTCTCATTAGAACTTATTCCCCCTTCAATGTGACTGACAACCTTCAGGACATTTTACAAACTATGGCTCTTTCTGGGGAGTGGGGGGGTGGGGAGGAGGCGTTTAGTGGTCATAATGTCAGGTTTGCTGGTATAAAGAGGTTTTAGAGTCATTACTGGGTCAACTTGAATGATTCTCTTACATGGTTTTTGAGAATTAAGTGTCCATGTGTTTGGAAATACGTACAGGTGAATTGTTGCACCTGAAATATATTAATAAAGGGACTAAATAGAGTACAGTGTGTTCAGTAAACTAAAATATACTAAAAACATATCATTGATTGAATGAATATGCTCCAAGTCAGACACCACTTCATGCACATCTGTTTTACTAAATTCGTTTTCATTTAACACTATATCAGTATAAAACTAGCACACAGTACTATACACCTAATTTAATTTTCTTAAGAGTTATCTAACATTTGAAGGACACTTGCCCCCTCCTCATATCCCCACCTAAAGGAATCCTATTCAGATTGTACAATCACCGTATGCTGTATTAGCCTTGCGTTTTCATTGTTGAATTGTTCTGGCATGTTCTACTTACAGATTCAGTTTCTGAAGGTAAGATGGCTGAGTATGATTAATCAGAAGCTATTTGTTGCAGTAGCCAATAGAAGGAACAGTGCTAAGCATTTTTCAAAAATGAATAATATCCCAGGTAGCTGGCACCTGCATGTGAAGTGAAGCATTACAAACAAATGAGGAGTAATAGAGCTTACTGTGCATAAAATGTTATTGTTTTATAAAAAAAAGTGCAGAATAAGTAAGCTTGAAGTAATCACCCTGAGCACTTCAACCAATTACATAACCTTTAAACTTCCTAAAGTCCTACAAAGGAACATGACTGATTAACTTCCACAAGAGTTATAAAGGAGAATGAGATTTATATATAGTTTGAAAATATATTCATTTTGTAAACTCAGTATAGTACAGTATCACCTGTTACTATAACAAAGACTGAGTTAATTATTTTAGCGGTCAGTGTTTCCCTGACTTCATCAGTACTTGAAGAAATATTCTTCAGGGGTTTAGGGATTTGCCAAATTAATGTCCAGAGACTTTCTCTTATTTTTTATGCGCCAAACAATTGCATCCTTTAAGTAGCTCAATAATGTACATTACAATATCCACCTTGCTAATAAACTTAGAGTTCATTAAGTCCTCTGCTTGGAATCTGAAATAACTGGCATAAATTAGAACTTTTAAAAGAAGAGGAGTCTGATATCTATTAGATTTTATACTTTGTCTTTAATCAGTTTTCCTCTTTTGAAAGAATGTGTGTGACTGACTATACACTCTAGCACACCTACACAGCATCTAGGTCAAGCACTATCACTAGTAGTGTAGAATATTGTGGTCTCAGAATACCACATGTTCATCTAGCCTGAATTTTAGACCGCTTCTTTAATTTAATAGCTGAGCATACACTATGGGTTTGTATACCCAGCAAAAACTTCCAGTTAGATTGCATTCTGTGATCCATTAGGGAGGTGCAAAATAACCTTACGCAACACTTGATTACTTTAAAAAATGAAACAAACTTTATATTAATATCTAAATATTTATCTTGTTTCCACCATCTGGAAAGGATCTTTAACATAAAAGCACTGTGGCATAGTGTATAAGGAGAAGAGAAGAACCAGCTGGTCCTTTTATTGGGCACAAAAACTTGATACAATCATGGTAATTCCCAGCGTAAAAAATAGAAAAGATATCATGTCAGATTAAATAGTTTGCGGATTATCTATACTGTCCATTTCAGTGGAATGACTATTCTATGTTAATATACACAAGACTAGAGGGGGAAGAGGGAAGAGAGAGATGGGGCCTCTAGAGCCTCCAGTAACGCCTAACTTTTCAAAATGATGTGTTTGGCTTCAGTTGTGAAGCTACCTTTAACCTGTTAATATGTGGTTTCTGGGCAGAAAACTGGCCCCACGTATAGAGCTTCAGAAATATAATTGCTATACAACAGTTCATTTCTCTTTAGGCAGAGATACCAAGATAATAATGGCCAATTTATTCCATCAATACCTGACCTTTATCAATATATTAGGTCCTTTCCCAGACAGATGTCAGGCTTTGACATTGCACAAAGATGAGGCAGAGTTCATGAGGGGTATGATCTCCAATAGTGACAAGCAAACACCCTTTGCAAATATGGCTGGATGTATCAGTGGCCTTCAATACAGTTAAAAGTAAGATGCTGGCCTGTTTGTGAAACCTGGACAGAGTCACTAAGTTGTTTTCTGTGATTCCTTTCAGAGAAATATCAAAAAGCCAAGTTACACAGATGCTCTACTTTCCCAAGAAGCACCATGTACAGAATGGCATAAGGCTCAATCTTGTTCCTGCCTATTGACTATCTACATCAGACCACTAAGTCTGATGATGAGATGATATGTGTTTATATGCCATCGCAATATGCTTATGACAATCATTCCCTTCACATCGGGAGAAGACAACCTTATCACTCTGTCACTCCAGTATTTGGGTAAAATAAGTAGTTTGATGATAATCAGTTGTCTCAAGCTTAACCTGGGCAAGAGTAAACATAAGCTGTTAGGAAGAGGGACACACTTTAAAGAACGAAGAGAAACCTTGACCTTTTCTTCTATAACCAGATTCAGATGGTCCTTCTTGGCCCAGAGCAGTGCAGCAAGACCTGCAGGAGATGTTAGAAGAAATCCAGAGTTGGCGAACCACGTGGACACAAAACCATGCTGGAAAATCCTGTACCCCTAGTTTTTATCTTTAAAGCCATCTGGCTGCTCAGAGGACTGAGCCCTCTCTCCTCTTCCATACATCCCTTTTAAGAATAGTATGCTCGACTGACACATTGCTGCTGATGGAAAAACTCTTAAAAGTTGTGAAGTTGTGGGCTGGGTGTTTTTGGTGGCAGTTCCTTAGTTTTGGAACTCCTCACACAATGGAAAGGAAATACTCCTGACTGACACTAGTGTATTTGAGAGCATAATCATGCCCTTGGTGCTTAGGCATTAGGACAATGGGATCACTAGACATAGGTTAAATAGACAAATATTTTGGGGAAATCATTTTTCTCTTTGAACTGTTGAGGCCAAGTTTACTTAATACCCATTTAAATAAAGTTGAAGTCACAGAGCTACAAACTCTTTGAGAAGTTACCCTTGTCAATCCTTTTACGTTTGTAAATAACGTACCAGACAAAGAAAACAAAACAAAGAAAACCTCATTTCACATCTTCCCACCTCAAAGTGAAAGATCTGAAATGTACACAAACTGCATGCTAGGCAGAAACACTTATGTCACTGTAAAAATGACTTACATTAAAATGTAGCTATCTTACTTATCATAAAATTAAAGCAGATTTTTTAAAAAGGTCTTTTTAAAAACAATTCACGACCATTTTGCTGTGGGAAGATTTGGATGTTTATCATGTTGATTGACATTTGGGGCTTGATTTGCATTCAGCATACTCAAAATGCTCTAACTAAAGGAGAGAAAGGCTTTTGTTCTAGAACACAGAAGTATCACACTGTACACACACTGACACAATGATGTATTGAGAGAGAAACATTCTGCATTATTGTTTATTCAAGCAGATAACAGCACTAAATAAATCCCCCACCCTGCATTACTACTCTGGGGATTAAACATCCCTTTTTCATACTTAAAAATCATTCCTGCAACCAAAGAATGAATTGATTTCTTTTTTACCCTGTGTTTAATTGAAGGAAGTTGCTTTTTATTTTTCAGCCTCTGCATTTGCAAAAAGTGGCACCATTCTACTCCCAATCTCTTTTCCACAAAGTACTTGAACATTTTGGTGTCAGGATGATGAAGTATCTCCTTTTCGCCTTCTCTCTTTATAAAGTAAGCATCATCAAATGCACAACACTGCATATCTGCCTCTGATGAAGGAGAAAAGCCAGTTTTATGTTTTAAGTAAGGGACTAAGAATGACAGGGCCAGGGCCATCGAAAATCATCATTTTAGGTTAAGAAGCGTAACCAGGTTTTATACCAGTTGTATTAAAAAGGGTGTCTAGAAAGTTTCTACATAAGTACAAAAAATCAGGGGTCACCTGAGCCACATACCATCAAATTAATGTTTGAGAGAAAATCCCCATAAAAATTAAGTTAGAAAAATGGAGAACAAAGATTGCCGAAAGAGAGATTTAGAACATCTCTTTTTTATTTTCAGGTGTCCACTTTCTTAAGAGTAACTGGGCAACATCTTCCAACAAGGTAAGAGCAGAAATATAGTGGCAATATTTTAGCACATCTATACCTTCCTTTTCAACAGCAATAAACATTTCTTTTCATGAGCTTGCAAATAATGTAATCAATGTGAATATTGCCATTCCATAAACAGTTTTTCCTTTTTGATGCATCACATTCATAGCATGAGCTATAACAGCTTATTCTGGGGCACTATAATGCTGTGCATCAGAACATTACATATTACAAACTGCCTTGCTATGGTGCAATAAAAAAGTATGAAGCACCTTTCAGTTTGTAACTAAAAAGTATTTTGGCAATAATTATGTGAATTAAATTGGCAGAATAATGGCAGAAAAATATCCGCTGTTCAGAAGCATGCCACAAAAATATATAATCATGGGTATCTATAATATCTTAAAAACAAAATGACCAAATATATTATTAGCATTATAAATGCATTTTTTCTGAACTACCTGGTTCAACATCAAAGAGAATAATATGCAAAATATTTACATGCAACAAATCTGTTTAAACTCTTTGGGTCTCGGCCTTCTGGATAATCTCTCAACAGTGCCTTTATCCTCTTACTTGAAACAGTAAAGCTTTACTTTTGTAAATAAGAACTGAAGTTGGCCCAAAATGCCATAAGTGTCTAACAGATTTTTTAAAAATGTTTTTCTGTGTCATTTTAGCAGCTTTTTCAAGCACACACAAATCTTCATAGAATAAGGACAGTTTGGGGATTCTTCCACTCAGTATTCTTAATGGCACCTCTCTTTCTACTCTTCCATTACATTTTAGTGCTGGTGAGATATTAATCATTCTGGAAACTGACACCCTCAGTTTTACATAAGAAGAAAGGATAGTGTGAATACGAAGTTCCCCTGCCCTGGCTTTAGAATGACCAGTTCTAAAGGCAAGTAGATAACTCCTGGTGAGTGAACAGACATCATTAACTCTTTCCCTGCCAGCAAAAACATTTTGGTTTTCATTCATTTTTTTCCTCCTTTTTTTATTTGAACATTCCGACTCACAAATGGGAGAAGATTGAATTGGGAGGTAAAAAGCCTTGCCTCTTAAAGGAGCAAAAGCACAGAAATACCATACCAAAAATAGATCTGGACAGCTTCTGGCACTTTGCTCATCATGGGGAGAGTAGTTCCTGCTCATGGGAACTGTAATTGGGCTCCACAAGGATAAAGATAGCTTTCCATCCCATCATGCACCTGTACAAAGGTTAATCAGAATCTGGTCCATTGTGCTTAGTCTTGCACACCTCACTCCTCATGTAGTGCAAAACAACAAAGTCTGGCTCCCAATTTCAGTACTGCCAATCCTCAGCTTCGAAAATCATTGATCAGACCCCAAAAGTCATGAGGACTGACTTCCAAATAATAAATTTGGGATTCTCTTCATTTGTTTTAAAAATGGTGATTTACTCCTCCACTCCTTCACAATTAATACACATAGTTTACCAAACATTTAACAGTTCCTTGGATGCAAGAAGCTTCCCCATGGAGGCCCTTCTGTAAATCTGTTTTTTAAAAAATCCGGTCCTTAAGTTGCAATCACCAAGGACAAACATTGAACTTGAATTGGATAAACAGACCTATGATAGCTTCATATTATAATAATAAAGTTGTCAGTGGATTTTAAATTAAAGAAATCAATGTCCCTCTTGAAAACTGTCTCTTTTCTACAGTCTCAGATTGCCCTCCCACTGCACAAGTACCCTCCTTCCATATAGAATTCCCCTCTGTAATTAAAACCGTGCTTCACTCAATCAAATTCCTTTCACTGAAACCCACAATTTAAATCCTCAACTGGGTTAGAAATCACATCTTTTCAAAAAGCAAACATTATATCCTGTCCATGAACTATTTTATTTTCTGAATTTCTAATATACTTTACATAAAAAGCATTCTTCTTAGACATAGATTTATCCTAGTTAGCTTAAAGAAAAAGAGTAAACCAAATGAAAAACACCACACACACACACGGATTACAATAGTTCAAAATTCTACCTTTTGAAAAGCCACAATTGTTTCCTGACCATGAACTTTTGCCTTATGAATTGCTAATTCCGTTAACTCTGAATTAGCAATTCTGTTAATTCTGCTCTGAAATTTGCATTGTGAAAATTACCAGCTTTACAAGGTCCTCTATGTACCACACTGTTTGCATGTTTTGTGATAAAGGTTGTGTCTCACACTGGGAAACGGTCGGTCTTGAAAAGGTAAGAATGTAAGAAATTACATTGGGCCCATCAGTACAACAATAACACAATGGTTGTTTAAAAAGAAAAGATTTGCAGTTAATTTTATTCATATTGTTTACCCACTTTATACGGTAGGTATGGGTCAGTCTGAGCTACTACCTCTGCCTTTAAGATTAGCAGCCACTTGATTTGATATTCTGGATCTTTTTGAAGAAATTCCATACTTTCCCTTGAAGCAAGGAGGAGTGATTTATCATACAATGAGTACAGAGGGAGAGTACACAAAAAGTCTGATCCAAAACCTAATAAAAATCAATCTGAGTGTTTTAGGCTCTCCTAAAAGAAAAAAAGTGTGTGCATGCACTAGTAAATATATAAATGCAACTTTAGATTGTAAGGTCTTTGGGGCAGAGATGATCATTTTGTTCTGTTTGTACAGTGCCTAGCACAAAGGGACTTTGATCTAGGACTGGGGTTGTTGGGTATTACCACAATACAAAATAATACATAACTTCTCCCTCTTAGAACATGTATTTGTACTATACCCTTGAGCAATCAGCACATGGATTGGGACTCCCTGATCTCCTTGCTGTTTTGGGGAGGGAATAAACTACTCAGTGGCCTATGCCTAATGCAGTGCATGCTGCTCTTGTGCCAGTGTAAGTACACAGCAGGGAACCTCTGGGGATGGAATCCAGGTTGTCTCCACTCCCCACTCTTTCCTGCCTCTTCTGTGAGCAGGGGACACGTGTCAGTCAACATATGAACTAATTACAACATGCTGTTTCAGCCACATAGTCTTAAGGACAATTTGGGGTACAAAGCTTTATTTTCAGCCTACATTCATAATACTGCTGAAGCAAATGATCTTTGGATCAAACATAATTGATAATTTTGATATTTCCCAGCAACATCATCCGCTTAAAGGAGCACAAACTTCTTAAACCTCGTAAACTTGATCAAACATTATGCTCTCCTCTAATAAATAGGAGTTATAAAGCATTAGACAACTAATGCCCTGATTCAGCAAACTACTTAAGCACGTGCCTTATTTAAGCATGTAAATAGTTCCACTGGCTTCAGGACCTCGCTGAATCAGATCCTAAGCAATTAGTGGAAAGGAAGCTCCCATAAAGTAGAAACAGGGAAAATGGGTCCCTTCCTTTTATGCCATATATCCAAATAAAACATCAGATTTACTTGTGAAGTAGGCTCACCTAGACTTCTATAAAATCTTTCAGAACACCCATACATTCCAAAATAAAAATCCAAATGCCATCAATGGGTAAAATAATTCTATATGGAATCTCAGTTATAGGGGCACAGGAGTCCAGGAAAGCACCTCTTTGCTCTAGGAAGAGGGTTGTCTAATATAATATACAAGATAATATAAAAGAGTGTATGATGATATGGTCCTGTTTGGAGTTGTAATTATCACAGTCCAAACTTCATAGCTGTCTTCTTTTTGTAGCACATTTGAGAATGAGTTTCCTGTAACTCTTGATGGGAAAATGGCACTTTATGAAAAAAAGAAAAGAAAAAGGAATAATCTCCTTGGAGAGCAAATTGAGTAGCCTACTCTACATAATTATCTTCTGTAAAATCCGAATTCATCTGCTTGTATGCTTGCATTCACTGAAGGATGTGTGACTACACGACTAAGCAGGGACAGACATATTCATACTTCCATAAACTCCAATCACAGCAGCTGATGGTGATGAATGTTTGTTTCATTTCCATTCCCCATCCTAAATGTTTGCAATTCCACAATATTGCTAAACCTTTAAAAATGAATCAACTTTGATCTCTGGATTCCAAATGTATTATTTTATTATGTCAGATACACAGCTGCTTACAAAAAGCAAGCAATAAAAAACAAACTGAAACAAAATTCTCCATGTACTGTACTTCTAATTCTTTGAGCCTAGAATTGAATCTCTCTTTGCTATGCTGCTGTAACAGTGGCTCAGTCATCATTGGTATATTTCATTGTTTGTTCTCAGTATAACCACAGAATTCTTATCCTGTGTTACCAAAG
>ML677381.1:25108184-25324234 GCA_007922305.1 Dermatemys mawii
TTGCAGGCTACATTCATGTTATTCATTTGTTATAGTATGGCAGGGTTTTATATTTTAGGTGGGGCTGGAATAATCCACTATTCTTAAGGTTCCCAACATACAGAAATACATTGCAACTTAAAACCAGTAGGTACAAGAGGTAAATGAAGTAAATGACAGAGCAATCTTAAATTCTTCTCCTCTCCAAGTGGCTTTCAGTCTTTAATGAGCATCCAATACATCATTCTTAAACAAAACTTAGCTGAGAAACATGCTGGGGAAAAATCCTCTCTGATTTCCTTTATTCAAAGGTCTTGAGCAAACTAACAAACCAACCAAAAAGTCACACAGTGAGTCAAAAAGTAACAAAGAAAGAATGGGAGAAGTAAATGAATGAAATATGAATGACTATATTCACCCTATTATTTCTGCTTCAATCTATCAAAATATTGTTGACAACATAATGGTCCCCTGGGAGAATGTGATAACTGAAAGGGTAGCAGCTTTATTGATCAGCAGTGGGACAGGGAATTTGCCTGGAGAAATTATGTTAATTTGCTAATGCAGCAAACCGGGAGTCACTAAAGCTAGGTCACTCTGGACAAAGTCAAGATCAAATGACAGGACTTTATTGTATTTGACTTCAGCCAGTATTTCTCAAATGTGTTCAGAACATGGACTGCATCGAGAGAGATTTTCTTTAGACATTCCACTTTTTAAAAGAGTGAAGACACACTGGAATGTTACCTAATGGGGGGCAGAAGGGAGAAGAAATACTTCAGCTGGCCCCAGTTATAGTGACAAGAAGGGACTTGTTTCTCAATAGTGAGGGGCAGGAGATTTTCACTGAGAGTCTAAGCAGTTAGACCCAATCCAGCAGAAACCAAAAGACTCTACCAAGGTTGATAGAACAGAAAGCAGGAGACCCCCTGTTTATGATCAAGCCAAAAACAGTATGTGGTAGGTAAAAGTAATTTTTCTGGCCTATCTTGTTTCACTGGGCTGGAAGGAGCCAGGAATAATATATTTACTTTCAGGCAAGACTTTTGGAACACTAAAGAAATGTGGTCCATCCCAATAAAGTAATTGGGGTAGAATTTGAGCCCCTAAGAAACCTAGGAATTCACATGTTTTCATTAGGGCCAGATAAAAGCCCAGTTTGCCAATCAAAGGGCCTCTAAACAACTGCAGCATGATCATCAGATGTTTGTGACTGTTTGTGCCATCCATTATGATCACATACCATCCATACTGCATCTACAGTCATTGCTAATATGGAAAATTAACATTACAGATATGGTTAATGTACTTTTCATTGTCTTTATTGTGCTGAATATATTCACATAATCTGCTCTTGCTAACTAACCATTTTATCCCTTTCCCTGGCTTCCCATCTGTTCAATTCTGTTTCTGTCAGCTGGACAAAAGTAGGAGAGCCAGCTCCACATGGCCACCAGACAGTCATCTGCTGCCACATCCAGTTGCCTCTGGGTTAGGGAACCCCTGAATTAAATAAACTGTAGTCATTGCTTGTCCAGCAGGGTATGTATCTGAATTTCTTCCTGCAATATATACAAACAGTGCTTCCAAAAGAAACAGAAGATTGCAATTAGATCTCATCTCGTGCTTTATTCTACTTACCTCCTTATTTGTTGAGTAAAGTTACAGAATGAATAGTAATACCTCTCCAACATGTCCCTCCTCCTCCTCCCCGCCTCAGTCAAAACACCTACCTTCTCGAAATTCAGGGACAACTTTTCAGATTGACCACTGAGACATTCAGTGATTCTCCTGACAAAAGCTTCCTGCTGGACTTACTTCATAGCAGCATGGCAGCTGCTCCATGGTTTGATGGCTTAATTAAGATATTAGGTGGGACTAAAATTCACTGTAAATTAGTGGTAGACTCATTCAGAACCTGCTACTGATGCAGAGCTAACAAGAGGATTTGCAGAAAACACTCATATCACATTATGATTAACGAGCACAACTTCACCCCTTGATGCCTGCAGGTCTAGAGCTCCCGCTAGAAGAGCAAGTGCATATGCATTGACACATTACGTTGGCAAATCCAGGCTCCTGGGGCCAGGGAGTTAAAAGTGGCTGGGAAGGTGTTCAAACTAAGTAGCATTCCTTCTGTTTTGATTAGCCTGGATTCTTAAGGCTATGAAGTGTTTACACCTTCCCTCGTGAGAAATCTAATGCAACAGGATTCCCCACTCTTCTTAGAGGAGAAAAAGAGGATAATAACCATAGAAAATTGCCTTGTGTTGTCTTTGGGAGGGATGACCTTGCCAATGTATATTTCTGTCCCCCTCTTCTTGACAGTAAGGACAAGAGTTCCAAGAAAGCAGAACCTTGGGATGAAAATCATAAGCATGTGAATAAAGGCCACGTACCCCAGTGCAGGAAATGAATCAGTGATATGACGTTTGAATAACACAGCCATTTTCCCTGATTAAAAAAATAGTACTTATGTATTTGAGCATCAGTCACGTCACAGTCTAGGCATTTTCGGCACTGAAGAGAAATGCAACCATTATGTCGTCAACAATGCATGTCAATGACTAAGTCACCTGCATAATGAGACACATGCAAGTTTGAGCTAGAAACACTTATTTACATGAAAAACAAATTTGTATGAGGATACTTTTCCTTTCTAAAAAACTTATTCTGCTATGGAAGCTCAGTTCAGATGAAGAATCTGGTCTTCAGTGAGGCCACGTGTGACAGCTGGTGTAGCCAAGATCTAAAGAGGCTAAATGACTTATTCAGTGTCACACTGTGACTCAGCCAGGATTAGAAGTGAAAAACTTCCCATCTCTTGGTTTATTGAGTCTAACTACTGGATCAAAAATGGTCGCTGTATATAGGCTACTAGCATCATACTTGTGCAGTGTGCTGCTGCCAGATTTCTTCTTGTTTGGCTCTCTTGTCTGAATGAACAAGCTGGGGTAAAGAGTCACAGTTCAAGGAATAACATGTACAAATATCTATACTAGCATCTGCCTTCATTCTTGTAAGCTGTCTCCCAAAGGGTTTCCTTTTTACCTGTGGAAAATGATCTAAATCTTTTCCTCTACATGTGAGAAAAGGAAACCAAAATGCCAGATCAATCAGATGGCACAAGAAAAAGCCACACAATTTGCACCCTCTATCGTACTTCCTATTCCAGCTATACTTTAGAAGGAAAAGCTGTAAACCAGCTGTACAACCTGCTCCAGACAGAATAGAAACAGACTGTACATAATGCAAACTTCCCCATCCCAGGGGTTCTGTTTTATTAGTCACATAAATAATATATAAAAAAGAAATAAAATAAAATAAATTAATAATAAACAGCCCACAACCCTCAGCCTAAGCTTCACTGTTTACAGGGACTCCCTGCAGAAACCTCTTCTATCTCAGTTCCTACTTCACTTTGCTTTCTTATAAATTGGTTGGGGCTAGCAGAATACCCTAGCTAGTGAAGCAAGAATCAGCAGTAATTTTTCTTCATTTTTTATTTACTGTTCTAATACCTGGATTTAGAGAGATCAAAATATATCACTATGCAAAATCCCTATGCATGGTTCAGGAACCTGCTATTCAGTTACATACAACAACTCTGTTACAACCACCTATTTTATGCTTTAACTTTTAAAAATATTTAGCATTTATATAGAGTGCTGCACCACATGCACCAACTTTACATTTTCAAAGCTCTGCAGAAACATTTAGTACTCTGTTAATCCTCACTGCGTGTCTGAGAGGTAGCTACAGTAAGCGATATAACCCTTTAAAAATGAGGAAAGTGAAATAGAGGGACAAAGGATATGTCTACTACAGCAGTTAGGAGCATGTTTCACAGTATGAGTAGACAGACGCACGCCAGCTCTGCTTGAGCTAGTGTGCCAAAAATAGCAGCGTAGCTGGTATCATAGGTGGCAACTCGGGTTGGCAGCCTGAGTGCAAACCCACCCAGACCCTCGCATAAATAATTGGAGAGCTCATCCAAGCTGCCACCCACACTACCTGCAGGCCAGCCACGCTTTTATTTTTAGTGCACTCGCTAAAGCAGAACTAATGTGTGTCTGTCTACCCATGCTGAGAAGCAGTCTCCTAGGGGCAGTTTGACATAGGGGATTGGACTCAGCATGTCTCAGCGGTGCCTCATCTGCTGCTATCAGATCTACCACAGCTACAGTGCTATTTGGGCCGGCACTAGCTCAGTGAGAGCAGTGTGAATATATGTGCACAAGCAGGGGACTCGCACCCCTACCTCACAGGGTAGACATAGCCGAAGAATGAGCTACTAGAGGGAGTAAAATCCAGAAATCTTGTCTCAAGCTTAGTTCTTTACAACACAGTTTTCTCCCTAGACAGTTCAATCAGCTTGTGATACCAGGCATTCCCATCTCAGGTTTCACTCTACACAGTAATGGGAAATGTGTGATTAAAGTCCCATACATCAAGGTAAGATACACATCCATTTTATTCAACGAGTCTCAGCTCAGGGAAATTGAACACTGCCCCTCACAAATAACATTAAGACTCTTATTGATACCAGGCACATCCAATCAGTCCTTTGCCAGCAAGGCCACTTCCTTAAACAATTATTCACTGAAGCCATGACCTTAATATAACAAGCTTGGAAAGGCTCATGACACAGTAGTGCAGTACTTTTAAATACTTCTAACACAAGAAACAATACACACAGAGAGTTGTATTTTATCTTATTTGTACATGGCATTGATGCGCGGATGTGATAAATGACTTCTGCAGTTGTCATGAAAGGGTTAACTCCCTATATGTTAATTAAACACTTTTCTGTTTGTAAATGAAATCCACTCCAGTGCAGAAGAGCAGCATAATGCCAGGCTCCTCCAAAGTTGCACTTATGTCCTCAACATAAGGCTTAAGTGGGATGTAAGTGGTGCACAGATCTTGGGACTGCCCTGTGCACAGGGGTGGATGTCATCTACAATAAATGAGAGAGATATCAGTAGACCGAGAAAGAAATCTGTCAAAAAGTCACATTTAGGAAACACATGGAACTCTTGGAAACACAAGAGGATAAATCTAAGATGAATATCACCAGCAAAATATGCAACTTCTGGTAGTGGTAAATCACGGCAATTTATTTCAAAGCAACAGCAATCATATTATTCCCTTTAACAGACTGACTTAGAAATACAGGCCAGAAATGCTTCCATGATGGTTTAGCATAAACCAGGCTTTGCTTGTATGGATATTCACAAAAAGTGTATACAAAAGAGGTATGCATGTGGGCAAAATCAAAATGTGGTTACTAATTCCCCATAATGTTCTTGAATGGTTAGTCCCTCTACTGGCCCAGATGTAATTAAGGCAGATGTGCAGGGAAATTCCACCATCTTCAGTGACTTGTGTGACAGAGTCAGACCAGAAGGATATAGGAGAGTGCTAGAAGGCTGGTATATCAGCCTCAGGATGTACAGGTCCTTGTTCCCTGGATAGCCAAACAAAGGCTACTCCAGACCAATCAAGACACCTGGGGCCAATTAAGAACCTTCTAGAAAGGAGTAGAAACAGCTAGCCTAATTGGGACACCTGAAGCCAATCAGGGACTGGCTGAAACCAGATAAAAACCTCCCAGTTAGTCAGGTGGGCTGTGGGTGTCAGGAGCTGTGGAAGGAAGTTATGCTGTTGGTGAGACTGAGTGGTGAACAACATATCATACTGAAGGAAGGAGGCCCTGAGGTAAGGGTGAAGTGGAGTTTGAAGAAGCGGGGACTGTTGTGGGGAAGTAGCCCAGGGAATTGTATTGTGTTTTGTGGATAAAAGGTCAGCCGTTTTAGCTGATACTATTAGGGTCCCTGGGCTGGAGTCCGGAGTAGAGGGTGGGCCTGGGCTCCCCCCTTTTCCATCTTCCTTACTGGCCTGTGATGAAGGTAACTCACTAGGTGGTGACTCTTGCCAATTATACTGAGAAAGGGAGGTCACTCTGGGGCCTAGATGAGTTTCTGAGGCCCCTAAATCTGCCAGGAAGCGCAGGACCCACAAGTACAGACTCGGAGCTTTGTCACACTTGTTACCAAAGCTGCTATGTCAGCATTTGTCATTGAGCTAGGAGCTTTGCTTACAAACAGAACTTGAACAACTATAGTAAAAGCTTATATGACATTTGTACTCCCTGAGAAAAGCTATATCAGAGTAGCTATAACAGGACACCACTAGAAAATCTTCAATGCCTCAGGAACTTTTGAGATTAAATTCCACAATTTTGTCATTGGGAGCAGGTTCACGCTGCTTTGCCAAGCCACATCTCTCACCTCCTCCCCCGACCCCCAATACCTGTTAAAGTGTCAAAAGTTGCAATTCTGAAGCTGTTTAACAACAGATGGAAAAATAGTTTCTAGGTGGACTATAGTCCTGATTACTGATGGCTTTACAGGAAAAAACAAACATAAAAATGTTTTCATTCTCATTATAAGATAAAATAATTGCAACATATTGTTCTTTTTGACTCCCCCGCTCAAGTTTCAGCCAGTTGTGACATTAGAAAGAATACGTAATGTACTTAAAATTGGAATAGCCGGGTAGACAAGTCAACAGACCACGTATATTTGAACACAATGCTCTAACTGAATGTATTTGGCACTGTACTTGTAGTGAACAATAATTGAAAACACAGAAGAGAATGCCTTTAGCTGAGGGATAGCAGAAAATTTTTGCAGAAGACTGATTTTTTTGGCAATTTTTCATTAGTTTTATCAAAACATTATTGAAACGTTTTAGTTACTGGAAATCCAAATATTTTTGGTAAACAAAATGTAGACAATTTCTCCAATGATTTTGATTAAAATATCAATTAAATATTTTGTGAAAAATTCCAAAACATGAAAGAAAAAACAAACGGTCCTTTTGAACCCCATGAAATGGAAACAACTTCTTATGAAAACTTTTTAAAGATGTATTTTGACTATCTCTGTTCACACACAGTTGGGCAGTGTATCATGTATACTCTCTCTCAGACAAGTGTATCAGATCCACAGAAGTTCAAGCCCATTTTGTAACAAATCATGAGCACACATGCTTGTAGACACCACGAGCAGGGGTTAAACCCAGGACCTCTAGCAACATAAAACACAACTATCACTGAATCAAAAGGAAAACATATTTAGCTATGAGAGAGTAGCTGCTTGTACAGTTCCTAAGACTAGTGAGAATATAGTTCCAGAACATTATACACTAAGCCAGCGTATTCAGCACTTGTGTAAGTTGGTTGGAGGAAGGGAATACTTTCTCCTTTATGGGGAATGCTGCTTTGTCCTTGTCAGGATTGCCTCCCCACTTTGAACTTTAGGGTACAGATGTGGGGACCTGCATGAAAAAAGAAATAACCCCCCCAAGCTTATTTTACCAGCTTGGGTTAAAATGTTTTTCCCCAGAACACAACTTCTTTTGTATCTGGACCTGGTACACTGCCACCACCAAACTAGGTTTAGGGTAGTTTGGGACCCTTCTTTCCCTTTCCACTAACCCCCCAAACTTCTTCCTTCCCTGGGAAGTTTGAGAGGAAAAAAAAAACAAACCTCGCCTGCTCCTGCGAGACATGCCCGATTCAAAACCAGGATTTTACACAATGAAAAACAAGCAGTTAGCTTTTTAAAAGAAAGATTTTAATAAAAGAAAAAAAGGAATAAATTCCTTATAACCATTAATAGAACAGCATCTACCATAATCAACAAAAGGATTTAGAAACCAAACCTCTCCCCTGAGGCAACTTTTTTTACTGTTATATTTTTGCTAAAAGACCCAAAAAAACCCTAAAACTTAAAATCCTTTGTCTTCTAAGAAATTTTTTATTGGTTAGTTGTCCACCTCTCAGGTTACCTTTAGCTTTACCCCTTACAGGTAAACACTAATTTTAGGCTACTTCATATTTATAACAGTCCTCCTCTGTGGACCACTGGAAGCAGAATGAGCTCAGGCATCCCGTATTAAAACCAGTGCTACATTTTGAACTTTGTCATGGTTTTGTCTCTATGCAGAGATGTTCTATTCCATAAAGCTTCAGATAGGACGCTTATCACCAAGAGAGCTAAGTTAATTCCAGAGATATTAAAAAAAAGATGACTAACAGCTGTGAATTTATTTTTTTTTCAAATTTGACTGTCCTCCACCATAGGGAAAAAATGTGTATGTAGGCTATTTGTAGTGTTGTAGCTGTGATGGTGCCAAGGATATGAGGTGGACCAAGGTGGGTGAGGTAATATATTTTATTGGACCAACTTCTGTTTGTGAAATAGACAAGCTTTCAAGAGCTCTTCTTCAGGGCTGGGAACCCTTTAGGTAGATATTTTTTTCATTTGAGGAATTTGTCATTTTCACTGGGTGCAAAGTAATTTCTCTTCATTTAATTTAGGATGAAAAAGATCAGAAATGCAACTGCAATTGGTCAAAGCCTCCCCCCCCCACCACACCTATTAAGTTTATATTTTAGGTCTGAAACCTCTCCATGGGCCATTGGTAAGCATGTATTTATCAGCAGTACCCTGTTACTGTAGCACAGGTTTCTTACTAGGTTTAATAAAAATGCACATATTACTGTTATTTCAAACTGCTTCTTGCAGATACATTAGATACACAACCAAAACTTCATCCCTTTTTATTACGACCAGGTAGCTGATAATATATTGCATAATAGTTTTTTTGAAGAACCAATTCCTTGCACTCCTCTCAGTGACTCACATTTTATTGCCTTATTCACAGACTGTGCTATTAACGGAGGTTGAATAACAAACACCCACAAAATTGTGGCACTTCCATTTTGGGCCTCATAGTTGCACTTTTCTCTTTACTTTAGCACATTAATTTACCATATTTTGGATACTCAGGGTTTTGATAACATCATTATAGAGATATTTAATCAAATTCACAGCTTATTCTGACAAAACTTGGCATCAATAACAGGCACCACTCTCTGTAAACGCTAAACTGGCAAGCTCATTCATGTCAGATTTTGATAGCTTATAAGTAATCAAAATTCATGCTGCATACAACAGCGCACTAAAAAATAGATATGTAAATATGTACTGTAATCGAGTGTGAATCACTGGGCCTCATCTTTTTCATGTTTGAGAACATAAGATAACAGCAAATCTGTACCATGGATAAAAGTTTCAGGGTAGTAGCCGTGTTTGTATCCACAAAAAGAACAAGGAGTAACTGTGGCACCTTAGAGACTAACCAATTTATTTGGGCACAAACTTTTGTGGGCTAGGACCCACTTCATCAGATGCATTTTCCAAAGCTCTCAAGTGACTCAGCAAACTAAGGCCTGGGCTACACTGCGGGGGCGGGGAGAAAGAAGGGGTCAACCTAAGATATGCAACTTCAGCTACGTGAATAGCGTAGCTGAAGTTGGTGTTTCTTAGGGCGACTTATCTGGCCATCCACGCAGCGGCGAGTCAACTGCTGCCACTCCCCCATCAACTCTTGCAGAGGTGGAGTTCCGGAATCGACAGGGAATGCACTTGGGGATCAATTTATCACATCTACAGTAGACACGATAAATCGATCCCCAATAGATTGATCACTGCCCACCAATCTGGCGGGTAGTGAAGACATACCCTAAATTCCATTCTCAAAAGGGACTTAGACGCCTCAGGACTATTGCCTTTCAATGATACTTGGGTTCCAAAATGACTTTTGAAAATGGGAATTAGATGCTTTTGAAAATTTTACCCTATATGCAAACCCATTATAAATAATATCCAGGTTTGGGATCATCAGCTGTAAGGTATGTCCATCAGAGAAGTTAGCAAGATTATTATTGTAGTAACATCAATATTCAAAGGCTGGGGGTCAGCTGTGTTTGCATCTATGGGCCATTGTATAGCACATGGTACTCTCTTCTCCCACTCACACATTGCCCAATGTACACCCACATATAATGAAAATGTATCTGTTTGCTGAAGTCTGCACCAGTCCACTGGGAAACCTATATGATTTTTACTTTCCAATCCCGGGTGGAGCAACGTAGGGTTCAATCTTATTCCAGAGTAAAAGAAAGTGATATTCTATTAGGAAAGGTTCCTAGTAAAGACTGAAACCACTATGGGTTTGGGTTTATTTATGTATCAGAAGATAGGTCAGGTTTGTGAAAAGTTTTACTCCAATTTATGATGCATTTGAGCACATGCAGTGATTTAGTGCCTTTGTATTAATGATGGGAAAATGTTTGGAGCGTGAGTTTTGGGTGAAAACCCCAAAAGAGTGGTCAATAAAAATACTAAGGGTCATATTCTTACCCAGGAAGACACATGCACATTCATTCGTCTCCTGGGAATCAAAACAGACTTTTGTATATGTTAATGAAGGTAGAATTTGGCCCATTTAGCACTTATATAGGGTTGTAAATCATCAAAGTGCCGAACAAACATTAACTAATTGCATATGGGAATCTTGCTAGTCTGCAAAATTTGGCTGAGTCATCACAAGAGCAGCTTTGCTTAAGATTTGTGTTGTTCAGGCAATAATGTGAAACTGTTTTAAAACAAAGCCAGTGGGGCACATTCCTTTTCCAGGACTCCGCTCACAAGACTGGAGTCTCCATTGGTATTAGCAGGAGGAATCTTGCTCACAGGCCATGGAATGCAAGTAGGTCCACACTGTCACTTTTCTGATGACAGTAGCCAGTGGAATGAGACTCTACCCTGCACCAAAATGGTCACAGCATAGAGCCATGCTAGAGATCCCCTGCACAACTTGCCTCCTCAGCATGCAAAGGGCTCACAGTCCCTGGGCTGAACCGCTAAATGCTGCCCCAGAAATGGGGATCCACATCACTTCTACTTCAGATAGGTCCTGTAGAGGAAGGGACAGGTTTTCCTCATTGTACGCTTGAAAACTAAAGCTATGATGGCACACAATTCTTCTAATGGCAGAACATACATTCTAATGTACATGACTAAAATTCTTTGTACACATGTGGCACATGCTGTATTGACCATGCCGGCACTAGGAAATATAGATGTGTTTTCACAAAATTTTTCACGTGGTAGCTAAGACAATCTAAATCCCTAGTTATACAGGGAAAGCAGGAGTTTTACGTAGCTGTATCTGGTCAAGGTGAACTGTAATTGGGAATGTCCTTTTTATCACAACCAATTTCTTCAGTCTAAGGCTCCAACTGGCACTAACTAAGATTTCACAACATGATAGAAATCAAATGTTCATCATCTTGCACACATTTTTACGAGTGTAGACACAGCCTTAAGAGTAGAATAGAATGCAAAGATCCAGATCCTTATTCGGCGTAAAACAGCCTAGTTCTGTTGATGTCAATGGGGATATGGTGATTTGCACCAGCTGAAGGTCTGGCCACATGTCTCTAATCCAAAGCAAACTACAGTGAGATAAGAGTTTTCAAATCATAAATTATCTTTTACAGAGCATTAAAACATGAGATTTATAGAAATTTAAAGCTTAGGGGTATAGTGCTTTCTGCAGATGTTCTGCAGCAAACCAATGCATTATAGCCCCAATATTTTTTTTTTGAGGGAGGAGTAGCAAACACTGTATTAACAATCATACAAAAGCAAATATGAAATTAATATACAAGAAAATCTGAAATGCAAAGAACGTGGCAAACTGTAGCTATTTACACAGACATAATAAAAGAACCCACCACAACTTCTTAACAGTGATAAGAAGACAATAGTTTTCTAGCTGTCTGGCATGAGCAAGGCAAAAGCAGCTTGATTTTCACCTTAAGAGAGAGTTTGGTAAAGAGACTTTAAAATGGTCAATCGCCAAGTCAAAATGTAACCTGATTGGAGTTCACTGTTCCAACTTGAAGCAGTCAGTGACTGCTTCAACAGAGAAGAATTAATTATGCTATTTAAAATCAAAGCCAACATTGAGAAGTTCCAACATGCAGCTCGTGGCTGTGGCAGACTGAATAAAGTAATTGCTGGCTTCCTGTGTTTTAATTATGGGTTTTATCACAACAGGCCATGTTGTGGGCTTCCAAAGGTTTTCTTTAATACTGTGCAGGTGGGATGGCTTAAAATTATGCTTTTCTGACTCAGCCATTAAATCCCAAAAGATGATAGCTAAAGTAAAGCAAACAGCAAATGTGTCATCTCCGAGAGAGTGCAGGGGCTGTGTTGTATTCAGAAACCAAGAAGAGACTGATTCCCATCAGTCACTTTATACTCGTTGCAGTATGGGTAATTCCTAACACCCATGAAGCAGTGACAGTGACATGAAGGAGCAAATCCTGCCCACCTACAGAGTCCTGGGTCATTTTCTGGTATTGTTCTGTGACGCAAAGGACTTGTGCATGAGTGTATGCATGCAGGCAGGTCTAGCATTGCTAGCTTTTTCATTCTGAAGAGCAAAGGTGAAGGGGGAAAAGAATCTGACCTTCCTCCACTGCTCTGTGTCTAATAAATGAATGTTTTCCAGTTGCCAAATAAAAATTGAGAGGCAGATTCTGTCTCGCCACTAAGGGGGTGCACCACTTTGGGCAAGGCGCAAGGAGCTTATCTGCAATTGCACAACCTACATAAGAATCAGCCAGAATTTCAGCCCCTTCATTCAGGAAATCACAGAGACTGCTCCATCAATGTGCATATGGCATCCCAAAGCGGTGGGATAGGGCAGAGCCTCAGTTATATCACCCGAGGCACTGACTAGCAGAGCTGGCTAGACATGAGGTGAAGAGTAATCACTGTCCTCTGAAAAAGGTGCAGTAGTGAGCAGACACACATTGCACACCTGGGAGATCTTCTGAGTAAAGACACCTCACCTAACTCTTAGCAGAAGCCTCAACTAAATTGTATCTTCTTGAATGTCGAAGATCCAGTTCTCTGCTCTAAACACCAACACCATCTTCTCAGAGACAAGAGTCCCCAACATTACCTCTCCCTAGGGTCTTAACTTATCTCTGCTACATGCTACACCAAATTGTGGGACCAGACAACATGCTCTCTAAGAGCTGGGTCTAGAAACTGATTTCTAGACCCTTCTTCAATCTCACACCCTTCCATATTTCTCCACCTTTAAGAGTTTTGACTCAAACTACAAATGTTCCTGCTTTCCAATGTTTGTTTGATATAAGTCCGTATTCTTTTATTTGCCTTCCTACCTCCCATAGAAACTGCACACATAACTCCAGCTTAACCAAATCCTTCTCTCTGGAAATGTATCTTTTTCGCTCCTAAGGTAATGGCAGTACACTGACTTTAGTATGCTCTCACACTCTGCTCTGCCCTGCTCAGAGTTCTTGTTTTGAATGAGGAGTACTTGTGGCACCTTAGAGACTAACAAATTTATCTGGGCATAAGTGCCACAAGTACTTGTTTTTTTTGCGGATAGAGAATCACACAGCTACTACTGAAACTTGTTTTGAATGGCATCCAATTGCCAAAACAAATAAATAAGTGGACGGTACTTTTTTCATTCTTTGTAAGGGTGCATTTTAACTAGCTGATTCTGAAGTGGAACCCTAACAACTCTATGAAGCTTAGCTCACATTATTAGAACATCTGTAAACACTGTGTACATATTATTTGTTTTCTATTAGGATAGCAGACTGTACATTAAATAATAAACCTCTCTACAATTGTGATGATACAGCAGCTAAGAATAGCTGGCTTCTTTCTGTGACCTTCCACCCTAAGTTTTAACATCTCATTTCTTTATTGCAGATAAAAGCACTTGACAAGAGTTTGATGCTAATCCAATATATATAACCATGGAGGCACCAAAAAAGTTGTTACTAGACTTGACCAGCAGAGATCAATTTAATCAAAGATGAACCCAACCATAACTTCTTGAGTTTATTAAATCTAGAATGAACCTTTATTTTTCACACCAGGGTGTGAAGCTAAGGATAGGAAATATTGCCCCATGGCACAATTAATGTAACATCATTTACTCTAATATATTACAATACAAGTTTCTAAAAGGTCAATATGTGATCAAATATGCCTTTGTTACCCCTCTGGAATCTATACGTTTGGATGGTTGAACGTTGTGCAGAATTAAAAGAACTCAACCAATATTTGCAATAGTGAAAATGCAAGAGAAAATGACAGAATGAATGAAAATATGCCAGAAATAGAAATAAAAGAACTACATGCTGGAAAGGTCAGTAAAACACATTGCAAACTAGAAAGGTTTTTTTGTTTTTTAAAGGGCTGAATCATGCCTTCCAGTCACTCAGGTGCACCGGAGTGGAGTGAAGCCCTGGGAGGAATTCTGACTCAGGGAGGAAGGATTCCTCCCATAGCAAATCAGTTTGCAGGGGGATCATGCCCACCCTTAAGTCTTTCCAGGGATGCAGCACACTAATCCCTGCAATCCTGGTCAATTCTGCTGGCTAGCAAGTAAAGAGGCATGTGGACATGTGATCATGAACATATCTCCTCCTCCTCCCCTTTCCCCCTGTTGGTATTTCTTAACCCACCAGGGAGCATTCATTACACCCAGGATCCTGAAACTTGTCAGCCATTATGCAGGAATGCATTGGCAAGTTGAGATTTTTTGCCCTCCCCTCTTTATGCACCTCTCAGGCAGCGGCTCAATGGGGAGTAGTGATTCAGCTAAGCAAAAGTTCAATTCTGCAACCTTTATCCACACTGAGTAGTCCCAAGTGATGCAGATAAGTCCATTGATTTTAGTGCAAAAAATTAATAACTATTTACTAGTCTCATAGAATCATCTTACTTGGAACAACATTGCAGATAGCTTATTTTCCTTATTAAGCTTGCATTCCAATAACAAACGATTAAAAATCAAAAAAGATTTTATGTGAAGTTAAATACTGTACTGGATAAAAATATAAGAGAAAAATGAGATCATGTAGGCTGCTTAGATGCAGTCACTGCCCATCTAACTGACATAATTTGGTACCTGCAGGTACAAAAAAATATATATGTCCCCATGGGTATTTGAATCTGCAAAACCATGGAAGGTGTGTGTGGGAACCCAGATCTGGTTAAAACTGGAGGAAAATTAAGCCCTTAGTCTTTATTTGGCAAATTTTGGATTAATAGAGGGGAGCCAATATTTTCACACCCATTAAACACCTGGTTAATCACCATTTAAATGCCTGGAATTGGCTAAATGCCTCCCCATTAAGAGGAATTTTTGCCACTACTGGTCTGATTAACCAACAATCATTACCATTCACTTTCATTAGGCTAAACCCATTCCCTAGAACATGTTCCAGTAAAGTGGCCATCTCCATGTTAGCACAGCCTGGTTCAGTAGAGTACTCTGTACTCAGACAACTGTGGATAAAAAGAACTCCCCCTTTCTTGTTACTGCTCAAAAGATACTATAAAAGGCACCAGGCAAGCTAAGGAAGCTTTAGAGTTTCACAGGAATGACACCATGTTAGCCAATATGATGCCATGTTGTATGTGTTGTGAAAACTTGATCTAGCTTCATGTCATTGTGATGCAAACAGCATCATGTCACATGACAACACTCATCAGCCCTGTTTGATGATTTTCCAACTACATATTTTGGAGGTTTGTTCTTGGAAGGCCTTTCTGACATCTCATAATTGAGCTGTGTCTGCAAAAACTAAGTCTTACCCTTTGTGCAGTCTGTTTATCATAACCATTAGGGCTACTTGAAATTTTTTAAAAAACGTGTTTTCCTCCCAAAAGGAAAATTTTGATGGAAAAAACTCATTTTCACTCATTTCTAATAAAATAATCATTTTTTAAAAAAGGTCAGTTTTCAAAAAAACATTTTTGTCATTTTGCTTTTTGGTTTCTCATTGAATGAATAAAACAATTTTCAGGAAATAAAAAAAAAATCCTGTGAAAATAATTAACATTTTTCACACAAATAGTCCTCCGAATCTAAGGAAAGCATCAAGCCATAGTTCCCTGAAACCAAATGTAAAATATCCAATATGCTTTCAACTCCAAATTTAGGTGTTTCCTTAGGGTAGCCTGCTATGTCACACTGCCTTTATCTTCAAATCCCTGAATGAAACACACTTCTCAGACCCAGCTTCTCAATGCTTATTCCCTCTGTAGCAAATGAAAGGATAGTCAAGTAGTGGTTGCTAAATGGTTTTATTTTAACTCCTTTTTTGCAGTCCATGTTGTTTTTCACCCAGATCCTGTGGGGAGAAAACTCTAGTTCATTTAAGTTTAAATTATGCAGGGTTTTGACAGATAGGGAAATAAGGAACTTAAAACCCAATGCACATTATGTTAACACAGTCATTTAAAACAAACTTCCAATAATCTTAAACCATTGCCAACTGTTATATTTTCACTAACCATGGCAAACAATGTTGAGGCACTATATACTAACTGTGAGAGGTACACATTTAAGTTAAATTCCAGTGCTCTCCAAATCCCTGCTCCTGCATAATCAGATATAAAGCAGCTATTGTGCAAAGACCTGTTTGGCCTGGTGTCTGTTGAGTTGCTACTTTTTTCTATAAAAGGATAATAATCCCGTGAGCAGAGAAGAATCAGAAACTCAGAAGAACTGTTAGAGCAAATGAGTAAACTTATTTTAAGCACATCCTGCAAACATGATTTGTTTTAAATCCCTAGAAATGTATAATACACTGGCAGTGAAAAAAAATTCAGAAGAGGATTTTCAACTGACTTCCTTCACAGTATATATATTCTAAGGTTTCTTGGGATTAAAAGATCCACTGTTTGCTGCAGCTGTCATAAGTATAAAGTAGTCTAGAATTAGTGTTTACCTGTAAGGGGTTAAGCTAAAGGTAACCTGAGAGCTGGACAAATGACCAATGAGAAATTCCTCAGGAGACAAAGAATTTTGAGTTTCAGTTTCTCTCTGGGTCTCTCTCTGTTCAACTCTGCTATGGGATGAATTATAGCTATTTTTTTCATTGTAACTATAAGCTTTCTATCAAGTAAGGTAGTCAGTAAGTTTACCTTCTTTTTATCACTTGGAAAATTCTCCAGTTGGTAGAAATTTTTCTCTGTGTTTCTCTAATACTGTAAAGCTTCAGCAGGTGGAGAAATTCGGGGAGGGGGTTGTCTTTAACTCTTTATTGATTATTGTAGTGCTGTTCTACTGATTTTCTGTAAGGGATTTATTCCTTTCTTTTTCTTTAATTAAAATCTTTCTTTTAAGAATTTGACTGCTTGTTTTCCATTGTGTAAGATCCTGGTTTTGAATCGGGCACATCTCACAGGATCAGGAGAGGTTTGTTTTTTTTCTCTCAAGCTTCCCAGGGAAGGAAGAAGTCTGGGGGGTTTAATGGAAAGGGAAAGAAGGGTCCCAAACTCCCCTTTGTCCTAGTTTTTGGATAACTGAGTTTGGTGGTGGCAGCATACCAGGTCCAGACACAGGAGAAGTCTGGGGGGAAAAGTTTTAACCTAAGCTGGTAAAATAAGTTTGGGGGGTTATTTCTTTTTTCATGCAGGTCCCCACATCTGTACCCTAGAGTTCAGAGTAGGGAGGCAATCCTGACAGCAGCGTATCCATAGAAAGGATAAAAACTAAATCATTAAAGCCAAAATGGAAGAAGATAGTCTAAAATTGACTCTTGGCGCCAACATTTAAACACTATTTTTCTTCCAAGATTTGCTTTCCTTAAAGTAGAATCTTGAGCCTTAAATTGTGATAAAACGTCAACCACTCCTTAACAGCAAATGCAGTGCAGCTGGATGAAACCACCAGTTGCTAACAACTCTGAACATCTGTATCACATGCCCCTTCTAGAGAACTGGGACAGGTAAACAGATTCACCAGTTACAGACAGTATTTAGTAATAATGAATGGAAAACTATGTCCATTACTTCTCAGCTAAAAGGAAAAACATATTAATTTACAAAATGTCACAATCATATTGCAGAAAGGAAAGAGCAGCTGGAACGTGATGATTAGAACTCCATAATTAAAATTGCATTGAGATTTCATTTGAAGAAAGGATCCCCTTATTTATTTTGCATGATGAATATAGTGTTTCTACATATACACAAATCAGATATTAGGAATGGCAATATACAAAAACCCGTAGGAGAACACTTCAATCTCCCTGGACACTCAACAACAGGTTTAAAGGTTACCATCCTTCAAGACCAGACTTCAAAGAGAAACTGCTCAGCTACAGTTCATTTGCAAATTTGACACCATCAACTCAGGATTGAACAAAGACTATGAATGGCTAGCTTACTTCAAAAACAGTTTCTCCTCTCTCGGTGTTCACACCTCTAAATCAGCTGCTAGAAGAGGACCTCATCCTCCCTGATTAGAGATAACAAGGTGGTTCAGCCGAACTGAACTAACCTTGTCATCTCTAACCTGGTTCTTGCCTACTTATCAATACCGGCCTCTGGATACTTCAACTGCATGCATCCGACGAAGTGGGTATTAGCCCATGAAAGCTTATGCTTCTATACTTTTGTTAGTCTTTAAGGTACCACAGGATTATTTGTCACTTCTATATATACATATATGCAGAAAGTGAAATCGTGAGTCAATGGGAGTGCCATTGACTTTGATAGGACATGGTTTCACCCAGAATACATGTATAATCACAACAACTAGTTGTAAATGGGGAAAAGACTTTTTTTAAAATCAAAATTTTGAAGCTCCCGCCCCTCTTTTGACCATGCCTAAAAGGGACCCATTTTATATTAAATGATTGCAAGTTTTTTACCATAATGGCTTTTGAACATTTACACTTGCCTTTTTCAGTAAGAACACATGGTTTTCAGTAAGTGAAACATTTTTAAAAGATTATAGTAAAAATGTCCAAAAATATTACAAAAAGATTGTGAAAAACAGAAAATTTCAATGATGTTGACAATTTTAACTTGTGAAAAGTTTCATTTAACCAAAAAAAAAAAAGTTTTCATGCAAAGCATGTTACCCAACTCTAACAATCATACATATCTACACCCAGTGCATTCAGATGCAAGTCCAAATTCCTCATTTATATGGCAGCTGGCTATTTTTTCTGCTTATCTCTGAAACCTCTGACTTTCAGAGTCACCTTATTTGTAGCCAGATAAGTCCATTCCCTTTGTGGAGTGAAACTGACACCCCGGCTAGTGACAATTAAAAAGGCTTGTCATACAAACACTCCTAAGGATATACATTTTATTTCAGATGCAAGTTGGAAATAAAAACAGGACCCTTTACTGTATCTCACTTTCATCCTATAAAACACTATTTATATCAGAGAGAAGAAGAAAGGGCACTTCAGGTAGGGGCAGAATATTTTGACCTACAAGTATGCAGGATTTCCTTGGGCACATACTAATGGTAGCTGCAGCACTTCAAATCATCAGCACAGGCTGACATTTTTAAAGACATGGAAATTATTCCTTTCTGTTTCCCGGTGACAGAAAAATAATAATAATCCCAAAAACTCGTATCCAAATGTTTCAAATCACACACCAAATGTGAATCGATTAAGAATCATTACTTCCAAGTGGGATAACTAAACCTAGTTAGCACTCTTGAAAGATTAAGCCTCATTGTTTACATGGGAAGTATTATCTTTTTATCTGTAAAATGGGGATACTAAGGCATACAAAGCTGAAGAAAACTGAAGTTGTGGGCAATTAGCACCTGTTTAAAGTCTGACTAGCTACCTCAAGTTGGACACCCAAAAAAGAGTGGGCATCTGTAAGAAATTTCCCTAACTCGTCTAAGGTTACAGGTGAGTCCATAGATTTAAATCTCCCAATTTCAAGTCCAGTAGTTTACCAACTTGATATATTGGGTTAAAATTCCTGGTGGGAAAGCAGTCTTCATTTCTGAACCAGTTCAAAACAAATCATAGCTCCTGGCGCTGTCCTCTGCTCTGATTTCAACAGGCTGCTTCAGAATGGGAGCACAATAGCTTATTTCGAGTTGCTTTGAACCAACTTGGTTCTGCAGAATTGGGCTGGAATCTTCAGCATTTCTGCCTCTAGTCCAAGTGGGAGTCTAGAAGGCAGAAGGTGGCACTAATGTGAAAAATAATGATGGGGCACCAGTGTCCTTCATTCATATTCACAATAAATATCTATAGACGCTGCATAAGAAGAAAGAAACTGTCAGACACTAACCAAATGTTGACGAACTTTTGACTTTGGAGTTCATGTGAGCAAATATTCCTTTGCAATTTAGCTAGCCCTAATATTGCCATGTGGTGTGTGTGTGTGTCTCTTTGTGTGTACACAATGGCTGCCATCCTGGCTGACGCACGGGACTTTAAGCTATGGACCTCCAAAGCTAAAAATGCTGCAGTTTGAGCTAAACAATCAAGGCTACCTACTTGGAGCTGTCAGACTTCTATCCTCTATGGATTGGGCACAGAGAGTGGGGGCAAAGACCTATAATGCTCTCACAAGTGGGTTACATGTGCAAATCCTTATTTTCCCAGCACCCTTGCATCCTGCGCAACCGTATTAGGGTTAAGAATAATTTAGCCCATTGTTCTTATCCAGGGAATTACATATTTTTCTTCAATTGTAAACTAGAACACAATGATGCAAAATACCCAGGAATTACTATTGCCTTGACTTGTTTTTCTTAGACACCTTCTTATTATTTTAAATGTTAATACAACAGCCCTTTTGTCAAAGCTCACTCTTCTTTGCATTCTTGTTAATGCTGTTGTGCATCAAATGGGATGTTTAACCAGTTCCACAGAAGAAACAACAGCAATCAAGCACATGGTGGATATAATTCCTCCAGAGTTCTAAAGGACTTATAATAATTGTATAATATAGTCATGGGAAAGAAATATCACTTTTGAAACAAAAAACCCACTAAAGAACTAAGGTACTTTACTAGGTGTGTCACATTGTGGTCTTCCTTTTTAAATAAATCAGTGTTTTAGCCATCTGCCCAACTTCATTATCCTAAATAAGGTCATATTGCCAGAATTTTGTGAATCTAAATATATCATATAAACATGAAACGCAGGGCCAAAATACAGAGGCATTTTTTCTCCAAATGGGTACCTGATTTATACCTGAATCAAGTAATACACATTCAGACATGGGCAGTAAATGGGCAAATGGGGACATTCAAACGGATACCACAGAAGTTCCCCATTCTGTCCCTGATTGAGCAAAGTACTTAACTTTCAGTATATAAGTAGTCTTACTGATTTCAAAAGGACTATTAATGTGCTTAAAGTCAAGCATGTGCTTACATGCTTTGTGGGACTGGGGCCTAAGTACACAATAACCTGTTTCTGTATCACATGATTTGGATCCCTATATTTTTTTTGTAAAAATGGCCTAGCACCATTTGCTATTAGACTAAGTGAATAAGGAGTGGAAAGGGATATGGACTAGAATGCAGCATTGTGTGGTTATTTCATAGGGAGCCCTTTACATTTTCTAAGATTTCATAATTTCACCTTGAGAAACCGCTCTGCTCTGGGCATTGGTAATTGGTAACACAGATTTTCATCTCTGGGTCACTAGTGCAAAAGTAGTCATGATCACCAGTGACCAAAATTAATTGTTCCTTGCTGGCTGTTTGGTGACAGACCATAAAGAGTATCTGAGCAGTTTCTAGTAGTGTTTAGGACGAAGCACATTAAACATACAACAAAACAAAGACAAAAACCAAATAAACAAAAGAAAAACAACTCAAGCCCACAACACTTCTGCATCTGACACCCTTGATCACCAGGATTGCATGACAGTTAATACACCCTTCTCTCATGCATACAGTTGGGCCCTTCCATGTCAGAACTGAGGCTAACTGGTAGAGAAGCATGCATTACTTGTTTACATGTTGTACCTCTCATGCAGTGCATAGAGAATTTCAGTCTCTGGAGTGGCCAAATTAGTGCTATCCAAGTCAATACAATTATTGTCAATTTAAATTGCAAAACAGTAGCTATACTATATGCAATAACTTCGAGTTCTAAAAATGAGATGAATAAAGGTCAAAAGCCCTAAGGACTTATATACATGGACTCATTCATAAAACAAACAGGAAATCTAAGCTGTAATTAATTCCAGGTGACTTGTCATTCTCTTCCACCACTTCAGACCACAACAGCTGTCGGTTATGAGCTCCTTCTTAAATGTAACACACCAGATTTTCAGACCAACATGCTTTATATGACTAGAGGATCTCGATCATTTGGGAAAGGGTGAAGTGGCAAATTTAAAAGGTAATATTTGCTTTTAATTACAAAAAAAGGAATACAGGAATAATTTGGCATTTATTTTCCCTGGACCAGGGCAGCAGGACTTCAATCTAAGACAATCCACTTTCACAGAAAAACACCAATCACAAACTCAGTGTGATGATGCTTGAGTTCATAATCTGCATCATTTTGCACCTGAAGTTATTCATTCGTCAGAATGAAGGGAAAGCATTCCTTAACAGATACAGATCCTGAGCTACAACTTGCTACAAATTGTCACTAGATGGCATCTTGGCATCATACTTTAAATCTCACACCGAGTTCATCTTTATCGCCCTCATAGTTCGTTTTTGTTAATTAACATTTTATATCTAAAATCTTAGACATTTATTCTGATGAGATTTCACTTTTACTCTAATTGTTAAAAGATCATTTGTATGTTAATTGTGTGTTCCACCATGCACACCACAATGCACTCTCAATTACCAACCTGAAATAAATTTACACATTGTCCACTCCACCCGCCCCCACCAGCTAAAATTATCACATATGTAGCAAAACAAATGCATGGTTTTGTTGTTGTTTTTGTTCTTCTTTGTTTCTGTTTTATAGGATTGTGGAAAGCTGAAACTGAAAGAATGGATTCTTTGCAAACTGACATGTAATACCAAAAACAGATATTGTAAACATTCAGAAATTGCTTTGCAACTGGAATTTTCTCAACCATATATTTTTAAATACATCTGGAATTATTTGCCTCTGTACAAGTCTGATACTAACAGGATGAAAATTATGGCAGTCCTGACCAAGCCGATTTGATCGTTGTTGGTTTGGTGGACAGCTATACAATATTTGGTGGCTCAGGTTTGCTGGGGTTTATTCAAACTATTCACTTTATTTGGTGTGAGGTGATGGGATTCCATAGCCATAGCTCTTGAGTTGCAGATTTAAAAGCAAATCCTCAAAGCAAAACTCAGCCAAAATTATCAAGTTTCCATTGAGCAGAACTTGATTTCCTCCAAACCCATATAATCTGGCAAAGTTTACTGAATTGTTTTATGAAATATTGCCCAAATGTTGAGTTTGTAGTGAAACACAAGTTTCACACAGCTCTGTCTCTTGCACTCCATCCAGCTGGAGTGCAGAGTTTCTGTTGATTATATATAGGGAACACACTCCCATATTGAAACCTCATCAGTCTCTTGATAGATATATTTAGTAGTGCTAACAGTAAATGATGTTAGCTTGTGCATAAATTAATTGTACCCAGTTCGTCTATTGTTGCTTCGGTCTCCTTTTCTTGAACCTTTCTCTGCCTGTCCTTGGACTGTGAGCTCTCGGACCAGGGTTCTTGAGTGTTTGGAAAGTGCCTAAACATTAAATAGGGACCTTTTTTTTCTCCAGCCCCCCTTTAAAAATACTTATTTTGGCTGTTCTAATCTGCATGGTGTCTTCCTTAGTCTCCATAGCTCTTGAGGGGGTATGAAGCATATCTACTCATTCTGGAACTCTTCCAAGAATGACTTGGATAACTTTGGATGGGGATCCATGAACATAGAAACTGTTTGTAGATTCCAACTTCTTAATTCTTAGATGTTCCGTTTCCTATATATCCCTTCTCTCTATGCACTTACTTCCTCCCCAGCCCTAGGCTTCCCTCCCACATACCAAAACCATGAATGCTCCAAAGGAGAGGCAATGATCATATTTTGAACTTTACCTGACATTTCAGCTGCTGTTTTGATTCATACGCTTGTTAGCATTTGAATTTGCAACTGGTCAGTTGCTCACATGTTAATTTACTATGCAGTCGTGTGTTGGCCACTGTAGGAAAGTTTTAGAGGAAAAGGGTTAAGGTTAGGTTAGTTTGAGTAAGCAAATACATTTGCTTAGTAAATTACATAAAATGGAGGCAGTTAAACAAATATAATAAGGCCTTGGAAAATACTAAGTTCAAAAGCTAGAAAAAATGTAATATCTAGCAAAAGTTTTGGGAGGATGCTAAACTTGAAATGTGGTTGATAAGAAAAAAAGGACCTCTAATTATTAAAACTGGTTTTAATGGACTAAGAAAGGTTGTGTTATAATGTGATGAACTAATAGTAACCTCTGAAGTGCCAGTGAAAATATGGGCCTCTGTGAGCAAATAAAATGCCACGTGCAGCTTGCTTCAAGATCCATATATCCAATATATCTGATCTCAGTGTGAGCATAATGCATATACTGTAAAGAGAATAAGATACTTTGATATCAGAGGCAAAGCCAAAAAGACTTTTCCCTTTCTTTGCAGCAATTTATAAATTTGGGGTGAAGATCAGAGCACAATTTGTCAAGGTTTTCTGCAGAATTTTTTGACTCTAGAGTTCCATGCTATAAAATATATAGTAGAAGCCTGGAAAATCACTCACATGGTATTATCTGATGTACCTGCACAATATTATTCTCCTCCTTCCCAAGAATGCAAAAACTAACATCAGGCAAATTGCCAGTGCAGATTTCCACAGTGGTGGATTTATTATACTTTTTCCTCCCTGCTATGACCTGTACCTGATAATATCACAACTTAATACTTTGCTAAGTTGCTTAATAATGCTTGTGACTGTTACACCCTGACACCCCAATATTCTCCACTGTCATATAATTAGGAGATGTCTTATACAAAGTATATCTTGTGAGGTGTCATTCTAAAAGTCTTGATCTGCCAAACAGTAATATCTCATTGGATTGTATATACTATAGTCATGTGTAAAGTTATGAAGTTTGGTTATGTATGTATGAAACATGTCCTGAGGTTGAAAACACCCACAAGCAGCCTTTCAGATACGGCAGTAAAAAGGCCAAACAATGTTAATGGCTTATTGAGGAAATGCACACAAGCACAAGGATTATCCCAGGAACTGTGTACAATAGAAAACTCTGGGAGAGAGTTCTACACCATGAGAACTGTTTGACCCAGGTCACAGCAAAAGAGCTTTCCAGCAGGTGGGGTGAAGGTATAAAAAGGGGAAAATTACATTATGGGGGAAACTCACTCTCCCTACAACATACCCAGGAACACCTGAGGAACAAAGACTGAACTGTGGGAAGCGATGGTCCCAAGCTAAAAGTAGTTTTAGCCTGCGTATGAAAACCTGGAAAAGCCAAGACAACTTTTGCCATAAGAATCTGCCAGCTTGTTTATCACGCAGGGTAAGAATTTGCTAATTTATATCTTACCTATCTTGAGTGTTAAATTCAGTTTTCATTTTTTTTTTGTTTTTTTACCAATGTAATCTGCTTTGATCTATTTGTTATCTCTTATAATCACATAAAATTTATCTTTTGGAGTTAATGAACTTATTTCTTGTTTATAATATAACAGTTTGTACACTTCATATGTGGGTGGGGGAGAGCAAGAAGCTGTGCACATCACTCTCCACACTGAGGGAGAGGGCGAATTTGTATGAGCTTGCAACTGTGCATATTTTTCTATACAGTGCAGGACAGAACTATTTTGGATTTATCTCCTAAAAGGGGGTGCATGTGAGTGCTGGGTGCTTGCTCTCACACAGAGCTGACTTCAGTTTGTGTCTGTGGCTGGATGTGGCCCTACTGGTGTTGCAAGAGGCTGGAAAACCTAATTCAGCAAAGCAGGGAGAGGGAATCCAGGCTGCTGGAACAGGAGAGGCTCAGTGAAACCCCAGTATATCTGGTCACATCCTAAAAGTGGGGGAATCCAACCCATCACGATGACACTATGCTAATGGGAAAAAATATGGGTGCAATGGAAATACATAATTAAAAGAAATTGTACCTTTTCTGCATGCTACTATGTCCAGTTCATAGGTATCTTGCCAGAAGCAGTGTTAGAGATGAGGTAATTTCAGGTAGTTCAGAACATTTCCATTCAGATCACAGAGTGCAATTCTTCCAGCAATTTTATTTCTCAGCAAAGATCATTACTGGCCATAGTGAACTACTCCGAAGAGCCCTGTTCTCTGCTTACTATCTTTTCTGAGTCTCTCTTGATTAAAAGCGATGTATTATATTTGTTGCTATAAAATGTCAACATTTGGCATGAATTTGTGAAAAGGGGAGTGGGGAAAAAAGTAAAGCCATTTTCATAAAGGGCAAACTTTAAGTAAATAGGAATATACTCTTAAGGTAGCCCAGCAGAGCAGTGAAAAATTGGAGACAGAGAAGTGTGCAGCCCATCCAGCTCTTCAGAGAATTACTATAGCAGCTCCTAAAAAGAGATGCTGATGTTCTCTAAGAGAGACACCTGCTAAGGTTCTGTCTACACAATGTGCTAGTGATGTGATTCCCAGCTCACAGACATTCTCACACTAACCTGCACCAAGCTAGAGTGCTAAGAACAGTAGTGGAGCCAGGGTAGCACAAGCAATGGTGAGTGGTGTCATAGACTAGCTATGCAGAATACAAATCTGCCTGAACCTCAGGGGTATGTATTCAGCAAAGGATCAAAAAGCCAAGCACTTCTCACTATATACCTGTTACCTGTATGTAATCTGAGACTTGAACCACTCTCTAGGTCCTCACATCCAGGCTATGTCTAAATCTCACCATTTTTTTCTGCATAACAGGTCTAAGACAGTCTTTCTTATCTATTCACACAAATTAAACTTTCTGCCTTTCATCATTTCATGTTTCAATTATTCTAACATTATTTTCTCTGGCTTTGACAAATGCAGTCTTGCCCAGTTATATCTATTCAGAATGCTGCTGCAAAGATAATTTTCCCAGCCTGTTGCTTTGACCATGTCAACCGCTCCTCTTCGCATGCATGCATGGCTTTAACCTTCTCTGCCATGCATCAAACATAAGCAGCTTCACTTCACTTTCAAGGCCCTTCACAGCCTCTCTCTACCCCTATACCATCTTTTATTTACTATTGAGATTTCAACCCTAACCTACTATTGGTCCACGATGTCAGTCTCCACTGCCCACTTATTAATTATTCTAACAAGCACCATCATACTTTCCCCCACGCTGCCCCTCGTGCCTGGGAGGTATTTCCCCTATACACCTGCAAAATTAACTCAATATTCTCCTTTTAAACCCTCTTTAGATCTCTCATTTGCTGTGATGCCTAAAGAAAACTTGACAATGGTTAGGCTGTTGGTGTGCAGAGACTGCTGCCTGTCATGATGACCAAAATTGTCTTATTGTTTCCTTGAATTCCCCACACCCCCCATCTGTTTGTATATTTGGATTGTAAGCCCTTTCAAGGCAGGGACTGTCCTTTTTGTTCAGTGTTTGTACAGCGCCTCGCACAATGCTGTCCTGGACCATGACTGGGGGCTCCCAGATACTACAATAATACAAATATTAACGAATAATATAGTTATTCTTCTCATAAACAAACATCCACCCTATAGGATGTTGGGTAGTTTCCTTTGCCTCAGTTTCCCACCTTGTAGTGTGACAGTCCGACAAAGGAATGTTCCTTTAACATGCGACTCACCTTTCCATTAGTTGTCCTTGCTTAGCAAAGACCCAAAATTTAGAGGTACTTTCACATGGGTTCATATCATATCATGTCTCTGCTGTGTGCCTCTGTAACTGGCACATGGCTGCTTTTTCTGCAACCACTTGCTGCCATTGTTTCCTTTGATGTCGCTGGCCATTCATTACCATTTCTGCATTCCTGAGTAGCAGTGAATCTCACTGCTAATGCAGCTTGTGTATTCATCTTTCACTGTCCCCACTCCAGGTATAAGACTTAAGTCCCTTAGGCCTTCTCATCAGTGATTCAGTTTTAGTAATCACATAACAGAAATAGGGACTCTAAATTGAGTCTAGTCAGTTCTGTCTTTAGACACTGGAGAGGAGAGGTTCTAGGACTCTAACCAGAGTCCACACCAACAGGTGGAAACCTCCTCTCTCTTTCACTGAGACTTGGTAACCCTATCACTGCTTAGCAAATAAGTTTCAATTTAGGGTGATCCCCTCAATCTGGGCATTTGAAGTACAGTTCCAATGCCCTTTATCCATACAATACAGAAAACAACATTTTTTTGCCCTTGCATGCAATTGTAACCCGAAACCAACCAAAATTGATCACTTGGGCAAAGCAGTTCAATCTGCTCAGAACCTAGGCAGGGTAGGCATGTTTATGTAAACATAGGCTGCCCCTGAAGTACATCACTGGATGTCAAGGGAGAGCTCATTCAGCCCTTGCTTACAGATATTTTGTTGACTTTTTTCAGCATTTGAATGGATACTGCTTTACATCTTCAGAACATCATGCAAACATTAAGCCTTTGATATTACTCTCTGCTTATTTATGTACTGTGTAATTTTTTACAGTGCTTCCAGTAATCTGACTGGCTTGGCAGGGATGTGTGATTATGCTTGGTACATTCATTCAAAACTAATGGAATCAATGGGAAGATTCTCATTGTGTCACTGGGAGTAGAATAAGGCCATAATACCTCCCACAAGGACTGTAGAGCACCATTTAAAATCAGGGAGCCATACATTTCACACACACACACACCTGACCTGCCTCTTCCATTCTCAGGACCCCCAGTAGTGGCCTGAACCCCCTGGCCCAGGAGCGCAGATACTTATCTCCTCCAAATTTGAGTCAAAGGAGTGAGTCATGATAGAGAGTTTTGCCAGGGCAAATTTGAGTGAGTGGCTTTGTGACCTGATGTGCAGGGTCACAGCCCGACAAAGATTAGACACAACCAAAATGTGGTCAGGCCATAGCCCGCAGTCTTTGTTTCAGATCTCTAGACCAGAAAGTTCTGGGTGAAATTCTGCAACTAAACTCGGTCGTATTCTCTAATCCCTCAGAGAGGCACCCCTCTAATGGAAAGAACTATTCAGACATACCCATAGGGCAACATTCCTTTGTATTCTGAGGTGTACGACCTTTGAAATTAAACTTGCAGCAATTAAACATGGACATTTAGAAGTGGACACCTCCTTTTTCAACCAGGAGGCACTAGCCTTTTCTGAAGAACCACGGCAGCTTTTTCTTCATTGTGGTTGGAATTTTACATGGGTTTGAGTACCACTAGAGTTAATGAAAAGTACAGTAAAATCTCTGTGTGTATGAAATATGATCCAAATTATTAGGTCGCCAAACCTGATAATTTCTTTCCACAAATAATGTGAATTAAAGCATTTCAGTGTGCACACCCCCAAAAATATCTTCTCTCACTGAGCTCTCCCTCATTTTTTAACCAAAAGGTGGCAGCAAGCCACTGAATGATAATTTACCTCAAAAATCACAAGGCTTGTTTTATACAAAAGATAAACAGAAATAGCAGATATGTATAACGATGCAAGGAGTACAGTAAGGCCTCAGTAACATTTAAATGTCTCACAAGCAAAGAGTGGAGTAAACCCAGTCCTGAGTTTGTAACATGCCAGTTCAAATATTCTCCATTAATAGGATAATGTCTATTTTAGAGGATAGGGTGACCATTCTGTAGGAAAAAAGCATATAAATTGTAACACCTCCTTGAAAGGCAAATCCACTCCCCACAACCTAACCGAAGTAAGCAAGGTGTGTGTGAGGGATGGAGGGAGGTTTGGTTGGAGTCGCGTGGTGGAGTCCACAACCTCTAAACCACAAAGCGAGTGCCATACTTGGTTTAGGCATCTTATCCCTCCTTTCTCAGAGAGAAAGGGGAATTCGTCTGCCAGCAACCCCTCTCATATTGCCTTTTCCCCCTTTCATCCAGCTTTCCATCCATGCAATGAAGTCAAGCAGGTTCTACCGCCATAGAGGCATGGGCAGCATTTGCCCCTAAATCCAAAGCCCTCATCCCCAAGTCTAGGCTGCATAGCCAGGCAGCACATAAGGGGATTCATGGTGGCCCACAAAGGAAGGAATCCTCCATCCCACCCACAGCACAGTACTGAAGCTCTTAATGTCCACTATTCCATGCCAGGGCTTGCAGAGGCTCTGCAGTGCAGGAAACCACACTGCAATGTAGGAAAGGACCAACTGATCAGACATAACGGTGGAGAATGTGATACCATCCCTTCCTACTCCATTTCTGGCCTTACCTCTGAAGATGCAGTGCATATTGATCTTCAGTGATTCCCTCAAAGACTGAGATCCACAGCATACAGGGGGCAAAAAGCCCCTTACTGCATGGTCAGATCCTGCCATAGTTCTGCAGAGAGGAAATTCCACTATTTCTTTTGTCTCTTGAAAGGTCTCTACTCACAGGGAAGAGTATAGATTTATCTGTCAATTCACAATACTTCATTCTTCACAAACTCCAAGCTCACAAGAGCCTGAGGACAGAAGCGGACCCTAATCCAAGGGGTTTTATTCACTATTCAGCCCAACTCCTGTGAGTTTCAGAGGGTGTTTTGCCTAAGCTAAAGGCAAGTAAATACTGGTGCTTATGGCCCACTGAAGACACCACCACAAGTGTAGCTTCACACTGAAGAAAATCCTCACTTGAAATTTTTATTTTAGTATCACAAAAAGCTTTCTTTCCCAATATACCTCCACAATCCTACATTATTTTTACTTCCGCATGGATAATATCTGACTGTTATGGTTGAGAAGATAGGTCCAAAAACTGCAAACATCAATGGGGTCCTTAATTCTGAGACCTGAAGATGACCAATACAACATCAACATGGTTACATTTCATTCTGAAACATCCAGATAATTTATTCCTTCTGCAAGCTCAAACTGCTTCTCACGTCTTCTCTGATGCCAAAAGCAGCATTGCCATCTCCAGGCATTCATGAATTGTAAGTCAGCTACCCAAAAAACCTGATGACATTGGTTTAAAAATATTTGAAATTTTAAAAGAATATTTTGGATTATTTTTATTTGCCTCTTGATTTTTTTACCCTTTAGGGTTCACTTTTTAAGGCTTTTTTCTGCATGAAGCATAGAAACTTTTTTTTTTTTAATGAACGCTGAGATTCTTACATAAGCATATGATTCCATGAGCTGGTTCTTTAATAAAAAATACCAAATACCCTAAATTCACAACAAAATCGACATAGTTGGCAACATTGTAAAAGTCCTAAATAAGTCTAGCTGGAAAACAAGAATTCTGTTTCAAGAAAGGAAGACAAAAAGACCGAACTGAGGTTTCAAAATTCGTTTTCATTCTACAACAAAACAGAAATGAGACCTTTGGAAAAAACATGAGAGCAAAATCCTCCCAGAATAGTCAACAGTCTGGAGTTAGGGCACTCCCCTCAGATATGGGAGACCCAGATTCAAGGTTCTCCTTTTTAGAACCATGGTATCCCACATTCCAGATGACTACTCTAACCACTTGGCTGCTGGTTATTTTGGGGTTTCTGTATCTCTTGTTTTGACCAGAATTCCATCCTGGTCATGGGAAACCTGGCTGATGAAAAAAAGTTTTGGTTTTGACAAATCTGCATTTTCTGAATAGAAAACTCTTTTAAAAAATAAATTCCCATCCATGTTTAGTCCTAAATACCCCAATCCAGCTGCCAAAACCTCCACCTTCCCCCACATTTGAAAAATGCTACTCCGATGCAATTATCCATTCTTAATTCAAACATTTCTGACAAACTGAAAATATGGGACAACATAAATTAAATTGAATTTACTATCTAAATAAATTACACATTTAACATGCTACTGTGATGGTTGCATTATTTATTGAAATATTTAATTCTATTTTTTATATTTATATTTATTTTATTTATATGGAAGCTACTTCAAAATATGCAGACTGCTGCATCTGAGTGCAACACAATCCAGGGGACTTTGCTGCAAAATTAAAATCCAGTTTACTGGGAATACAAAGGGTACATCTACACTGCAATGTAAGCCCAGGGTTAGTAAAACTCAAGTTAGCAGAACCTGGGATTGTTAATTTAGGGTTTGAGCATCTATACTCCTTTGTAACCCCATATTAGAAGTTGTTCATCCCTGGGTCCCAACCTGGAGCTGCAGCATCTACATTTCATTATACAGGTCCAAGTCCACTATATTTCAGACTTCCTAGCACACGTTTAAAATATGGCTGTTCTAGCCCTTTGTCCATGGAGAAGTGTGGCAAAACTTGACTGTCCAGAGGACAAGGAAAGTCAGCCTGTGGGATTGTGAAATACTTTTGATGGACACCTGGAGCAACAGGGATTGGATCCTGGGTCCTAGCTTGACTCAAGCTTGGATGTTGGAGCCCCATGGTCCCTGGAATCGTAGGTCCAAATCCTGGGTTATTACAATTTGTATGAGGATGAAAGCGAAGGTTTCAGCCTGAGTTTAGGCTCAGAACCCTAGTCTTAAACTGCAGTATAGACAAACCCAAAGAGCTTCACGTACTATTGGGCACATAAGCAAACAAGCATAGTATACGTACATGGCAGGAAACTATACAAATTTAGTTTCATGGACATGTTTCAAATAATATAGTGGTGGCTTGTAAGCAGGGTTCATGCTCATTCTTTCTGCATATTCCTTTTCACAGGAAGTAACTTGGCAAAATATAAGTTAATGTCCTAAAGTTACTCATGCAGGCTTTCAAAATGAAGGACTGACTTTTCAGAATAGGACACCTGTCATTAAAAATATTTTTAAAAACCTAAAATATTTGTATTTATATTTCTTATTTGTAACATCAGTTAAAAATTAATTGTTTATATGTCAAATTTTGGCAATACAGAAAAGTTTTTTTAAAGAAGGTACACATTTCTCGGGCTAATAAAAACCCCTTACATTATTTAAAGGGAGATCTATTAAACAGCTAAAAAATTCATCATTCATATAATTCTGTGAACTTGATTCAGCACAGTTTTATACCAGTAAAACTCCATTAATTTCAAGCAAGCCACAGAAGTGTAACATTGGAGTAACAGAGTACCGAATTTAACTTCTCAGAGTTTCAAATTTGTTATATTTGCATATAATGTCTGTCATTAACAGCAGACAAGAGCAGCCCATAATAAAAAATATCCAGAAAAAAACTGTTCAGATTCTGGAACTGAAGACTTATTGAATCATTCATCTTCAGATCCATTTGAATTCTCCTCTCTCAAGCCCCACTTTTTAGTACTAGATTGTCCTATAAGCAACAATTTGGCATACTTGAGAAACATATGCATTCCTTCTAATCAATTACAACACACAACTTTACAGGCAATACAGATAGTGTAATTCAAGGAGAAATAAGCTCAGTTCTTAACTTCATTATTTTTTATGCTTTGTGTGGCACTAGAAAACCCAAGCAATATATTCATTCTTCTCCATCCCCTCCTTTCAATAGCTCAAACAGTGCAACCAAAATTGCCTGCATAATTCTCTTTGTTCAAAACAGGCACAAAAGTAATAATTAAAGTTTGGTAAATTATTGAAAAGTCGAGCAAGGCAACTGGAATCCTGTTTTTAAAATGGTATTCTGACAAATGTAAGTATTTGAAGAGTAACAGGTTCTTGTAACACAAGCTCCAACAAAGATTTGATCATAAAAATCAGACTAGACAATGTCAGGTAAACCTGTTACCAACAAATATCTGGAACAGCCTTAAAATTATTCCGCATGGTCTTTATTAGTCAGTGGAGTAATGCAACTCCTTTTACAATGACAGCAGTAAACATTTTTAAATGCACAGCTCAGATCATTTTCTGCTCCAAATAATACATTCTTCCACAAATTAAATCTTATTCCTCAAATCATTAATTTTCAAATGACATGAACCTAAACTGGATTCAAAGAAATTAAAACAGAGATGGAAGCTTTTGTACAACCAGAAGTAGTCTTTTAATGTTATTTTAGAACTAGCTCTTTAAGACACTCTGACTAAAGCTCTGCTAACTTCATTGTAGCTATTGAAGCATCGAAAGAAGCTGCAGCTAAGGAAGGACGTATACAGGTAGGAAGACTCAGGAGACACTTTCTTTTACCTTTATCTTCTGTTGCTGAAATCAGGAAGAGAACAGATGTTATCACTAAATATCTAATAATAATTACATTTTGAAAAAAAAGTTGTTTCTAACCAAAACCTGAACGTATTCAAAACTGTCAAAATGTCTCATTTTGACATTTTCAAAACTAAACTTTTTTCAATTTTTTTACAAAAAAAAAGAGCCCTTTCTTAAACTGTTGCAGTTCCAACAAATCTGCTTTTTCTGATGCTAAAGATTTCATCAAAAATTTTGCAACCAGCTCTACGGATGAACAAATAATCAACAGGCACCAAAATACCCTCAAATCAACTTCCTAAAGCAACCAGAAGTCTGGGAAAGAAAGTACAATTCTGTTCTTCAAAACATGAAAGCACAAAATTAAAGCAGTGACTTCCTTAACTTAGAATCTGATCTTGCAAATATTTTATGATTATCTTCATTAACAGGAGCAGCACCAAGAGCCAGCACTATTAGTAATACCTCTCAACTTGTCAAGGCTCAACCAGACACTCTAATGTGTTTCCCAGAAACTGAAAATCCTGTTGAATTTCTTCCTTTGATGCAAGTCACTCTTTCCATAACTTCAGTTTCATGGTTCTTCCTGTGATGTAAGTAATTTTCAATAATGAAAGCAAAGGCACACAAATTTGAGTGGAAGGAGGGCAACTCTGGGACTCAGTGAGTGACATCTCCCAAATGAGGTACATTTGGAGACAAATTGTGTGCTGGCTTTTGAGAATGGCATTCAGAGGCTCCTCTCTCCCCACATTCATTGAACAGGAGCAAAGGTGCCTAACAAAGGCTTTGTGAATCTCAGTGGTTTTCTTGGAACCCAAAAGATAGGTATTGTGACACTGGGAATCATCATGCCTGAGTTTCTCTGGGAATCTAGCCCTGAGTTTCTCCGGGAATCTAGCCCTGAGTGACTTGACCAAGGTCACACAGGAAGTCTGTAGCAGAGCTGGGAACCAAGTTTCATCAAACCTAATGCAAACAATCTCAAGACCATCCTCCCTCTTAGCATTGCACACTAGAATGACCCTTTAGTAAGAGGTGCCCTTCACATTCCTAAAGGAGATTTTTTTTCCCTCCTGTATCTCAGTGATCTTCAGGTATGGTAGGGTACGTGAGCTGCTTGAAAATGTTTGTAGGACAAGTTCAATAATGAAGCAACCATGTCTGAGTATTTGTATATACCATTGGAGCCAAGGATGATAAAGGCTCTAATAAAGTAGCTGACTGCCATAAAACTCTCATTTTTGGAGGGGATTACTATTATAACATGCATTTCATACTGCCTAATAGGTTTTTAAACTGGAACAGCTGCATAGGAATATCTTTTCCTTGATGGTTAGCAACCATTTTCCCCACAGATCAGAGTGCAAGAATGTGTCATTTCAGATGTTTGGAATTTCCTGTAGTAACAATTGTATTAGATTAGTGTTCTGTGTAATGCAAATTACAGTAGATTGTTGCTGCTATTTCACAACCAACTGGCTCACACTAGCTCTATGAATTCATGAATGGTTGTAATTCACCTCAAGCATTGTGTGAAATATGAATCTATGTATAATATTTTGAGGAACAGGAAATGATGAAGGATGAAATAGGGTACACTGTTTACAGTAGAACATATAAGGCTTGATTTTCAAAGGTGCTGAGCACCTGCAGTTCCTGCTGACTTCAAATAGAGTTGCAGACAATTAGCATCTTTCAAAATCATGCTCATAGTGTAGACATCATTTTAATACAAACTTATTTTATGGAACACTCATTTCACAGCAGATATGTAATGTTGTGTAAAATAGTTAAGTAAATGGTAAGTGCCTTACAAATAAAGACGACATACATGTTCACTTCTGTCCTTGAAATCAATGCATGGTAATTCCTCTCGATCCTATTCAGTGTAATTTTCAAATAAATGATATGAGCACCTACTGCAAGTACTTTGGAATTATATTACATTCACCAACCTCTTCTCTCTTCTCCATGTACCTCCCTCACTTAGATGCATCATTACAATATAAAATTTTAACCATCATTTTTATACAGATGAGGCATATTGTAAGAGCTGCATAAATAGAGGAATCATTTTTCTACTAATATTTTTTTCAAATTCAAAAGCAAGATATATATATATATGATCATTTTTGTAATGATTTCATGGTCACTTTTTTGCACACATTCCAGCATTACTATCATTCATACTAGTGAAAAGGGAACGCTTCACTCAAATGCTTCACATTTTTGCCAAAAGCAAATTTATACACGCAATTTTAAATGTCAGAAATACTTGATTTGCAAATTCTACAATCAAATTACTAAAGATGTGTGCTGCATTGATTAGTTACATAAAATCAATCAAGCAGAAAGAATAAAGAATACCGCATTACATAAACACCACACCATAAATTGTGAACATTCAGAATTTACAGAGATAATCCATAAACCAAGAGGTATTCATTGATTATATTTGGGAATCAATTTGGGAATTTTGGGATCCCTTTAAAGACTGTTAGCAAACAGAAAAAAATAACTGAAATTCAACAAATTTTTCATTTGCAATTCTTACTTAGCTTTACCAAAAAGACCCAGCTTTTTTAAAGCTTTCACTCATCTATTTCTGCACCCTCCCTGCACTTGTGTTTAAAACATCAACATTGAACACTACCTTCATTTTATTCATTAATACCATAAATATAAGTACACTTCTTCTTAGCAAGGGAAGTGCCCAAACACACTTCTCTAGTGTTCCCTTCCCCATCCTCAACTCAGTCCTACTTTCACTGCTCAGCTCTGATCTTCAAGTCATCCTCAAACTTTTGCATAGATTGGATATTTATCCATAATACACCCTACAGAACTACAAGATAATGCAAGAGCAGTGATTCAAGCAATGACAAAAGTACCAATTTCACTAAAGGCTAGACTGAAAATTGAGTCAAACCAAATGACAGAAAACTATCATTTTCATCTCACTTTACTACACTCTGCAAATCTGCCTACTATCACCTTTGCAACAGTGATTGCATCTACCATTAGCTTGACACTCACTCTGATGATCTCTCCTTCATGCATTTGTCACTTCATGCCTTGATTACTGCAACTCCCTCCTTTTATGGCCTCACAAAATCATCCATATCCAAACTCCTGCGTGTTCACAATACTGCAGAACAGCTTCTCCCCTGTTACATGCAAACACTATAATATAATCCCTGTCACAAGAAAATGAATTACTGATGGGTTTCTCCATGTCTAATAAAAAATTGGAATTACTGAGGTAATAAAAAAAATGACTCTGTATGCCACTTAAATGAACCCTCAGGCCAACTCATTTTCTTTCTGAAAATATGTATTATGCTCTCAGGTAAAACTAAGTTTTTTATTGAGAACACTGACTTATTGATCTATCTCTTTTGCCTGCTTTTCCCTTGCCGCTGCAATATTCTGGTAACAATCAGAAAATCTGAGCCCATTCTTAGACCTTCCCCCTCCCCTTTTTTTTTAATAAAGTCAATTTACTGCTAGTGAAATATGCTAGACTGACAGCACTGGAAATTGAAACTTTCTAACAGAGAGGTAGTTCAGTCTCCATGCTCATTCAGGCTTTGGCTTCTGATGAAAATGGAAAGAAGGGCACCAACTAATTCCAGATGAGGTGCTGGCTTTTTGTAATGTGGACAGGTGTCCACTCGAAAATGGACTGAGTTCATGGACTCATTTCACATAATCTGGTTAATAGCTACATGGTAATTATCTTCTCATCCTTATCCAACCTAGATCATGCTTGAAATGAAAACCTATAGGTGAAAAACTTCACATTTGATTTCATTTTTTGAGAAAATCATTCTCTTTCAGGGAAATACAAAGTTATGCAAACACTGGGTCTAGTTCTGCAAAAACTTGTGTGAGAGAGTAACCTTACTCATGAGAATAATCTCATTGAATTCAATAAGGCTATTCATAGAAATAAGTGTTTGCAGGGATGTGCCCAACACTTTGCACAGTTAATAGTACTGTTATGTAGCATACAAGGTGTCTAGCATATTTTCAGTTGCACATACATGCATACATGTATGTAGTACTCAGAATAAGACCTCTAAATATTTTAGAAGGTAAAGCACACAGAACAGCACTTGAGGAACAAGTAAAAACATCAGAACTATCCTAATAAGTCAACCCAGTGATCCATATATAGCAATATCATAGATCTAACAATAGCCAATACCAAACGTTTCTGACGAAAGTGAATCATTTTTTGCCATACTATACTATTGGGGCAGATTTCTTCCTGACTTAGTCTGCTATATCAGCATCTGCCCTGAACCATGAAAGCTGATAATTATCTATCTTTCCTTGTTTATACAGATCTTATAAACACATGTTCAGGTAAGTAGTGCTGATTGACATTAATAATTCCATTCATTTCCATCACATGGGAAAGAGTTTGAAGGATTTGGTTGTTCAGTTCCTTTCCACAAAGATTTGTGCCTCACACAAATTTTTAAATGGATGATATACTTCTCCTGGATAATACAGAAATTTGATAGCCAATCACCTACAATGTGTGTTGAATACAACTGGATACCCAATTGCCTAGCATCTCTCAGTTCTCCAAGTCCACTGTGAAATTAGACAGTGCCATGACACACTGGTGTGTCTTTATTATTGTACAGAGAAAGCAACTAACTTAGTAATAGCTGATTGCAATTCTTTATATTATGAGGAAGCTTCCCTGTGGTGCCCATGTTATATTAGACAGAAGAAAAGACAGTATCAGAACTATTAGAAAAATCATTATGACTCCCTAATCCTTGGCTCTTGATCTGGTTAGTGTACACAGTAGAGCAGGCTGAGGGTGCTCTAAATTGCACGTGGTGGCGGTAGTTCTCAAGGACCCCAGATGGAAATAAATGGAGTATGCTCCTATAACAAAAACACACCTCTCCACCTCCTGATGCAGGCACAGGAGACCGCTCCTTCAGATTCTGCATCCTCTGGGGCGTCCTTCCCACTGGGAAAATTCCCAGCAGGTTAATTGTGAGAGATTAATACTCCCCTTGTGCTACTCAGGTGATATGAAGGGAAAGGATTAGAGCAGAGAATCTGCTCATATATATACACACATGCCTAAATTGTTTTATAAAATGTGGTAAAAAATACATACTTTTACCATTACAGGATCATATTAAAAGAATGAAACTCATTCTGCCACTGTTGCTTCCTGCAACTACTGAGTCAGCAGATGTAAACCCAGAGGTCAGCATACTGATGTGTATTTTAGAGGGATTTTTTGCTGAATACTGTTCATCCAGTGCCCCCATTATGCTATGTAGAAGGTCCACAGAAAGAAGGACATACACATGCAAGTTCCAAAATAAATATTTAAAAAATCAGCAACTCACATTAGTCGGTTAAAAAAATGCACACACAAGTTCCTGTTCCAGTTTGATTTCTGATCTGATTTGAAAATGAGCTAACTGGCATGTGAGTGACATTTTCCCCACAGATATGGACTACAATATAGTTGTCTCCTCCTGAGTCAAGATTCCAGATGTCTGACAGTGGTGTGAATCCAAAGTAACTCCCCCAGATCCAATGGAGTTATACTGTAGTTTTCACCAGTGTAACTCAGATCAGAGCATAGCCCCAGGTTTCTAGGACAGACAGTCTTACAAAATGTTAACACAAAGGTTCTGTGATAGTTCACTAAATATTATGTAGATATGATGTTGGGATAGTACATCTTTAGAAGTTCTAGTTAGAAAAGTCTGTAATGGCAGCATTGACCGTTAATCTGTGTCAGTTGTCTTCATTCTGGAAATCACTTGACAGAGCAGTACAAATACCTGTATAACGTGTTCACCCATTTCTGACTAAGCGGGGCTTTGATAGAATACATCACTTCCAGAAATGTCATTCCGGAACTGAGCCTTTCTTCAAATATTAAGTCACTATGTTACAGAACCAATGAGTCAACCTACTTGACATCCCAGAACTTTGAGGAAGAAGGGTCTGATAATCTAGTGGTTTGGTGTTTATATTTTTAAAAGAAAATGAAATCATCTGAGCATCCCTACAATTATTCGCACCTAACACCTTTTTCAGCTTCATCCATTACCAAGCTTAGATGATTTTATATATACACATACTTTTATGAATAAGCCACTGAAACCAGAAGCATTTTACTGTGTATGATCCGCACAGGCATAACAAATATTAATTTACTTACCATGTTACTGGACTGTTCTCTTACAGGTATTATCTCTGTGTTACTTTTCGTGCTACATTGTTAAACCTGATTTAGTAACTAAGCATAATGGCTCACTGTGCCTTAAGAGGCACAGCCCTTCACATTTGGTGCAGTGGGAATCTCACCAGGACACACAATCACTCATGAAGATCTGAGGGAGCACAGCCACTATACCACCATACTGGAAAGGGTTGCATGTTCTCCTTTATGAGCCTGGCTGTCTCTCACGGCTGGTGGTAAAACCACCTAAATGGACCTCTTCCTTACACCTGGGCCCACCCCTTTATGGTGGAGAGGCCACTAGTCAGGAGCAATCCTTGGTATTCAAGAAACTGTGAAGTCCGCTGTTGTACACAACTTCCCTCCCTTTCCCCAGGAGTCACACACTGCCTCACCCGAAATCAGTCTGCTAATGCAATGCAAGCACTAACATAGAAGATGGATTTACGGAATTGATAATAAACTCAGATTTCAATGATTCAAGTCAACTATCCTCAGTTTGGTGAGCAGGTCAGATGTTTGCTAATACTATATATTCAAGCATTTGAGAATATTTAGCAAACTCAAACACATTTACTTCAAGAGCAGTAAGATCTGTCTCTGGTAAAATCACTTCCAATGATTGATGGCTGAAGCACTGTAGAGAAGAATGCAAACACTGTTACAGAATGCAATCTGTACAGTAAAATGCTTTTACTTACTGGACCTTGAGGACTGTTCCTGGCACTGGAAGCCAAAGCCATACCGTCAGATTTATAGTCCTGAAAAGAGGGAGGGAAAGAGATTAAACAGAATATTTTGTACTTTACATAACACGAATTAAAATGAGCAAAAAGTACATTGCAAAGCAGAGCTCAGAACCATGCTCAGGGAAGAAGCTATGGGCAAATACTATTAATTTCAGTTATAGTCATACCTATTCATTTTAGGTACTTGCATGACTCATATTACCTTAGTATCTCAATGCCTTTTAAAAAGAATATAGCTATCTTCACAAGATCTCTGTGAGGCAAGGCAGTACCACTATTTGCACTGTACAGATGGGGAACAGAAAGACTAAGTGATTTTACCAAGGTCTCACATGAAATCTGTGGCAGACCAAGAAATTGAACCATGGTTTCCTGAATCCCAGGCTAGTAACAAAGACATACCACCCTTTCTATCATGTGATGTATTAATACAGTATTATGTTAGTACTAAAACCCGTATGAATTTTGCATTCATAATTAACTCATAACTCAAAGTTTGCACTTAAATTAGTTGCAATGAATATTGTGCAATTTTTTTTTACCTATGATGCCGAACACAATATGTGACCATAAAACTAGAATAAAATACTCTCAATCCTTATATTTATTCCAACTTGAGGAGTTGTCTCTCATCCCAATGAGAATGGTTTAGAAAAAAAATATTCCATATCACTATTTTCCAGGACACAGTAAGTGACTTCTTTTTTAAAACTTTTTGTGTAAAGTACTAATTCTTCCACCTGTTCTGAGTTGTAATTTACCCATTTACCTACCCACAAAATTATACCATTGAATCCCTCTATGCCTCATTAGATACCATCTGACCCATTTTCTCTCCCTGTTGTATATAACTTCTGAATTTGCCTTACTAGGGTCAACGCTCTAGCGCTGTGCTGCTAGTAGTGACAAGTACAACAAGAAAAACAACTAACAGGAAAGTCAAAAGGTGTAACTTAATGCAAGCAAATAATTCACCATGTGAACTGATAGAGATGTGTAACCCACACACTTTTAGCTCATGTGGTAGAGGCTCCTGCATTGAACTACAGAGGTCCCCAGTTCCATACTGTTTGTTGACAACTAAGGTCTGTTGGTGTTACAGATGCACATAAAAACCTAGTGATATAGTAAAAGCTTGTGGGGCCTAAAATGCTAGTTCTGTAGGAGAAGAATCCTGCTTTATCACACACCATCTTCTGGGTACATGAATTATGTGAACAGATTCTTTGGTCAATAGGTGTATATAGGCTTAAGTGAATCTAACTGCTTCTAAGGGAGTTTAGCTCTACCTGAAGGAGTGCAAGTGAAACTAAATTACATCTCCTTACCTGGCACTTGCAAATTTGGTCCAGAATCACTAGGTTTCTTGGCTAGGAGCCTGGTCCCCACTGTAATCCCTGTGTCTCCACGGCATGAAGGGGGCAAAATGACCCCAGAGAAACACCCCAAACACAGGAGTACTGTGATAGTGTACGCTGCCCTCCCACCCCTACAGCCCTTAGCTTTGGGGCATACGCAGGGTTGGTATAAGAGTGGCCAGAACTACACTCTTGCAATACTAGGCAGAAGAGCAGCCCACAGGCAAGCATGTAAGGCTACCATAAGTTACAGCAACCCCTGGGGCTGCTCTAAGATATACTAGGGAGGACACTGGCTCCTAGAGTAGCCTAAAATGTGGAAAGGGAGGAAAAGAATGTTCCCTGGGTTTGATTCCCCACTCCACCTTCCTGTATCACTTTGAGTGAGTCACTTAGCATCTCTGTGCTTCAATCACCTGACAGGAAAAGGGAATAATAGCCCTTCCCTATCTTATCACAGTGCTGTGAGGATGACTGTGAGGCACTAAGACACTTTGGTAATGGGGGCCATGTAAATTCCTTAGGCCTTGGTTACACTGGTACTTTATAGCGCTATAAAGCCCCCAGGAGCGCTATAACCTACTACCTGTCCACACTGGCAAGGCACATAGAGCGCTATAACCGCGGAGTTATAGCGCTCCTAGTAATACACCTCCGCACGGAGAATAAGGGCTGTAGCGCAGCTGCTGTAGCGCTACAGCGAGAATGTGGACACCCACTGCGCATTAATTGGCCTCCAGCCAGTCCCATAATTCCCGTTCGAGCCACCCTGGTCATCACTTGCAAACTCTTTTATCCTGTCCTCAGGTGACCACACGTCAGACCCGCCCTTTAAATTTCCAGGGAAATTTGAAAATCCCCTTCCTGTTTGCTCCAGCCAAGCGTGGCATGCTCTCAGGGAATCCTTGCAGGTGATCATTCTGATTGACCATGACTCCACGTGCCATGCCTCGTCGCAATAGGCGAGCCCCAGCGTGGAGCAATAGCGAGGTGCTGGACCTCATCAGGTGTTGGGGGGAAGAGGCTATTCAGTCTCAGCTGCGGTCTAGCCACAGGAATTATGATACCTATGGGCAGATATCACGGGCCTTGGCAGAAAGAGGCCATGAGCGGGACACTCTGCAGTGCCGTGTTAAGGTAAAGAAGCTTAGGAATGCGTATCGCAAAGCCCGCGAGGCAAACGGCCGCTCCGGGGCAGCCTCGGTGACTTGCAGATTTTATAAAGAGCTGCACGCGATACTTGGTGGTGATCCTACATGCACTCCATCGACCACCACGGACACTTCCCAGCCCACCAGTGAAGGGGGGAGTGAGGAGGAGGAGGAGGAGGAGGAGGAGGCGGCGGCAGCGACCCAGGGCACAGAAGAGTCCCTGAACGCATGCAGCCAGGAGCTCTTCTCAAGCCAGAAGGAGGGCAGCCAGCAACAGCATCTGGCAGTTGCAGGGGGCAGCACAGCAGCGGATTGCGGAGGTAAAGCTGCTTTTCTATTTGGAAGGCAGGCAGCTTGGGGTGGAAAGGGATGCTTGCATGCTTGCCTACATGTGGAATAGTGCATTGATGTAGTCTATCACATCACGATAATCGTCATCAGTAATCTCTTCAAAGGTCTCAATAAGAGTGCTTGCAATGCGCCTGCGCAGGCTTCTCGGGAGAGCCAGCATGGCCCCCGTCCCAGTCACTAGTCCCTGCCACTGTGCTATGATGGGTGGGGGGAGCATTGCTGCACAGAGGCAAGCTGCATATGGCCCTGGGTGGAAGCCGCATCTCATTAGAATGCCTTCCCTTTCTTCCTCGGTCATCCGCAGCAGCGAGATATCTTCCAGGACAAACACCTACGGAGAATGTTGGGACAGTGTTCAGAGTAGGGCTCCCGCCACTTCCCGGCACTCCCCCCGCCCCGCCCCCGGCCACAGCACAGCAGGGAAACAATCATTCCGTCTGCATCTGGAGAGGACTCACCATGGCAGGGGCTCCGTTGTTGTCTGTGTGCTCTCTGTGGGACAGGCAAACAGGGAATGCAGGGGAATCATAGGCATGTCTGCTGTTTACAAGGGAGCCACTGTTACATGTATCTTTTTCTTTTAGAAGCATCGACCTTGAGCCCTGTGCCATCACTGTTATCAGCAGCTGACAGGCTGAGGCGACTGAGGAAGAGGCCACAAAAGAGCAAAGAGGATCTAGTACAGCAAGTAATGCAACAGGCTGTAATGGAGAATCAAATTGCACAGAGGTGGAGGAAGAACGAGAGCAAGTTGAGGGAGAAGGCACGGCAGGACAATGCGATTCACCAGCGGGAAACCACCGATAAGCTGTTCTCATTACTGCAGCTTCAATTAGAGACTATGCAGCGGATTGTCACCATTCAGGAGGAGAAGCACCACGCTCTCCGCCCCCTTTATCATTTGCCCCAAAACCCTTCCCCTTCTGGCCCTCTGTACCCTCCAGGCCACTATCATCAGCTATCTGGTTATCACCACCCACAGCTGCCTCCAACCCCTCTGTCTTCACCGAACAACCCCCAAACCCAGGACCCTTATCCACTGCAGTCAACCCCTAATAACATGCCTTATTGCCCTCTGCAAATAGGGTTCGGGGGACACGGCAACTCTGAGGGCACTGGAGACTCAGAGATCTGGACATATTCCAATCTCTGACTGACCTCATCCCACCCCAATTGCACCTCCCCCCACTTCCCCCTCACATGCATCAAAATCTTTTCTTTCAGCAACCGAAGTAGCTGTTGAATAAATGAATTGTCTTTTTAATAAATGGGTTTCTTTATTCAGTGTACATAGATTATTAGTGGCTACAGAAAAGCAAATGCCTGTTCCTATTAAAAGAATGCACACTCCCTCCCTCCCTCCGCACTTCTCATTAGAACTGGCTTTCAGCCTCAAAATGCTCCCTCAAGGCATCCCTGATCCTAACAGCCTCGCGCTGGGCCTCTTTAAGAGCCCTGCTCTCTGGCTGTGCATATGTGGCCTCCAGGCGTTGAACTTCCGAGGACAGTGCCTGAGTGAAGCCTTCGTCCTTCCACTCACAAAGATTATGTAGGGCACAGCATGCGGAAATAACCCCGGAGATACTTCCCTCAGCCAAGTCTAGCTTCCCATAAAGACAGTGCCAATGTGCTTTGAGACGCCCAAAAGCACACTCCACAGTCATTCAACACCAGCTAAGCCTGTAGTTGAACCTTTCCTGGCTACTGTCCAGGCTCCCTGTGTTTCATGAGCCAGAGCATTAAAGGGTAAGCGGGGTCGCCAAGAATCACTATGGGCATTTCAACTTCCCCATGGGGATCCGCTGGCCTGGGAAAAAAGTCCCGGCTTGCAGCTTCTTGAGCAGGCTGGTGTTGTGGAAGATGCGTGCATCATGCACCTTTCCAGACCAGCCTGCGTTAATGTCAGTAAAACGGCCACGGTGATCCACAAGTGCCTGGAGAACCATGGAGAAGTACCCCTTTCGGTTAATGTACTCGTCTGCTAGGTGGTCAGGCTCCGGAATAGGTATATGGGTCCTATCTATCACCCCTCCACAGTTAGGGAAACCCATTTCTTCAAAGCCAGCAACGATGTCATACACGTTACCCAGAGTCACGATTTTTCATAGCAGGATGCGATTAATGGCCCTGAACACTTGCATCATCACAACTCCAATGGTTGACTTTGCCACCCCAAAGTGGTTGGCCACCGATCGGTGGCTGTCTGGGGTGGCCAGCTTCCAGATCGCGATAGCCACCCACTTCTCCACCGGGAGGGCAGCTCTCAATCTGGTGTCCTTGAGCTGCAGGGCAGGGGTGAGTTCAGCACACAGTCCCATGAAAGTGGCTTTTCTCATGCCGAAAGTTTTGCAGCCACTGCTCATCGTCCCACACTTGCATGATGATGTGATCCCACCACTCAGTGCTCGTTTCCCGTGCCCAGAAGCGGCGTTCCACGGCCGTGAGCATGTCCGTTAATGAGACAAGAAGCTCCATGTCAAACGCGTTCCCCGCTTCGATCTCGTCTTCAGACCCATCACTGTCACCTTGCATGTCAAGGATTAACTCCACTGCACACAGAGATGTGCTGGCAACAGTCATCAGCATGTCCCTCAGCAGTTGTGGATTCATTGCGGCACACGAAAATGGAAGACGGCGTGTGCCTTGTTGAAACCATTGAGAAATGGTGCCTGAGGTGGACGGAAACCCAGAGATTGCTGGGCTATGCCACAAAGCATCATGGGTAGTTGGAAGAGGATGCAGAACGCCCCGCAAGTGATGCCCCCCTACCACAAGGCATTGCGCCAGATCGGGAAGAGGTGCTCTGTGGGATACCTGCCCTAATGCACTGCTCTTAATGCCGCCTGAAGTGCCGCAAATGTGGCCATGCTATACCGCTGGCACGTCTCAGTGTGGACGCGCAATAGCGCTATACATATTGCTGTATAAGGGGACCGCTATAACCAAAAGCGGTATAATTCTATAAGTGTAACCAAGCCCTTAGACAGATAGCTAGAAATACTGAAGTGACAAAGAGTCCTGTGGCACCTTAAAGACTAACTAAAGTATTAGCGCATAAGCTTTCATGGGCTAATACCCACTTTGTCAGATGCATGCAGTGGAAGTATCCAGAGGCAGGAATAAATAGAGGCAAAAAAATAAATAGAAATACTGAAGTGTCTAAATATGCACTAATTCAAGAAACCAAGGGGTTAATTAACTTAGGTATTCATTTGGGGTTTTTTTGGTTTGTTTGGTTTTTTTGCAGTGAAGCATTAGAAAAAGGTTTGCACATTGTAATTCTGATCTGCCCTTTTATAAGGAATTGTACTGATATTTTGAGTTAGATCCTCAGCGGCCAGTTTCCTGTCAGTAAGATTAGGCAGCATGCTGAAGTGAAGTGGTGCAGTCAGTTTAAATGTTCAGGAATGAAAATCTGATGAGCTGAAACTGGTGTGGGCCCAGTGAAGACAAGAGAGCTACTGAGTCTTGAAAAAATATTAAGTTTTTCATTCCAAAGAGAACTTCTCCTATAAATTATGAAGTTTTGAAGTAGACCAAAATAGCTACACAATAACCAGTGATCTTGTATTTATAGGAGAACATAGCATGGTTTAGTGGATGGAGCACAGTATAGGGAGAAGTTTATTTCTAGTTCCATTGCTTCACTAGGTGACCTTGGATCATTTCACTTCATGTCCCACTTTTCTCATCAGTAAATTGAGGAAAATGAGAACAATCCACTTCCTTATCTCAAAAGAGATTTAATTCATTAATGTTTGTGAAGCTGGAAGAAATCCCTTGGAGGAAAGGTACCTAGAAAAGAAATAAATGCAGTTTTGCTACTTGAACCTTGGAGAATGTGTGTATACTGTGAAATTATCAGCACCTCTTCCAGGCAATGCCTGGCCTGTCCATACTCTTTCCCCGCCCCCACCCCCCACCCTTTCTATTTTGTGATTGTTTCTGCCACATATTCAAAGATGGAATCACACCACATTTTTATCAGGGCCTACTCTGTGTTGCACTGGGCAGCTAATGCTGTCTATCCATCAGCCTTTCTTTCCAGATGTCATGTATGATTTCCTTCACTACTCATCTGCCTTTACATCGGTCAGGAAACACCATTAAAATGCTCACTAAGATGCTTACACAGGACAAATCTTTCCACCCACCCCTCCAAAAGAAAATTCAATGTAAATGTCAGCCCCCAGACACAGCCATCCATTCTTCTGCCTTTAATATGAGGAATAAATTTTGTCACAGGTGTTAAAAATCCAAGCTCTCCCTGAGGCTAAGAAATCAATGCAAATAAGAGCCATACCTTTTTTTTCCTTGGAACACTACCACTTCCAGCAATTTATTTGACTGACTATGCCTTCTATTACCATGTAAATTGTTTGAGACTGCAGGGGGAAAAAAGTATTAATCTCCCCTCAGTAAGTCATAAAATAAAGAAATCAATTTCAAGGTCAATTTAGTCTAAATAACACCTGCTGCCCTTTTTGGTAACATGCAGACTCCTCTGAAACTCTAAGTTGCTGTCTCTAATAGCATCAATATGCAGCTCCAGAAAACGATGTTTCACATAAGTCAAGGCAGCATACAATACAGTACAGTCTGCTTTCAATGCACTGAGCAGGAGCTCAGAAAGGATTGAAACCAGGTCACTTGTCATCTTACATTCCCCAGAATAAGCATGAAGTCTCACAAGAGAAAAATAAGGCTATGAAGCTCTCTGCCTTTATAGGCTGGCTCTGTGTGGTGTAGAGCATCTCCTGAGATTCCAGTTGTAGAAAAGTGTAGAAAAGGATTGGGCCTCAGATCAGTTGCATATAAAGGAATTACTAGAGGTGATTATTTTTTCCGCTTCCAACATAAAATTGCAGCTTTGGAATACCCCAAATTTTCAGCAAAGGTTTCAGGCAAAAGGTTTTTGACAAAAACACGAATTTTTCTTCAGAAAGTGAGCACATTTTGTGAAAATGTTTATTTCATTGAAAACCCAGTTTTCAGCTGAAAAACAGTTTGACAGAAAATTGTCAATCCCACCTAGAAAATGTACAAATATTCCATAGTGATAAAAATGGCCTTTTGCTCTGATTTTGTCTCTCTCTCTCACTGTATCCTGTCCTTTGGATTTTTGCTAAGCATCACAGATCTTGTGTTTACTCTGTAGCACAAGGACAGAAAGCTCTGCTGAAAATTAAATTTCAGTGAAAGATGGAAATGAAAATTTTAATTAAATTTTACTCCCACCATTTTTGGACCAGCCTTTGCTTACACAAACCTTTCCTCTTTTGCAGCCAAGATTTCTTCTTACTTGATGCCTGTACTGAAAGTCATCATTAGGTACAGCCCTATGCTGCAGAATTCAGATTGAGATCTGCAACTAAACTTCCCTTACATTTGGGAATGTTCATACCCAGCATTTTAATTGAGACCCTTCTAGCCCTTCCCTGGTCAAGGTGCTGAATTTGTGACATTACAACAATACCACCAGACTGTGAAATCCAAAGTACCCATTTCCAAGTGGAACAGGATCCCGGTGCCCTATGGTCACCATCCCCTAGCCAAAGGTGCTAGAACCCTCTCCATGCATCTACATTACAGATATATAAACAAACACCTTTATTAGATCTGATCAAATATAGGGACATTTATTCATGAATTTTGTGGCAATTTTAATTTTAAAAAATCTTGAAAAAATTAAAATTATGCCATAAGGCTTCTGATATGCTATGGTGTTTGTGAATTATTTTGTTGTTGTTGTTGTTTTTAAGAAGGAAAGAATAATGTGAGATACTTTCCTTTTCCAACCAAGGGTAATAAGCAAATCAAAGTGAAGGAAAATTAGAGAGATTAAAAAATAATTGAATATAGAGGATAATGTGGCTTCCATCAGATCTTTGGAGAAAGTTTTCATAGCTTAAAATCATGAACCTGCACACTGCTCACATTTAATGTAAACTACTTTATGAAACCTTAATATTAAAAGCCATTGAAGGTAATGGTTTTGTATTTGGAATTGCTAATACAGTTGCTGAATCAATGATTCAAGAAACAGATTTGAGATTAAATGTAATAAGCATTTTAATCTAATGTTATAATACATAAAATGTTACGATAAGCATTCCTTTTGCAGTTCCACATCCATAATAACACAAAAGAATCAAATGGGGAAATAAATAAAGCCCTGCAATACCTAATCCAAACACTCTCCAAAAAACTTTAGAGATCTCACAGAAACTTAGGCACACAGAAGATAGCATAATAAACAGCTAAGATTGTAAAATCTTTGGGTCAGGAACTTTTTGTTCTGTGTTTGTACAGCTCCTGGCACAATGAGGTCCTGATGCATAATTAGGGCTCTGTGGTGCTACAATAATACAAATAAGTAATAGTTGTATATTTGTTAACATCAAAGGAACTGATCTCAAGGACTCATTGGAAACTGGCAGCATGAACGTATGATCTAAGAAATAGAATGTTTATAGAAAATTGTCTCCAAAATAGATTAGTCAGACAGAGGCTCAGAAATACTTCACAACGAACCCGTAGAAAGAATGTGATGAAATGCTGATGAAGATATAAAGAACGCTAGGAATTCAAGAAATCCAGAAATGCCCCTAACTGCAAGGGATGAACTGAGTAGTTAAATATTTCCTAGCCCTAGAATATCAAGTGAAGCAGGTAAATAATTATAGGGTATGTTGTGAAATGTACTGGGAGAACATGGCAAAACAACTGAAGTGTTAAATAAATATTTCCCAAATGGAATCACAAAGAGTGCTAAAATTGGGATGTCTGACATTGATTGGTTATCTCATGCACAGGATTACTTAAGGTTTACTGAGGCACAAGCAGCCAGTAACCCACAAGTCTCTGAAGGACATTTATCCAAAAGTTTAAAAGAAAAGCAGGGAAAATCTGTAGATTAATTATAATCATCACAGAGACTTCACAGTTTAAAGAGCTCAGTCTTGCCTTGTGATATCACCACATGTTGGACAATCAGCTCCTGCCATTCTGTGTACATAACTGAGATCAGCAAATCTCGTGCTTGTGTTCAGCTTGGTTCAGGTTACAAATCAAAAAGATCTTATCAGAACAGCGTCCTGTGGTATTTCCAGCAATTCCTGGTTTCAGTCAGTTGAGGAATATTGCAAGAAACACTGTGCTGGAAATACCACAGGAAAAGCCGCTTCTCAGAATATTTCAGCATTTACATTTTTGGCTGAAATCAGGAAATGTCAAAGCTCAAGATTCCTTTTAAAGAAATTAAAAACATATCCGATGCACAGAAGTATTTGCTAAACTTTGTCAATCCTGGAAATGAGGCTTTAAAAAAATGTTTAATTCAGTAAACGCTTATTCAGATTTACTAGCCTTAGTAAAAAGCACAGAATCTTACTCTTAAATGGTACATGACATGATCCTGTAGCATAGAGTAGAATGGAGCCCTTGATATACAAAGTAGAGTAGAAAGGAGCCCTTGATAGACAGTCCCTGTCTATGCCATATTCTGTTAATTCAAAGATCAAAAGGGCATCTTAATATTTAAATGAACTGTAAACACAGGATATGGCTGTATTCATGTCTCTTTGAAATGTATAGCAAATCATCTGCGAATGGTGGAAAAACAGGCAATTGCCTTATGTTTATCTGTGTGAATAATTACCAGTGACCACTTCAAAGTCCCCATGAGTGCCTATTGCTCGCTGAAGGACTCTGAGCTGTCACAAGAGGGAATGAAACTATAAAAAATGGCTTGGGTCCTGATCCTGTCATCTCAGATCTGCATGAGGCTTCACGCAAGAGAAGCCAAAGCTATAAGGACTTAGATCCCAGCACTGACTGTACTGCCCTGAAAACAAACACTGGACTATAACCTGTGAACTATTTCTGAAAGAACTCTTCACATCTACAAAGTTCACCCTCTCTGCTATGAATCTGAATCTCAAGATTGTACTTACGTGTGGATGTATACTGATCTTTTAATCTATACACTCTCTTCTCACTCTCTCTCTCTTTTCTTTTTTAATAGATCTTAGTTTAATTAATAAGAATTGGATGTAAGTGTGTTTTGGGGTAAGATCTGGAATATTCATTAACCTGGGAGGTAATGTGTCCAATCCTTTAGAATGGGTAGAACCTTTGTATATGAATACAATTTTCAAAAATCCTCATCATATTTGACTTGGGTGTTTAGGTGAAGGCCTGAGGCTGGGTTATTTTAAGGGAACTGTGTTTTTGACTCCTGTGTAACTAGTGAAGTATTATAGAAGCTGTTTTGTGCTGCTTTGGTAAATCTAAGTATTGAAATATCCACCAGCTTGGGAGATTGTTTGCCCCATTCTTTGCAGTTCACTTATTGAGTGAACTCTGTTGGCTTCCCTGAGACTCCGGCCACAGACACCCATCAATATGATGGTAATAACAGTACAGTACATTTTAATAGTATCTGTCATTCTCAGGGATCCCAAAGTGTTGTATGGGGGAGATTTTCAAAGTCACGAATCAGTCAGAAGCCAGCTCCCAGCGACTTTTCAAGTAGCTAACTTGTTCAAACCCTTTAAAATCCCAATTTTCAAGACCATGGGGCTGATTTTGCAAACGTTTACACACTCAAGCAACTTTATTCATCCCATCCTTTGGCTTTAGAATAAAATGTGAATGAAGTCCTGTGCATGTTTATAGGACACTGACCAATCAAGCACAGCCATAATTATCCTGATATTAGTGACAGTAATACAAATATTAGAAAGTTACTTATTAAACTTCAAACGCTGTCTGTATGACCCACTGCTGGGATAATTTACAAGTATTTGTGACCTTGTCGTTAAAGAAACATTAACACCCTACCAATGGCCATTACACAGTTCCTAGCAACTCTTCTTTTTTTCTAGAGATGACCCTGGGATGAAAAATTTGGTAAAATGTTTTGGGTATTTGGATTCAGCATTTTTGGTTTTGGGTCCATCTCTTCCATCCCAATCCCCAAAATTTTACAGTTGAAGAATTTTTAGGAAAAAAAAACCTATTAAAATATATTGTACAGATGCTCAGAAACTCAACCTTTTCCATGCAACAATTTTACAATAGGGTTTGGGGCCACTGGTTTAAAAGATGGTAATATTTTTATATACAGATACTTTTTCATATAATGGATACTTGTCTTAAAGTAAGAATATTTCATTGCAGGGGACAATCAGCAATGGAGTTGGGATACAAATGGCTGCAGAAGCTTTTCTGGCTAAAATCATCTTTGCTAATCTAGATAACAATTCTTTAGCTCCACACTGGTACACAGCAGAGCGTCATCTGGTTTTCATAAGCAATTTCTCTTGGCTTTAGCCACTTGCAAAATTCTGTTGCAGGGCTCTAATTATATGATCAAAGATTGATATGTTCCATTTACAGCCATGTATTTCCGGACACAACTCTTCCCTAAGCTCTTTCTAGAGCATTGTGCTCTGCACTGACTTGACCCAGGGCTGTACCTATCTGGGGAAATCCAAGTATAAGACTTGTTTTATTCATTTGCTTTTAATGTGCATGCTGAATGACTGTCATTGCCAGGCATTTTATAACTAAAATAATTGTACAGGAATGTGGTTTCGATTCATAACTGCAATTACATGCCACCTTCTGCTCAGAACAACTGCTGTTTAAATGCAGATTTCTTGCAGAACTGTAAGCAAACTGAAGATTTGTATTTCAGCTTTAGTTTTAACTACAGTTATTTATCCTTTTTTTAAGCACATTGATGTGTGAAACGCATGAGGCATGAAATAATGGAAGATACCTCTTTTCTTCATAAAAATATAAATGCAGACAAAGTGGGGAAGCAACTGAAAATCCTACCAGAACACTCCAATGAATAACAGCAAGAGGCGAATTTAGTTGCAGACAGTTATTACAAGCTTATGCAATTCTCTGGTAAGATAACACTTAAGAGTCCTGTGTTCATTGCTGTCAGTGTCGTATGAAAAATACTCTATCGCTTGGAACTGGATAAAAAAGGTGCAATTTAACCATAAATGATATGAGCCCTGAGGGTAATTTTAAAATTGTATACTTAACAAAAATAAATCTATATAGCTTGGCAAGAAAAGGTACTTTGCAGAGTAAGTTCATGAAGGTACATAAGATATTAAATGAGGCAGATAGCGGTAATGTGTAATAGTGCATTTCAGCCTAACACAAACGGCAGGAAAAATACAGTATCGATAGAAAAGGAAGCCAATTCCGAACAGATGTCACTCCGCAAGCATTGTAACACAGAGAGAATTGTATGCACATGGAATAGAATTAAGACAAGATTATGGCACTGACACCCTTCAGCTTTGAGGATAACAGCATCTCTCGCCTTGACTAAGTCAATGTCTTTGCTTCATTTTGTAAAGCTGGAATAATGGCACTCAAAGTGGTTTTGCAAAGGTTATTTAAAGTTTGTAGAACGCTTTGAAGTTTTAAACAAAATCTTACAGAACAGCATGAAACTGAAAATCAGGGTGACAAAGTCTCCAGTCTCCACATTAGGACATCCACAGACCATTACATATAAACCTTTTGCTCGAAAGATAGTTTATTTTATCCTAAGAGATACTGCTAAAGTGAAATCCTAGCCCCACTGAAGTCAATGGCAAAACTGCCACTGACTTCAGTGCATCCAAGATTTCATGCTAAGTCTTCAAAATGCTGAATGAATTTTCATGTATAAAGAGGCAATGAGTCATTGGTTGGTCATACCTTGGTGATACATTGACATACCCCTTGTCTGTAGATTCTTCACAGGGTAATAGACAGATTAAGTACAAAAACTGCATTTTTAACTGCATGATAGGCCTTGCAGTGTTTTTAATAGCTAATCATATGAACACCAAAATGTATTTAAGTGAGAAAACAAAAACACTAGATTTCAATTGGAAAAGAAATTCATGAATTGATTATAATGATGAGTACAAAAATAAATACAATTCTAAGAGTTAAGAGAATATTTTGATGTCTAATGTAAACTGAACAAGGAAAAATTATTGTAATTTACAACTTTCTGGTAATAGCTCCACTAAATGTAGCATGTTCTTCTGCTCCTGTAACATTTGTAACGGTGCAAAGCAATCAGTCTGAGGACTATAGTCTGTGCTTATCAGCCCAGGCTAAAACACAAAATTTGAGCAGTTTTAGAAGCAGGACCTTTAGGAAAGGAGGTAATAGAAGCCTAGTGCCACCTGCCAAACTAGTGGTACGGGGCTAGGCCCTACAAGTTCTGCCTTTAATTTAAAAGGGACATACAAAGCCACAAATAGGTATCAGAATTTCGAGTATGGTTCAGCCATCAGCCATATACATAAAAAAGTGAAGTTTTAGTAATGTCTGGAAAGTTAATATTTTCCTCCTAGCTAAATGATTGAACACATGAAATGTTTAAATAGAACTTAAAAAGCAAAACGGCTATAAAGCAGATGTTAGAAACTTTAAAGTTCCATGCAGAGAATAATAAATGTTGTAACTCAATGAAACTGCAAAAACTTCCCTGATGAGGGAGCTAAGTGTGAAGTTTAAACATTTTAATGATTATACAAACAAAAAACCCCAAAACACACACCAACAGAAACCTGCGATCTCCAGGCAGAAATAATCACAGGTACTGACAAAAAAAAAACAACTAAACTATTCTACCTACAAATATGTAAGGACTTGTCTTCATGGGGAATTATTCTAGAATAATATTGTTTTATTTCACTTCCACAATATGAGTGTCCACATAGGGAATAGCTATGAGACTCTACCTTAATCTGAATTAGCTTCCATGTGTAGACAAAGCCCAAATTAAGACTTCATGACAAAACTAGCTAAAGAGCCACTGCTGATGAGATACTAGCTACCTAGATACTAGCTATCTGCTACCTTTCCAATTTATGTAACTCAGAAACAGGGTTATTTCTGATTGTAAAATTGTAATCTTCAGATCTGTTATAAAGTGACCAGGGAGATTGAAGTATTCTCCTACTGGTTTTTGAATGTTATGACTCCTGATGTCAGATTTGTGTCCATTCATTCTTTTGCGTAGAGACTGTCCAGTTTGGCCAATGTACATGGCAGAGGGGCATTGCTGGCACATGACTGCATATATCACATTGGTAGATGTGCAGGTGAATCAGCCCCTGATGGCATGGCTGATGTGATTAGGTCCTATGATGGTGTCAGTTGAATAAATATGTGGACAGAGTTGGCATTGGGCTTTGTTGCAAGGAGAGGTTCCTGCATTAGTATTTTTGTTGTGTGTTGTGTGGTTGCTGATGAGTATTTCTTTCAAGATCTATGACCAACGCAGGCCAGATTTTGAGCGTGGAGGTAACATATGGACCTTACGTTTACCCTCTGCACAGAAGTAAATTTTCACCACATGGGAAAAGAAACAATCATAATTTACTCACAGTCCGAAGATGTAAAGTACTACATCAGTGTTAAGCATTATCATCACAGTGAAGTGAGTGGGTTTATAGTAAATAAATCAAAGAGACTTCATCTGAATTTACAGAACTACCACAATATATGTAGTTGAAAGAAAAAAATAATTACATAGTGTTTTATTTCATATCTTTCTTCAGGCACAGTGGGTTTGATACTCCTCTGACTGACACAAGTTTTACATTGATATAACTTGTGAGTCAATCATGATTTATACTGGTGTAAGACTCAGTGTATCTTTGTAATAACTCAAAACTTTCTAATGATTTAAAGATCATTTTCTGGTATTCCACACAGGAATTTTCTCCTTAGTATTGGGGATGACATTACTTCAGAATTCATGGGTTAATAATCTTGACACTATAAATAATGAGTTTGTGTATACATATATTTGTGTGTGTATATGCATATACACACTACATAGATAATGATATGGTGAACTTGTCCACATCATTCGATTTTGCTTTTACTTTTGTTACTCTCATTGGACTACACTGAGATGGTTTTATTTATATTTGCTCTTATCTGAGTGATTCGTAATCATACTTCAATATTTCTAATAAAATTTTCATTAAACCTCAGACTGTAGCTATTCTCTTTTATTCTTGTCAAAGAAAAAATAAAGTTTTATGAGGAACCTTTCGAGAACACTTGATTTTATCATTTTTATTAGTTTTTTGATCAACAACAAACATTAAGATTCTGAGCATAAAAGCCCAATACTTTAAATCTCAAATGTTCCCAAGCTTGAAAACTTAAAAGGAGGTGAAAGCCTCTCAGTTTGAGGAGTATCTAATAACTTCTATAAAAAAAGCTATTAAAAAAAAGGAATGAAGGACACACACATAATGGCTGTACCTTAATGTAACGATTGCATTTAAACAGAAACCTTTGGCTGAATTGCTTAGTAATGAAAAGCCATTTGGTATACATAATACCATATAATCAAAGTAGTAAGATACAACATTCAATTTTAAAGACCACACACACGCACCCAGAGTGGATGGATGGATATTTCTTGGGCAAATATGGCAGGTCAAATTGAACCTTCGTGCTAACAGCTTCCACTGACTTCTGGTAATATAGCTATTAGCTGCTCAGATTTAGACATCACGATGGCTCTTGCAGAAGGAAGCAACTATAACCTAGAACAAGGGGAACAGAGACAAGCAAAACTCTGTAGTCCTGCTGTAGGTGCAGAGGAATTCTGGGGGATTTTGCAGAAATTAATGTAATGTGCAGAATTTCCTCCCTCTCCCCCACCTGCCCCCCACCAGAAATGGGCTGCAGAGATGTTGGCCACCACTAGGGTCTGCTGGACCCAGCAGAGTCCAGCTTGCAAATGTAAGACAAGACTCGGGGAGAGGAGGGAACTGGAGCGTTTCCAGCAGCTGCAGTTCCCAGCATACCCTGAAGGAAGAAGGCGGTGGCACACAGGAAACTCTGTGGAAGCCTGAGACCCAGCATCAGGTTGTTTCTCCCTGTGGATTCCTGGGCTGGAGTGGAGGGGCAGAGGAGAGGGTGTGAGGGTCTGGGCCAGGGGGAGGGGGGAGAGGAGGAGCTCTGTACCTGGGCTCTGGTGGGATAAGAGTAGGGAGTGTTTGGGCCAGGGAGGACTCCATTTGCAGAATTTTAAAATATTGTGCAAAGAATTTTTATTTTTTTCTGGTGCAGAATTCCCCCAGGAATAAACTACTTGTAACAACATTTCTAGCTCAACTAGTATTTGTACCATAGTCTATCTGTGGTGAGGTTTTCCTCTCTATTTTTCATTTATTCTGCTCAAACTTTAATTTAGGTTAGCACCACTGATTTCAGCCCTGATTAGAAGGTTTAAAAAATAAAAAGGACTTTTATGCTTTTTTCCCCATAGACTATGTGTCTCTTCAAAATATTATATTTTATAATTTCTCAGCCAGCTCTATAGCTCTACAGCTGGCTGGAAAATAGGATCAATTTTTCACAGACATTTGCAAAAGCAAATATTTTTTGGTTGAACTGGCAAATTTAAAACACTTCTATTCCTTACTTATTTTCAGGTAAACTAGATCTGAATCAGTCTGCCTGCCACCTAACCTCCTGTTCCTTTCTTTCATAAGCTTGCTTCATTGAAGTGAATTTGGAATTAGTGACAAATGGTACGGAGTCCCCTAATTGAAGAGAAAATTATTTCTGACCAAGAGGATGTCAAAAGCGAAGCCGAGGTTATAAGCCTGAGCACTTGCTGGGTCAGTACTGCAATGAATTTGAGAAAAACCTAAAGACGAGAGTCTAATATTCTTTCCACTAGGCTACTCTCATTGAAAACTACCACAGAGAGTCAGTTCAAAAGATTGTAGGCTTGGTCACTGTTTTGTTAGGAACTGGCTCCGAGGCCAAAACTCATTCCATATGAGACACACAAGAGCTGTCCAGTGGCAACAGTCACTAGCCACTAGGGACCAGATTAACTTCGACAGGTGTTATCTCCCTCTTCTGCAGCAGAAGGGCTGGATCCATACCCATGTTCTGAACATGAAAAAACTGTATTCTATAGCCAGTTCCTTTCTGCCATTGATTTAATTTTGCTCTATAACATAAATAATATGATTTTGGTATGTAAAATAATGTTCTTTTCACAACAAGGTACAGGGATAACTCAGTTTCAATCATACTGATAAGGTTAATATTTTCAATTTAAAATTATTTGTTTTATTTCCATCTTGGGTAACAGAAATTTGAAGACCACAACACTCATAAAATAGTATTACAGTAGGTGACACAAACTGATAGAGGCAAGAGTTTTGAAAAAGCATTCCCTAAAGATCATTACTTACCAAAGACAACCTTTCTCCCTTTTCTGACCCTCAGTGCTGTCATTGTTCTAGTTATCATTATTTCAACAGCTATTATGGTATCTTAATTTTAACAGTATTGGCTGATTTAAGATAGCCAAAGAAGTGTAAGATGTAGATGATTCTTACTGCTCCCTTAGCTAAATGAAGAACAATGCCTACTACTGTGGATGGACAGAGCTAATGAGTAGGTGACGTACACTTCTAATTGTTAAGGTATGTCCTTCAATTATATGATAAAAAGAGAAGGAATTAAATTTGTTTTATGGTTATATCTATTATGAGGATTGACTGAGACTTCTGTTAATTTTAAATATTACAAGCCAAAGCCTGTGTGCTCATTTACACAATCTGAAGATTTGTCTTTCCATGTGGCTGGTAGAGTCCATGTCTCAATGTCCATTAGTAAGGTTAAATCCTACACTGTGACTTACACTCATACACAATGTCTTGCATCCGACAAAGTGGGTATTAGCCCATGAAAGCTTATGCTCTAAGACCTTAGTTAGTCTTTAAGGTGCCACAAGACTCTTTGTCACTCATACAAAATGCTAATTCCAGCCCTGTCCTAGGGGATGCTGCACTGACAAAAGCATCTTTCTTTGGAAAAGACAATAAACCAAATCCCTTTCTGTTGATTTCTGGTGGTTATCCAGATAAAAGAAAGTCCTTGGCCATTTTCACTAAAGTAATGGATAACTCATAGTGTATAATGGGTAGCATAGGTTTTTGGTGCTAAACAGCTGTAAGGTGCATTTGAACATAAAAATGAATCCCTAAATCTTTCTGAGTTTTAGCTTGAATTTATTATTCATCTGAAAATTCACATCGATAGTACATTGATCTTCATGATTTGCAGATCACTGATTAAAAAAGTTACTGTCATACAGAAGAAGCAAAAAGATAAAGTACAACAATGCCGTATGATTTAGATTACTAACTACATAATACAAATAGCAATAACAAATTGATAAAACACTAGAGTTGGTGGGTTTTGTTCCTGACAAAAAAAAACAACAACACAAGGTTTGGGTTTTTTGTTGCATTTCTCTTGAATTTGTTTTAAGGCTTTTGTTTAAAATCTAAAATTGCTTGTTCTGAATAAGTTTATCATGGGACATTGCATAAGTGTTGTTAACATTCACTCTGAGAAAAAGAACAGGGCTGAGGGTGTCTATATTTGATTTTTCTCTTCATTTCCAACACTGTTCATATTCAACACTTATTCCACTGGACTATTTGTTCCTGGTAAACACAGTAAATTTTGCTAAATCCTGCAATATATCCTGAGCAAACATTTTATAGCTAATTTTTTTAAAAAGTGTTGGTTGATTAAATTAGAAACTAGGATATTTCATACATTCTGAAAGTGTTGCCAGTGTACTATATGAAAAATCATCATTGTCCTAGTAAAAGTGAGACGTACGATCATTTACTACTCCCGCTGATGTTGCAATTTGTTTTTGTCACTATTAGTAGGGACATTCTCAGGTCCATAGCAGATTATAAAATTTTAGAGCTCAATGCTAGCAGTAACCCTGCAAATAAAATTAAAATATAGTAGCTACACAAGGACAAGCAGAATTAGAATAAAAACCAAAACTGATGGAAGAGCAATCAGAAAGAAATACATCTTTAAATAAAACAGAACCAAACCATCCCCTAATAGTTAAACGGTTCTAAAGTGTATTAAGAGCTTGACTGATGGCTAATGAATGAACTTGGTATTGTAAATGGTGAATTAGTTATGTGTGCCCTTTAAAATGCCTTCCTACAAACAGAGCTGTTTGTTTTCACAAAAAGGTCAGCATGTTTATAACTTAATATGGGAACCTTCATCGTTTCCCCGCATAAACCACCGGGTTTGCACTCACATGGGTTTTTAATCTTTCTGTTCAGGAGTGACTTGCCTTATGCATTGCAGAGCCTGCTAAACACCAAACTGAGCCATATTAACTTCACCCTGAGGCACAAGAAATTAAAATCATGCAAGCTAGTAATATTTTGATGTGCTCTCAACTACCGCATTGTTTGATTAATATTTTCTGTTGGTGCGTGATGGGCAAGGAAGCACAGGATGATCATTTACTCACTCCCAAGGCCCACTGCCTTCCTAACTACCATGACTAACCGAGTAATGCAACCTGCTTGCTACCCAAAGACATGTGGGTGGTTTGCCTAACACGTGATACTTCATGTTATTACCCCCTAACTGATTGCCTAGGGGTGAACAAAATATTATCCGATCAGGATTCAGCAGTGGGACAAAGAAGAAACATACTACCCTCATAAAACAAACTGTTTAAGAAGAAAGAAGATGCAGGGTTTTTTTGTTTCAGGAACAGCCTTTAACTGATGTCTCTTTCCACTGGCTAACAATGCCGTAGAAGCCCATATAACTTTCAGTCATACTTTTTTGATATAGGAAATCCTTCATAACCAAAACCTAAGCAGTAATATATTTTCCCAGCTGTTACTGCAAATGTTGCCTGTTGAACTGCTTCTCATACATGCTAATGAACAACAATTGTTTTCTCTCATCTCTTCTCCTAATCTGCCGCTGTGTAGAAAAATATGGCAATTTGCTCTCCAATACAGATCATAACGGGCACTTCTTTTAAGTGCCACTATACACAATTCCAAATATGCTGAAGAGCTCTTCAAAAGGACCTCAGAAAAATTGTAAAACCCTCTCCTGCACCTTGTATATGCCAAAAGGCAGCACCTTAGACAAGGATCATGATGTGCTTCCACACACTGGAAGGAAAAATAAAAACAGGACACATTCCTGGAGATCATACAGGAAATCCAGAACAACTATCAAAAAATCCCATGACAGCCATCCAATGCAAAACCAAAAAATTGAACCTATTACAACAACTCCACAACCAGGAGCCGCCCCACCATCTCCTGGAGAAACCTAAACGCTATTACTCAACACATGGATACTACCGCAAGACTCCATCATCATCACCTTATTAAGACTATTCCATACCAGAACTGAAGTATATGTACTCTCCAAGGAACTGAGCTTCTGCCCTGCCACAGAACCTGATACAATACTAATATGCGGAGAACTAGATAAATTCTTCTGCCAGCTCCTCATCAAGGAATTCTTTAATTACAAAGACACCACAATCTAACCACCTCATCCCCATCCTGTCCTAAGAAAAAAATATTTTAGTGGACACCCCTCAGCGGAGGAAACCACACACTGGATCATCACATCAATTTCTTCAGGAAAATAAAAACACAGATTTTAAAATCCTCAACCGATATTATATCTGCCACAGTCTCTCTGCCACTTAAAGGATAGCTATATAGTCTCTGAAATCCAACTACCAGATAGCGATCAAACCTGCAGACAAAGTGTGCACTATTATAGTCCTTAATCCTGATGACTGCATCAGTGAGGTCAGCAGACAACTCTCTGATACCACCTACTATAAAGAACTCAAAGACAATCTCAGACCATAATTCACACAGGAATTTAAAGATGCCATCAAATCCTTCCCCAAACAAATCCAAGAAAAGCTCTACAACCCACAGATCCACCCCAGGGACCTTCTACATGCTCCCTAAGATACATAAACAAGGGAATGCAGACAGACGCAACATACCTGGTCATGGCACTCTTACTGAAAGATCAGGAGGACTCATAGAAATCATCCTTAAATCACTAACCAAACAAAGGGCCAGCTTCTTCCAAGACACTACCTACTTCCTTCAGAAATTCCACAACACTGACAACTTCTACCAGAACACTATCCTTGACACCACACAAGTCATCTTCCTATACACCAACGTTCCTCATCATGGCAACCTCACTGCCTGCCTCAAATACATACAAGATAATGCATAGGCTCAGAAAGTCACCCAAAAAAACATCAAACTTCTCCTTTTCATCCCCACTCACAACAACTTCACATTTAATAACAAACACTTTGTCCAAACACTGGGAAAAGCAATGGATACTAGGAGGACACTCCAATATGCCAACTTCCTCCTGGACCACCTTGAAGAATTTCTGGAAAAATGCACCACAAAACTAATGATATATCTGAGATATAGTTCTCTAGAAAACTTCCTCACCAGCATCAACTTCTTGGTCACCACAAGCTACAATAGAAGCACACAAACATCTATATAAAAAGAGACTGATTAATTATCACCCTTACCTCTACACATCCAAAAATCATTGTTGACATATCCAAAAATCTGTTATCTACAGCCAGGCACTCAGCTACCACATACTTTGTTCCAAAGACTGAAACATATATAGAATATCATCAAACAATTACAACTCATATTTGAAGACAGCCACATCCTGCAAGAAACCTTTCTCAAACTTCCTCTTCTGGCCTTCAAACAACCGTTCCACGTCCCCCAAACTTGTGAAGTTCATCATCAACAGCAAGTTCCCCATAGACCAGGACACACCAGCTCAAACAGGCACCTGATCCTCCCAGAACAGATAGATAGAAAACATACAACAATATCTCTACTGCTATGATGATGAATACTACCGACAACACATCTTTCAGGATTCATGTGTCCTCTGTATACTTGTCAGATGTGGGGCTCCTCATCCAATGTGTCAAATGCTCCAACAGCAGCCTTGTGGGTGAAACCAAACCTCTATGCTCTTGAATCAATTCATAAAGAAAAATAATAAAACACAAAAACACCTTAACACCTGTAGGCAAATACATTATACAAAGCCATCACTCCATATCTGATCTTTCAATACCTGTTCTCAAAGGAAACCCAAACTAGCCAAAGATTAACATTTTCAAAAGCACCTATATGCCTTAGGAGCCTATCTCCCATTTTCAAAGTGACTTAGGAGCCTAAGACTCCTTGCAAGTCAATTGGTCTAAAGTTCCTAAGTGCCCAAATCACTTATGAACAGATTTAAAATGGTATTTAGGCACCTAAAGATGCAGATACATGCCTAATGGGATTTACGAAGACACTTATGTGAATTAAAAACCTAATTCCTGTAGTTATGTCAATTGGAGAAGCTCTCTCACCAACATAGTGCTATATGCACTGGCACTTAGGTTGGTATAACTTACATCGCTCAGGAAGGTGGCTTCATCACACCCTAAGCAACATAAGTTATACCGCAGTAAGTGATAAGCTATGTCTAACTAAGGCAATTTTGAAAATCCCACCATCTGCATCTTTAAGTACCTAAATACCTTTATACACTGATATTTAGGTATTTTTATATATTTTACCCACTTTTTGTATATTTCCCTCTTCAGAGCAGAGTCTGGGACCAAACCCTCTGTTGTACAGAATCAAGCCTTTTATAAACTAGGCTCACTCTGTTTAAACTAAGCTGTAAAACAGCCTAATTTGAAAGGGAGGAAAAAGTCTTTGTTGCAAATGCAATGGAAAAAGGTCCCTCATGTGGTTATTTTGTTATTTACTTAGTACTCAAGCTTTTAGCCTACATTTTACACTCCCAAAAAATAATTATTAACTTTGCTTAGCTTAAAGCATTTTTCAAATGTGTTAACAAAAGAAAGGAAATGGTTCTAATATTTTTTTTAAAAAAACAGCAACTTGCTTGTCTCTGTGTCTTTGTAATTAAAATATGACCATATAGATCATTGTTGCTACCACTGTTAAATAATTCCAACAAATCTTGTTCAAAGTGAGTCGAATAAGGTGTCTATGGAAAAGTTATGATTTGCTGAATATGATTATCCTATTTGTATGTATGTATCATTTTTGTATCAAGTTATTAATATTGACTGTTTATCCATATTTCAAATATATTTGCTATTTGGTAATACCAACAAGCTTTTTAGCCAGTGAAGGGACTATTATGTTGAATGGCCCGTCAAAGAGCTCTTAATTCACAATGGACCATGGAAGATGCCCATCGACACCTGATGGACTTTCATGTGAACGTTCTGAATATGGGTAATGGCCCCTGCTATCACTCAGCAGAGCACACAAGGACATGTGACTGGCCCATGTGACTTCAAACTCTGTCTTGTTACCTGTATTGTTCCACAAACTGGACTGAAGGCTTTGTTTGAAACAATGAGTTTTCCTTCACACAACAGAAACAATAAATAGCCTTGGAAACACCTCCATTTTGCCTCTTTCCTTCTATGATCTCTGGATTATGGACTTATACTAATGATAGCACTCTAACCAAAGGATTGAGGACTTTCCAAATCATTTGGGAGTAACCAGACACTTGACTTAAGCCAGCAGTTTATTCCATCACTGCTATAAGCATGATCCAAGAACCTTGCAATTATGATATGTATTTGATTAACCAGTTTTAACTCTCACCTTTCTTTCTGTTTATAAATAAACTTTTAGATATTAATACTAAAGGATTGGCAACAGCGTGATTATTGGGTAAGAGCTGAATTATATATTGGCCTGGGTATGTAGCTAGTCCTTTGGGATCAGAAGAACCCTTTGTTTGATTAAATTGGTTTTAAAGTACCACTCATCATTAAGTCTAATGTCTGGGTGTTGAATCCAGGACTGGAATACATAAGGAGGCTGTATTACTGATTTCTTGTTAGCAGTGTGGCAAGACAAAAGCTTACTTTTGTTGCGGGATTGGTATATCTTATGGTAGAACAACCACCAGTTTCGGGGTGTGTCTGCCCTATTTCTCAGCAGTTTAACCTAAATTTGGTATTCTCAGTTGTGATCCACTGAGGCACAGTGACAGCCTCCCTAAAGATATTTGCAAAGTCTAATGAAGCTGAAGCTCCTGAACTTATGTTTATTATTATGACCTTGACTGGGCAGTACTGTAGGGCCTGTAAGTTTGACTGTGTCACGGCAACAGCCCCAGTTACAGTCAACATGAATTAAAAGAGAGAGGGAGAGGAAAAAAACCCATGCACCAAGGCATAATACAACCACTTATTGACACAGGATAGCCAGAAACTTCCTCTATAATTAGGTTATTCAATAATCTCCACTGTAAGGTTAATTATTGCACATTGCTGTGAAGTTTCCACTGCTGGACACTGCAACTGGACTAGTTGTATTACAGCAATTCCTATGCTCCTCTTTCTCCTACTCCACCCCCAAAACACCATACATTTTCCATATTTTTCTTCTGGAGCTCAGTTGTGCAAGAAATTTTGTCCCCAGGAAACAGTGGAGCAACAAACTTTTCTAACAATGAGGTAGGTCCTGTTATGATATTGTGAGGTCAAATTAAATGTTCTCCCAGCTTTAATAAACCCAACTTTAAACCCCAACAAATCAGTGCTCAGGTTTTGAAACCCACATGAAAACATATGCACACATCTGATGTACACATCTGCAACGCACGTGTGCACACAAACTGGGATTGGTATGTGCATGGACTAATACCAGTGTACATACTTATAAGCCAAACATACACACAAATGTTGTCACGTTTCAAAATCTGAGCCTAAATTGATTTCTGGTTGAATATGTGTTGTGAGCATGTCAACTGGCTGTGCAGCATTTTGTACTGTAATGCGTACTACATGCAGACCCTGTTTATGGTTCAAATCTGCTATTGGGAGGACACATAAGTACAGCTCTCAATTGTCTAAAGAACTGCATGCATCATCACAGAAGCAGGGAACAGTTGAATCCTTAACTCCTAACTATGCAAATCTGGATCTGGAAAAAGTTTTCAGATGCACTGAGCCCAGGCACCTGCCAGAGCTCAATCATTAGTTATGCCAACAATAGAAAAAATTCCTAAACTGAAGTATGCAATGTTGGTTCAAAAGTGTTCTGATCTGTCAAATAAAAAACTGGCTCCCAAGTTATTACTGAAGCTGAATTTACCAAAATATCACCCTGAATGAAACAATGTTGTTCTCTGAAACACCAATAGGTTTACTAAAGATTGTAAGTCAAATCACAAGTTAACAGTTAAATAAAACCCTAGCAACAGAGTTCACAATTTTCAGTAGTAATGACTGTACCTGTGGATCTATGATACTGATTATAATGATACTATAGCCAAATTATTGCCCTGCATATAACACTTTTCTTTGCCCATAATATGCAATTTATATTAATTTAGTAAGAAGAAATAGCACGCACATGAAATCACTCACTAATATCTATGGGTCTTCCTATTTACAGGTCCAACTCAGCATAAAAACTCACTGTTGAATTTTGGTATGTTTCATATTTCCCTCTCCCCAGTTTTTACAGCAGAGAAAAAGTACAGGGAGGTTACAGTACCTAGAAAAGAGAGACTCTTGAATGTAAATTGCTGGAGCTGACACCGTGAGCTCCTACACAATGTCAGACACAATAAAAAGCACTGACAAGCAACTAAATTCTGTTAAGAGTCCCATTTCTGTTTTTTCCAATGTCCTCGCTGAACAGTGCAAACATCAATGTAAGGCCATGCCTACATTACAAACTTCAGCCAGCATACCTATGTCGGTAGAGGTGTAATCCCTGACTGACATAGCTGTGCCAGAAAAAGCCTCTAGCCTAGATGCAATTATATATTGGCAAAACTGCACTGTTACTAGTGTATCTTATTTTGCTAGATCGGAGATGCCGGGGCTGAAAAAAACCTATGCCAGTATAAGCACAGTATTTCCAGTATGAGATGCATCCACACTACGAGTGTTTTGCCTGGATACTATGCTGTTATAGCTATAATGGCAAAGTCTTCCAAGCGTAGACCTGGCCTTAGGCACTGACAACATAGGGGAAAACCATGCAGGAAAAGAAAGCAACTATAACATTATGCACTATGAACTACGAGAGACATTAATTCAGTTCTAACCTGCTGGTGCAAAGGTATCAAACTACAAAACGCATTGGCCTGATTGTTTTTTAATTGTATACAAATTTACTTTCATTGTCTTTTGTTCATTCAAGTGTCTTTCACACTAAGGGGGCCAGAATATTTAAGCCCTTATGTAGTTTATGTTGAACTTTCATGGATTTCTAGGTTTAGCATCAGGTGTGAAATGAAGGTAGTTTTGCTGGTTAATCAAAAATTATTAGAGGATTGGGATTGTCAGCCAGGGAAGCAATCACTTTTTGATGAAATGTGATGTGAAAAATGAATTCCAGGGCTGCAAATGAGAAGTTTGTATTTGGTGTTCTTATGACTCTCTGTAAATGTATATCTAATATATTTATAGAACACATAGCAAATGTTAACTCACTGCAATTCAAGTAAAAAGCAGCTTTTCAGTCTGCATGTGCCAGTGTGAATCACTAGCAGTTTCCAATCCAGGGGACAATATCTTTTAGCTGACAGACCAATATTTTAATGGTCAGTGCTATTATTGCAGTACTTCTGTTATAAATGAATATATATATTCAGTGGCCTTTATCTGGAAATCTCAAAGGACTCAAAGTAACATTACACTCACTTTATGGTGTGTAGGGACACACAGGTTAAGTGGGAATGGAACTCTAGGATCATGACTTACTCTCAGATTCTCTACCCATAACAATTCATTCTGTCCCATTTCACCTAGCAGCGGTATCCCACTGTCAGAAATTCATCCCAGGTCCATTAATGAACCCCTAACTAGCTGTGCCATCATGTTAGCCAGTATAAACCATAAACTTGAATCCAGGATTAACCTATTAACTGAAATATTAATGCAGTATTCACACAGACAATACTCAGAGATTCCCTCTAAGCCTGTAAATGGATGGCATTGGTTGAAGCGACTTACAGCATTTACAGGATCACCTAGGACAACAGAACAGTCCAATACTATATACAGCAAACTCAGTCAATCTGCTTTTGTAAACGGGAGGATTTTGTTGTGTGAGGTAGTGACAGATATTGCAATAAAAAATTGTATTTGTCAACAAAATGGCTATTAAAGGTGAAAAAAATCCATTGAGGCGAATGAGCTTGTTGACAGGGATCTTAAGTTATTATAGGATGTCCAATACCCTGAATTTTCATCTTCTGCATATGGGCCAGTAAAGTTAAGCCCGGTCTACACTAGCGGGAGTGTGGGGGTCCACCTAAGATATGCAACTTCAGCTACATGAATAACGTAGCAAAACTCGGCTCATCTTAGGTTGACTTACCTGGCGTCCTCATGGTGGCAGCGGGCTTCCGCGTCGACTCCCCTTACTCCTCTCGGCAAGCTGCATCTCCAGAGTTGACAGGGAGCACCTTTGGGGATCGATTTCTCACGTGTAAACAAGACGCGATAGATTGATCCCTAATAGACAGATCGCTACCTGCTGATCCGGTGGGTAGTGAAGACATAGCTTTAGTCTTTTTTCAGACTGAAGTTTATTAAAAAAATTGGAATGGTTTTTTACAAATTGTAAATTTTGCAATAACATTTTCATGCAGGCTTTAAACAATTAGCAGCAACGGACTTTGAAACAAGCAAAGCCAAAGCTATTTTCTGAATACTGCTAGTTCAGCCAAAGCCACGGGATGTTCAGTGTTTGGAGATTTTATTCATCCTCTCCTAACCTGAGACTTCTGGCTTTACATCAATTTGTGAAAAATCTAAGAAGTAACATACTGTATCTGGAGCAGTTTCAAATTCATCTGACAAATTCACCTGAAGGAATGACTAATAATCTCCTTTAACGTAATAGAGAAAGCCTTCCAGACTCATTCTATAAACCAGATCCCTAGTTCAACTAATCTCTTTTGTTGCTATGACACACTCCAACTGATCACTACTGTCACTTTAGTCTTGCATGCCTTGAATTCACATAGTCCTAGCCTTACCTGCACTAAACGAGATACCCAGGGCATCTATATACAAAGTTCTAGAAGTTAATTCACCTATGATATTTATTCCAGACAGTTAGGACAATTACCTGACCCACTTTGAATTCAAATAGTTTGATTCCCCTCACAACGCTGTAAATTGGGAATAATTTCATTGAAGTTAATGGAATTATAGTGGTACAGTGCCAGGGTAAGTAACAAGAAAATTGGAGCCAAATATGTAGATACAACAAATTGATGAGGGGGAGTGAGCACAAGGAAACAATTAGACAATTCTGGCCAGCACAATAAGCAGTGATCACATACAAGCTGCCTATCTGCGGACCTCTAGTCATGTGCACAGCTCCCGTTATTTCAGTGCTTCAGATTTCAGAGGGACTAGTCGCCTGAGTAAGCATTCAATTCAGCACTAGAATGTGAGGTCATTCTTGTGACAGCAATACAGAGCTTCTTACATTACTCTAGTGTAGACTATTTATGGGACTAATGGCTTTCAGGATGAGGATCCAAGTTAAGATGGGACATGACGAGCAAACATTGGAAGCAGGACAGGGTTTACAACTATAAAATCACTATTAAGACAATATTCACATCTTGAGGGTTATGTAATATCTTGGGTGTTCTGTTTTGTTATTTCAAACTATTTCAAAACAGGAGAAACCCTAGTAGTCCTACCCATTTATAGGCCTTTCAGAAAAAGTGGCTTTTTAAGGAGAGGAACATTGGTGTTACATTCTCAGCACCTTAAAAATAAACATACCTTTTTACAATATATTAAGTGATTGCAAAAGCCTTATTAGTTCTTTGTACAGTGCATCAGCAAGGATTTCTCCTAATTAAAAACCATCCAAAACTTGTAGCAACTCTACCTTCATGAAGTCAAAATCTCCTTACTACCCATCTATTAATAGTCTTTAAGGGAGGCAATAAGCATGCTAATAACAATAAGCCAGTCAATCTAGTGTACTTAGATTTTCAGAAGGCCTTTGACAAGGTCCCTCACAACAATCTCTTAAATAAACTACGAATCCATGAAACACAAAAGAAGGTCATCTTATAGATCAATAACTGGTTGATGGATAGGAAACAAAGGGTAGGAATAAATGGCCAGTTTTCACCTTAGAGAAAGGTAAACAGCAGTATCCCACAGGATCTTTACTGGAAACTGTGCTGTTCAACGTCTTAATTAACCATCTGGAAAAGAGGGTGAATAGTGAAGTAGCAAAATCTGCAGATGATACAAAATTATTCAAAATAGTTAAGTCCAAAGCTGTTAGGAGTTATAGAAGGATCACACAAAACTGTGTGACAGAGCAATAAAATGGCAGATTAAATTCAATACTGATAAACAAAGGTATTGGCAGCCTCTTCCCAGTGCGGGATCTGAGATGGACCTTAGCACTCCTTTGCCACTAAGCCCCTGCTCCTCCTCTTCCTCCCCAAGATCCCACCCCTCACAGCCCTTTTGAGCCACACCCCAGATCTGGACAGTGCGCAGCACTGCCCACAGGGCATGGGGAGCTGTGACAATAGGGGGAGGGGCCCAGGAGCCCAGGCCAGAGTGGGTCATTCCGGCCGTTGTTGGTTGGCTTTGGGTGGCGTGCCCCAGTGAGCAGGGACACGGTCCAGGGGCTCTTCTCGGGCACCCCTGGTCCCTCACCCAGGCTTACTCCTTCACTGCTGCTGAAGCTGGGCACGCAGCCTGCACCCACCACTCTTGGAGAATGGCAGCTACAATGGAGTGGCTACAAAATGGGGGCTAAGACAAATTTTGGGTTGGCTATCACCCCCACAAGGTTTCCTCCAGCGCCACCCTGGATGATAAATGCCAAGTAATGACATGGAAAAATAATCACAACTATACACATATAATGATGGAGTCTAATCTAAATAAATTGTTACCAAGAAAGAACTTGCAGTCATTATGGATAGTTCTCTGAAAATTTCCGTTCAATGCACAACAGCGGTCAACAAAGGCTGTTAGAACAATTAGAAAAGGGACAGAAAACAAGACAGAATATATAATGCCACTGTAAATCAACTTTGTATCACACTTTGAATGCCCTGTCCTGTTCTGGTCACCCCATCTCAAAAAGGATATAGTGGAACTGAAAAAGGTTCAGAGAAGGGCAACAAAATGATGAAGGGTATAGAACAGCTTCCATATGAGGAGAGACTAAAAAGATTAGGGCTGTTCAGCTTAGGAAAGAGATGACTAAGACGGGATGTAATAAAGATGTATAAAATCATGAATGATGTGGAAAAACATGAATAGAAAAGCGTTTAATCTTTCACACAATTAAAAAGAAAAAAAACAAAGGGGTCATCCAATTAAATCAATAGGCTGCAAACTGCATACAAACAAGAGGAAGAATTTTATCACAAAATGCACAATTCTGTGGAACTCACTGCCCTGGGATGTTGTCATAGCCAAAAAGTATAACTGAATAAGTTCACAAAGGATTGGTCCCTCAATAGCTATTAGCCAAGATGGTCAGGGACACAACACCATGCTCTTGGAAACCCTAAACCTCCCACTACTAGAAGCTGAGAATAGAAAACAAAGGTGGATTACTCCATAATTGCCCCATTCTCTTCACTCCTAATGCTCTGGTATGGGCCACTGTTAGAGATGGAATATTGGGAGCATGGTCCAACTCAGAATGGCTCTTCTTACAACTAGAACCATCCCTTCCTTGATTTAGTGGGACAGATGGTTTGGTATGTTCTGTGGTCTCACCAGTTTTTGAATCATAAATGTTGTCAGATCAGATCTGTAGTTTGCAGAGTCCAGCATACTGCCTCCGGTGTCTGATGCTGAAAAGATGCAAGAACCTTCCCCTAGTAATGCATGTAATGAACTGTGAAATGCTTTGCAAGGAAAAGGTCCCTTTCCCAAGTCCCTCCAGCCTATCAGCCAATGCTGTGAAGCATGAGGTTTGATTTCCCTCATATCATCATTTTAGACTGTACAGCTGCAAACATTATTAATGTTCATAAAATTACCCATTAGCCAATATTATTTCACTAAGTAGAATATAATTAGTTGATTAAGAAGCTGTTTTGATAATTGATGTCAGTAACACCATGCAAGATCTCTATAACCTGCAGCAGTACAATAACCAAGGGGGAAAACTAATTGTTTTTAGGTTATTTGGCATTTCATTTACTCAATAAAATGTTTTTTCCCCATCAGATAAATACAATATTGCAAAGCCCCATATTCTAGAAGTTTTTCAAGGAATTATGTGCTCCACATGCCTTTATATCTGAAGTGTCATGTGCTGCTTTCATTCTGAAGAAAACAATGGGTAGCATGAAGCTAATGACTTTGTAGTAGGGCTGTCAATTAATCGCAGTTACCACAAATAATAAACTCAAAATAACAATTAAAAAATTAATCATGATTAATTGCAGTTTTAATTGCACTGTTAAACAATAATATAATATCACTTGAAATTTATTAAATATTTTTGGATGTTCTACATTTTCAAATATATCAATTTCAATTACATCACAGAATACAAAACATATAGTGTTCATTTTATATTATTTTTATTACAAATATTTCCACTGTAAAAAAAGAAAATAATTTTCACTTCACCTCATACAAGTACTGTAGCACAATCTCTGTTGTAAAAGCGAAACTTACAAATGTAGAATGTTTTTAACATAACTACACTCAAAAACAAAACAATGTAAAACTTTAGAGCCTACAAGTCCACTAAGTCCCACTTCTTGTTCAGCCAATTGCTAAGACAAACAAGGTTGTTTACATTTATGGGCTATAATGTTACCTGCTTCTTATTTACAATGTCACCTGAAAGTAAGAATAGGCATTTGCATTGCACTGTTGTAGCCAACTTTGCAAGGTATTTATGTGTTAGATGTGCTTAACATTCATATGCCCCTTCATGCTTTGATTTGTAGACTGCCACTATCTTTTGTTTATCTTTTTTACAATGCAAATATTTGTAATAAAAATAATATAAAGTGATCACTCTACATGTTGCAATTGAAATCAATATATCTGAAAATGTAGAAAAACATTCACAAATATTTATAATAAATCTAAATTAGTATTCTATTATTGTTTAATAGTGTGATTAAAACTGTGGTTAATTGTGATTAATTTTTTAATCGTTTGACAGCCCTATTTTGTAGCTTGATTTGGAACACAGGGACAGTACTCATAGCTTTTCTTCACTGATTTGCTTCTGCCACACTCGCTCTCAATTTACTACTAGATCACAGCTCAAACTGAAAAACCAGGAACTTCGTCCCAGTCCTATCTTAAGTCATTCAAGTGCATACCATTGCAAATTTAGTTGCCGTCTCAGCACAGAAGAATGCCCAGTAAATATCACTATGATGCACAGTAGAATTCCTGCCTTCAGTCAGATTCACATGTAACAAAACATCTTGCACCGACAACTCAGAAAAAAAAACATGGGGCGCGCAACATCATCTTGTCAGCTAAAAGGCATGTGTAGTGGAAGATTGTCTTTATTTTCCATGTGCAGTAACAAAACAAGTAAGGGCAGGGACACCTCAAAAGGCATGATCTTGATGTCCTCAAGATTGTAGCTGACAGCTAGAGTTGTTCCTTTCTCTGTAGCTTGCCTGATGGCTGTTCAATTGCATTTAGGTGGGAGAGAAGGCACCCTAGTGCTATACAGTATATGTTGCCTTTATCTAGTACTAAATAGTCATATTGTGATAACACCAGGAGGCCCAAATCAGGTCCACTGTGTTAAACAGGTTTAAGATTAGTAGTCGTGTTAGTCCGTATCCGTAAAAAAAACAAGGAATGGTTGTGGCACCATAGAGACTGAACAACATACTAACCCACAGCAACCTTCCTACCAGCACTACAAAAAGACTGATTTTGCATGGACTCCACCTGAAGGTCGAAACAGCAGACTGGATTTCTATATAGATTGCTTCCGCCACCGTGCATGAGCTGAAATTGTTGAAAAGCAGCATCACTTGCCCCATAACCTCAGCCGTGCTGAACACAATGCCATCCACAGCCTCAGGAACAACTCTGACATCATAATCAAAAAGGCTGACAGAGGTGCTGTTGTCATCATGAATAAGCTGGAATATGAACAAGAGGCTGCTAGACAGCTCTCTAACTCCACATTCTACAGGCCATTATCCTCTGATCCCACTAAGAATTACCAAAAGAAACTACACCATCTGCTCAAGAAACTCCCGGAAAAAGCACAGGAACAGATCTGTATAGATACATGTCTAGAACCCCAACCAGGGGTATTCTATTTACTACCCAAAATCCACAAACCTGGAAATCCTGGATGCCCCACCATCTCAGGCATTGGCACCCTAACAGCAGGATTGTCTCGCTATGTGGACTCTCTCCTCAGGCCCTACACTCCCAGCTATCTTTGAGACACTACTGATTTCCTGAGGTAACTACAATCCATCAGTGATCTTCCAGAAAACACCATCCTGGCCACTATGGATGTAGAAGCCCTCTACACCAACATTCCACACAAAGATGGACTACAAGCCATCAGGAACAGTATCCCCAACACTATCACGGCAAACCTGGTGATTGAACTTTGTGACTTTGTCCTCACCCACAACTATTTCACATTTGGAGACAGTATATACCTTCAAGTCAGCAGAACTGCTATGGGTACCCACATGGCCCCACAGTATGCCAACATTTTTATGGCAGACTTAGAACAACGTTTCCTTAACTCTCATCCCCTAATGCCCCTACTCTGCTTGCGCTATATTGATCAGCCCCCAACTTAAACCTCTCCAACGCATCATCAAAGACCTACAACCTATCCTGAAAGATGATTCCTCACTCTCTCAGATCTTGGGAGAAAGACCAGTCCTCATTTACAGACAGCCTCCGAACCTGAAACAAATACTCACTGGCAACCACACACCCACACAACAAAAACACTAACCCAGGTACCTATCCTTGTAAAAAAAGCCCAATGCCAGCTCTGTCCACATATTCAGTCAGCCGACACCATCATAGGACCTAATCAGATCAGCCACACCATCAGAGGCTCTGTAGCAGGGTGCTGGTGCAGAGGCACCTAATCAGCCCCGGCTCAGCCAGCCCCAATCAGGGAAGATAGATTGGAGCTGGGGAAAGCCTGATGCCTTGCCTGTGGAGTGGCTATACCTGCTGGCCTGAGGGCTACAAAGGCTAGAAGGAGCCAGAAGGTAGAAGGGAAATGGCCAGGGCAAGGTCAGTCTCCCGGCTGAGGGCTGCTATATTTGTGAGGTGCCAAGTAAGCCTATAATATTGTACATAGCTTAACACTGGTGGTGGGCACTGCTCTTGTAAATAATAAACACACAGGTGCTGCCCTGTTGAAGCGTCTCTGAGCTTTATTTGGGCAGCCAGCGGGCTGCAAGAAGAGGGGAGGCAGCAGACCCTGTTACAGGCTCATTCACCTGTACACCTACCAATGTGATATATGCCATCATGTGCCAGCAATGCCCCACTGCCATGTACATTAGCCAAGTCAAGCATGGCTGGAAGAGCAAAGGGGTGAACGCTCCTGCGGTGTGGCCAGAGGAGCAAGGGGCGGGGATGTCAAGGCAGCAGCCAGAGGATCAAAGAGCGGGGCATGACAGTGGCCTGCGTAGCCCCTTCAAAAATCTAATATGGCCCTTGTCTCAAAAAGTAAGGAAACCCCGTCTTAAAACAAAATACATTTTTTTATTTAACAGTTGGAATAAAGAATTACAGAAAAAAAATTACTATAAAAGAACAAACAGCCTGCCCACATATTTACTCTCACCTACTCTTACGCTTCACTACAGGTGAAGTTAGGCTTTCTGCTTAAATTTCAGGAAGAAAACAGACCAGTTCACAATCCTACCAAGCCCAGATCCCCCTGTATGCTTGTCTATCTTATGTACTTATATAGCTTCCATTACTGTAGTATCGGAGCACCTCAAAACCTCGAATTCCTTTCTTCTCACAACACCACTGTACAATTATCCCCTTTTTTAAATGGGAAACTGAGGCATGCAGATGCTAACTGACATGCCTGACAGCACACAGGATGTCTGTAGCAGAACAGGGACAGAACAGGGTCAGAACAGGGAATTGAACCTGGTATCCCATGTCAGCGGCTACTTAAAATATTTTAATTGCTTTCACTCAAAAGGACAAATGCATCTATTGCTAAAGACTTTTTTCATTATGTTGAGAAGTGCAGGAGGCTTTGGTTTATAAATAGCTAGATGAAAATGAATTAAAGTAGGGGAAGAACTTATTTCTGTGGTTTTAAATTATTCATATCAATGGCTGTTCACCATATACAACCTCATTAAAGTCTGAATTTTTCTGCATCCTCAACTGATGTAGCCTTGATTGGTTTGCCTATTTTTTCTTTTTTTTTTTTTTTCAGTAAATGCCTCTCTTTTTATCTCTATCCCCAAGCTAAAACTTCAGTTGAAAAAATTTCTACCACCTCCAACTGCTACTTAATTTTCCTAGAAAAGTCAGGAATTGTAAACCAGCTCTTTTGTATATAGGGTGAATCAGCAGGATTTACAAATAAGCATTGGGATGAGCTCTACAATTTGGAATCTGTGGCTAACCCAATTATGAATCTGTTGAATAAAATGGAACTCCTCGCCTTTAGCAAAACAGAGTAGATTGGAGAGGTGGCCAAGGTTCACCATCCTTTGGCTACCTTCTACCTTCTTGGAACTGCTAAGGACAATGGAAAGCAGAGAATATGTTAGAACATATGTTGTTGAAATGCTCCTTACCGACATCTAGGTTTCCAGTGTATGGCTTCATCACTGAGTAAGCTGGGTCTCCCAGGATCACAGTGGGCATTTCCACTTCCCTGATGGTGATCTTCTGGCCTGGAAAGAAAGTCCCCACTTGCAGCTTTCTGCACAGGCCAGGGTTTTTAAAGATACGTGCGTCACGCACCTTTCCACTCCATCAAGCATTAATGTCATTGAAACGCCCATGGGGATCCACTAGCACCTACAAAACCATTGAGAAGTACCCCTTATGATTTATGTACTCTGAGCCAAGGTTGGCCGGGGCAACAATAGGGATGTACGTCCCATCTATGGGCCCAGCACAATTAGGGAAGTCCATTTCTGCAAAGCCATCCAAAATGTCATGCACATTACCAAGAGTCATGGTTTTGTGCAACAGGATGCAATTAATGGCCTTGAGTTACCACAGCACCAATGGTCTATCGCCTCATCCAAACTGATTCACAACCAACCAACAGCGTCTGGAATTGTCAGCTTCCACAATGCGATTGCCACACACTTCTCTACAGTAACTGCAGCTCTCAGTCTGGTGTCCTTGTGATGCAGGTCTAGAGAAAGCTCAGCACACAGTTCCATGAAGGTGGCTCTCTGCATCCAAAAGTTTTGAAGCCACTAGCCATCATCTCAGACATGCATAACGATACAATCATGCCATTCTGAGTGAGTTTCCCTAGCCCAAAAATGCTGTTCCATAGTGCTCAGCTCCTCAGTTAATACCAAATGCAATCAAATGTTATTTATTTCCATGTCAGCCAGCTCATCAAACATCTCTGACTGCATCTCTCTTTGCAAGTTTAAAAACAGATGCACTGCCACATACAATATGCAAGTGACAACTATCAGAGTAGGGGACCACAGTGCAGGATACATTCCTGCTTCTAGATACGGCAGGGAAAGCAGCCAGTCAGCAGGGGTTTTAAAAAATGCCACAAAAGAAACAAGGAAGTAATGGGGTTTCTGGGATATGAAGCAGTGCTTCACAGGGCATTGAGCAGGAACCGAAAATGCCTTCCACTCACACACACCTCTTCCCACAAGACCTATCGAGAGAGCTGCACTGTGGAATAGCTGCCTTAGAGCGCTGCTTTCGTAGGCGGTGGAAGTGCTGCTAATGTAAACACTCTCTGAAGCCTGAGGAATTAAGTGAGTGCAGAAACCAGCACTTTAACTTTCACCGGTTCCCTATCACTGGTGAAACTTACAATGCAAAAACTCTGTAAGTGTAGACATACCCTGAGAAAACAAATGTGTGCTAAGTCCCCGGCCTGATCAGTAGACCTCACTTTCTCCTCTACTTAGTTATATGAAGCAGATACCTTTCCTATATGTGAAAGGCACATTTGCAACTGGGGAACACAGATCATGTGACCACCAACACTCCCTCTTCCAAAGAGCATGTCAGGAAGTAATAAACAGAGAATTTAGGATTGGGTTTTTTTTCACCTTAAACTGGGTTTTAAAATCTCAAATAAGCCCCAGCAATTTTCAGACACCCCAGTGTTTCACACATTGCCCATCATCCTGTCACGTCACTTCACTTTCCCTCTCAAACTTTTTTCTTAACTACAGTTGTCTTTATATCTTCGCTTAGTGAAAAATGAACCTTGTTCAAAGATGGTTCTGTGCATGTTTGGAGAGTCATACTATGAATCATCTTAACAATAATTTACAAGTCAATTGTTATAGTGGTTGTGTGAGTGATACATATCACTCAGCTTGTCCCAGCAATAGACAAGATAAGCTGGCTGGCTGTGAAATGTATTGTCAGTTATTAAAGCAGTGCCCCCAACAAAAGAGAAATGGGGCAACAGCGATGCCAAGTTGTTACTCCATCTTTATCAACAAGAAGGAATAATTAACAAAATAATAAATAAAGCCTCTTGCATAATACTAATGACAAATGACCTGAAAAGGTTTCCTGAGGGACTGAAGCTGTAGAACAAAGTTTCATTTAATCTTCATAGTTTTGACAGCTCAGTTTCCCAATTTCCTGGGGACTTTCAGCAGTGCTGAATAGAGGCAGTAACAAATGTCAATGTTTACTTCGAAGCCTCTTTGTTAAAGCTCTCTGTAGTCTGCAGTTTCTGTAATAACAGTCTTTAGGCACAAGCAAAGCATGTTCTGCATAAAGCAGTAGGGAGTGACTCGGCAGAATGTGTCTACTAGATTTAAACAAGATGGAAATGCTGCATTTAGCTAACATATGTTCAATGCTTTCTGATGTGGATCCAAACCCCTCAAATGAATGTGACCATAAATTATAATTTGAAGTATGCTGTGAAAGTTTTCAGAGTTAGTTATTTCTCAAACTTTTCCTCATTTGCAAGACATAGTCTCAAGTATTCACTAAGGATGCAAAGGGTTGTTTTTTATGTGTGGGAAGAGCTCATAGTAAAAATCTGCAAATCTACCTCACTGCTCTCCAGCAAATTCCTTTTTAAAACTCTTCCCTGTCATGATGCCTTCAAAAACCTAGAGAAAGGATATACAACTGATGTTGTGAGATTATTGCCTATCCTGTTGACCAGTACTGTGTCATTGTGCTCCCTCATTTGATAGTCTATATTCTCCAGTTGTCTCTTGTCTTATATTTTGATTGTACACTCTGAGCCAAGGACCATCTTCTAGAGATATATGATGTACAGCGCACAGCACAATGGGGCTATCACAATACAAACAATTATAACAATAAAAGGGACAAGCCCAGGAGGAAATCTCACCCACTCCTTTATTCTGGGGTGGGTTTTTTTGTTTGTTTTTTTACATTTTCTTATCTTTCTCCCAAAGCTGGTTTGACCATCCCTAGATAGCTGCTGGAAAGACACCCTGTGGACCCAGAATGACCTTCCTTTCCCACACAGGACAGTATAAAGGTGTGAACAACTTCTGTGGCTGAATTCACTCCATCAATAGATTTTTCTTATTGTATTTCACTTGCTATTTGGTGAGAGCTTACAGGACTCCATGACAACTGCAACATGGAGCAGAGACCTGCCACATTGGTTCCTCGCATGTCCCCATTCTGGGCCTGTGGTGGATTTATTGTACAGCTATCTTAATGCAGCATGTGCACAGATATGAGCATGCTGCTTAAGCAGTTCTCACCTGTGCTAGGGGCTTGGTAACTCCTCTTTCCTTGCAGAAACAAGAGTGAAACATAACTCTATAAGAGAAGATTTCTTGCAAGGATTAGTCCATTTGCACATTTCATTGTCCTGGAACCGTCTGGGCTTTTCATTCCATTTCACAATGAATATGACAAAAAATACCTAAACTGTGTAAAGCCAATCTCCTTTTAGCCCAAGTTCTTATACTACCCTCATCCCCATGGCATGTGAGCATGAGGAGAAATTAGACCACATTCTCAGAGGTTGTAAAATGGTGTTGGTCCATTGAAGTCAACAGAGCTACTTCAGTTTACACCAATTGAGGATTTGGTCCACTATTCCACTAACTTCAGTAAATTCCTACCTGGTACAATGAACAGGAAAATGCAAATCTAATTTATTTTTTAAAAAGAGCATGCAAAATTTTCACATACAAAAGATTTTGTGAACCTAAAAAGATATACAATGCATGGCAGTTCAGTGAAATTAATAGTTTTTAAAGTGATTACAGATCAAATGAAGAAAAATACGCACCAATTATATTGGAAAACATTTTTCACTTATTTCTTTAACCATGCAGATCCCTTTAATTTCTCTTCCTATCTTAATTCATTTTAAAAATTTTCTGTGGTATGCACTAGCTTATTATATTGCTTCTGTTGGCAAAAACAAACTTCTGTCTGTACAGCACCACTAAAGATTAGTAACTGCTTGCTCTGAACGCTTTCCTTTCAGCATGTAAACCTTCCAGGAGAGAAATAAATAGATATTGTTAGTGTAGCTAGCAGTAAAATGTTCATCAGGTGATCAAGTATCAAATACACAATGAACAGGGCCATCTCTCTCTCTCATTCCACAATCAGCTCACATTTATATGTATGCAATCATTTACTTTAGTCAGTTAAATGGAAACAATTGCTGAGATCAGTGAATTATTCTCATACATTAATCTTATCTATGTACACATACTGGCACTTTATGCAAAATGTAATATGTCTAACTTGAAAAGAAAAAATAATGTTCTGACATCTCCCATTGCAGGAACAAGAAATGCAGCCATTAAATGTCATATTAACAGCACCTGTAAACAATGTTATTCATATACTTAAAGTCCACAGTGTCTATAGAAATCCCTCTTCAGTCTCAGACATATGGACTCCATTTGCCTGAGTGTACATTTTTATTGGCTATCATAGCGTATATTGTTGCTGTGTTACACTACTGTATAAAGATGAAGTGTCTCTCTAAGAATATTAATTTACTTGTCAGACATAGTCTCATAACTGAAGCTCATCAAAAAAATAAAACTGACCTTTTTGAAAAAATTCAAATATGGAAATTAGATAGTTAAAACAGGATATTTGTTCATGAAAATACAGTACTCCACTATAACTGCAGTTTGTGTGTGAGAACATATTAGCATAGGGTTAGAGAAAACAATGGCTCCCCAGAAAGACACACTTGATGCCCTTGATCTTTCTTTACTCCACCAATCTCACATCAGCAGAAGAAGAGGTAATAATTCTCCTTGGTAGTTAGTCCTGATCTTGTGACAAACATTTTCAAAGCAAGCAAAAAATAAATCAATAAATAAAATTAAAAAATAATCATATATTAACATTCATGTCTACGGTCTGAAGTGCTTAACTTGCTGAACTGAAAGTATTGGAGGGAAATTGCAAAAAGGAAGTGTGCTAATAACTATTCTCAGCAGCAGTGATGCTATGAAATGGGGGCACTTTACCTGTTTCATATGACAAAGTAAAACCATTTTAAAAATTACCGCTCTTTATTAACCCCTCTAAGGGAGATATCTTCATGAAATATTTGCAATATGTCTTGCACCAGCATTTTATCATCATGTAGCAGTGGGAGATTTATCAGTGTATCTTCCTATTCATTGCATAACGTGAAAAGAGAATACGCCATCAGATATGGTAAACCAAAGCAAATGCTTGACACGGGAGCATATTTCACACAGTTAATAATACTTTGCACATTTATCTTCAAAGCGCTGTATAAATACAAAGAAACAAATGTTCTGATCCTGCATCAGATCTGCAGAAGCAGAACCTGGAGCACCACCCTCTTCAATAGGGCTCTTTGTGTGGGCCTGCGGGTTTATCTATGAGAAGATCAGGGGCAAAGAACAGAGGGTGAGATTTTCAAAGCTGGCTAAAGGATTTGGATGCCTAGCTCTCATTAATTTCAGTGGCTAGATGTGAAAGTCTCAGCTGTAACATTTGTGTCTGGGGTTTTAACCAAGGATTTTTTTTTTAAGAATCTGATGTTATTATACAGCAAAATTCATTCATCATGAATGACTGCCTTGCCATGATAAGCAGATTACAATTTATCAGATGACTCAAAAGCTTAAATTTTGAAGAAATTGTCACTTCCAGCTATAAAATATGTACTAACCATAAAAAAAACCATATAAACCTTCCTGTATTTTGAAACAGACATTCAAAACAAAACAGATTCAAACTAAAGCAGTTTCTTAACATCTCGCTCTTTGAAGGGAGAAAAAAAATAAATCCAATAGGTTTACATTGTGCCACTAAATCTCTGTTCTCAGTTCTTTGCTGACTGAAATGATCATTGTTTGGCCTTGATTTGTTGGAATAATCATGGATGGACAAGGGGAAATGTAGCCCTGAAGGACTTCCTAGGGTGTTTTACAGCTAGGATGGCCACATGTCCCAATTTTATTGGGACAGTCCCGATATTTGGGGCATTTTGTTATATGGAAGCCTATTACCTCCCACCTCCTGTCCCGTTCTTTCACACTTGCTGTCTGGTCACCCTATTTACAGCCTTCCAACACCCATTCTCTCAGAAAAATTTCATAGTTGCCTGTCTTGACGTCTACTTGACCTTGCACTTCTCAGCTCTCTGTATTTCCCTCTGCTAATTACGTGACAGTAATTTTTTCAGTGCATTGAATTCTTGTTGCAATCTAGGAGGAGCTTTTCAAATTTTATTCTGTTTTTTCTTTGTATAGTCTACTGCTCTATTTTAATATAAAACAATGCAATTTATAGAGACATGCACACACTTGACAAAGGATCATTAACTAGACATATTTCTTTCCATTGAAAAGTATGCGTTATGAGAACAACAATGGCTGTATCACATCTTAGAGTTTTCTCCTAAATATTAGTGTTCTGGATGGCAGGAGCCTGCGGGGGGCAGGCTGACCCCCTCAGCCCCTCTCCTTCCGCCCAAAGCCCTGCCCCTTCCGGACAAAAGCAAAACCTTAAATTTAACCGTATAAATGAAGACTCAGCACACCACTTCTGAAAGGCTGCTGATCCCTGGGTTAAAGTGAAACTAGATCACTAAATTCTTCAAAGTGAGCTCAGATATGCTCCAGCAGAGAATGTGACTACGTAGTGAAGTCAATGGCATTAAAGAATTTGGCCCAAATGCTTTCCTGACTCCACACCCATGTAAATGGACTGCAATTCTGTGCTCATTGGAAAAGAGCATGTTAGTAGTTTTCATGCTAACATAGGAACGAGCATATTAAGCAGCTTGTGGCATTGGGGTTGATATGTGGGCAGGATGGAAGCCTGGAAAACCCAGCAGTTTGGGAGTGCACAAGCTTATCTCTGTAAGTAAGATTCTGTTGGACTTGGCAAGTCAGAAGATTATAAAGGACTTATCATTGGTGCATTATAATGGACTTATCACTGGTGAAGCACAGTGGTTAAGGTTAGAGAAGGAGCAGCTAAGATGGGGGAGAGGTGATCAAGTGAAATGTAAGGGATCACATGCTGGAATCAAAATCTTGCACATTCTTACGATCTGCACCTTAGAACACAGTACACCTTTCAGAACATGCATGATTTGAAAGAGGTGCTTAACGGGTATTACGTTTGAGCAGGAAGCCGTTACTGAGGGAACCAACCTTCAATACGAAAACTAATCTCTACAGCTTAAATCTGACCACAGTGATCTCCCTTACAATTAACTGGTTATCTGAGGTTTACAGACTGTAGTTCTCTGAGAGGTAAATTTGAACTGAATTGCAGAGGTTTTCACTTCACAACTCTGGATGCTTTTAATAGGAATCATACAGCTAAAAACTACATGTGCTGTTTGGAAATCTCCTGAGGGGTACGATTTCTCTTTGTGCACAGGCATACATCTCATTGATCATAATGGAACTTCTGGGCACCAGCAGGGTAGAACTCAATTTAAAAGCATGAATGAAATTTGTGTCAGGGCTTCAAAGCTAGCATGAAGAAAAATCTTGACAAGTGCCCCAGTATATAAGTGCTTCATCAGCATGGATAAATGTTATCAAATGCTGATTATTATTAGCTCTAAAGTAACTAGGCTGCTGGAGTTTCTATACTAATTAATGAAATCAATTAGAGATATTTAAGAAAAATCAACCTTTTAATGGCGGGATTTTCAGTTCAAGGTTCTTGATGTTTACTGAAAATAATTTACCTAATTAGGTGTCATGGTAATTTTTTCTTTGCTTTCTAAAACCACATTTCTATTAATTATTGACTTTGATATCAAAGGTTTTATTACATCAGGAACAGAATACTTTCAAAATAATCGTTTAAACAAAAGAATGGGAGAGAGAGAGGATACTGCAAAAGAGAAGACATAGTATGGATACAATACTCAACCAGGAGACTTCTGGGGGACCCTTGGGGGCTGTGAGCAGGCTTCGGGGGCATCTATCAAGCAGGACTAGCATTAGACTCACTGGGGTCCAGGGCAGAAAGCCAAAGCCCCAATGAATGGGTCTGAAGCGCAGGGCCCTGAGACACATCACTCAGGGTTGAAGCCAAAGCCTGAGCAATGGAGCTTCACGGGCCCTCTGTGGCATGGAGCCTTGCTGACTTGCTTGCTACCTCCTGACTCTGCCCCTGCCTTTTACATGCAGAAAACCAGTTGTTGTGGCACAGGTGGGCCATGGAGCTTTTATAGCATGTTGAGGGGACCACAGAAAAAAGAAGGTGAGAAGCACAGCAAGAGAATGAGATGGAAAGAAAAAGAAGTGAAGTCAAGTAAAGTAGCAGTGTGGAAAGGGTTTAGGCATCCCCATCATAAGAGGATAAACTACTCTATCCTCTTCCCCACCAGACCCACCATCCTCTCCTCTATATATTCCCTATTCAGATATGACAGACGGGGGATCCCTTATTCCTTTCCAGGCTGTTGTTTCACTTTGTCATGGGAATAAAAGGAATGGTTGAAAAATCAAAATTTATTGATTAGTTTATATATACTCTTATTTCCTTTCCATGGCAGGAATCTTGGTAAAAAGGATATGGGATATTTACCTTTTCTGAGCACTTAAACTATATTAACATTGCTGACAACTCTGAATTGTACAGTTAAGTGATGAAAGACAGAGAAGATTAACCAATATGCCCATTCCAAATCCACCAGGAATTACAGTGGGAGTATTTCCATGAAGTTCAATGGAAATGGGATTGAATCCAAACCCTAACTATCTTCTCTCCTTCAAACACTGAGAGCTAGTCTGTAAACTGTGAATTAACCACTTCTCCACAAGTTCTTTGCAAATGTATGCAAGACCCTTTGGCTACAATATGTAGTTCTTCGGAGTTAAGCTTTTATTTGACAACATGTATGTCAACAGATGCAAAAAAGTCACCTGTTCTGATATTTCAAACTATACACAGATTTGAGTCTTGAAAAGTCAGATTCATGATACAACATATGTTAGTTACCATTTTGCATCTGTTAGACTTAGAGGAACTAGAATGGGGGAAGTGATCTCACGTATTGTGTGATATCACAATACCATAATGCACCATCTGAGACGTGATAAACTCTAGAATTCTGTTAAATCTGACTGTAATAAACTGCATGATTGAGTGGCACCATATATATTACCATTTTATACACACTCACACCTGTTTTACAGAGCATTCTTCTAACTTTAGTGGTAGGACATCGAAAGTTCAGATAACAATGTATTTTGGATAAGCATCTAATTTTAAAATATCTATCCCAAATAAACCTCCACACTCAAGGTGGAGTCCCCAAGTTTAACACTCAGGTTTGGATTTCAAAAGCCTCAAAACTGAGGCATATTCAGATCTGGGAATTTGGTTCATCCAGCTATGGAAACAAAAAGGGACCAACCATGGCATTTGGCTCCACTTCCAACCTCTCCCAAAATTCCAAGGTGTTCCAGATTTCAAATTCCAAAATTCAAGATACAGGGTTTTGGTTGGGGCCATTGCTCGTACATGGGAGAGATGTGAAATTCAGAATCAGATCTGAAAAGGTGAAGATGAAAAACCTGCAGAGTATTCAATTTACATCCATCTTTATACTGATGTTTTGGCTGTTGCCTATCTTGAGATTTTGGGAGCAACATTTATTCATTGATAAGGACAGGGAAAAAACAGTTCTTCCCTTTTCTAGGGCAGGGTATGCTAGGAGTTACACAAGCATGCCATCCCCCCCCCCCCCCACCCACTCCCCCAATGGACAAGTTACTAGAGTTCTTCTTTCACAGCACCTGTTAAAGGCCTATACAGTACCTATTACAAGATATTTAAATCACTATCTCCTGCAACTTGTACAGTATATGGTCAGCTGGCATCTGATGTTTCCAACAGATAATTAGAGCAGTCTAAATGGAGTAATTTTTTAACCATTCAGGTCATTTAAAATGGCTCCAATTCACAAAGGACACTTTCTAAAGTCTACAAATGCCAAAGGAAATATCATCAGAACTGTTCAGCAATTACTGTTGTTAGCAAATGAGCATTACTGCTGATCTAAACAGAAATGTATTTATCCACATGCAGACAGGGTTTTTTACTGAGAGAAATAGCTCTTTAAACAAACCAGTTAACTGAAGATAACAAACAGGATGCAGATTGTCAAGTATCAGTGGGGTAGCTGTGTTAGTCTGGATCTGCAAAAGCAACAAAAAGTCCTGTGGCACCCTATAGACTAACAGCTGTATTGGAGCATAAGCTTTCATGGGTGAAAACCCACTTTGTCAGGATGCAGATTATTTGTCATCTGATTGTGGAGATCTGATCATCATCTCAGCATTAAGGATACATGAACTAATGAGAGGAGTTCTCATAGGATGGGTTGCTGAGAAATCTGTACCTTGGCACATTGCACTTGTGTCACTGTTTCATCCATTGATGATTTATGGTGCTTGGTATGTTCACGGTTACTTTTTAGGAAGCTCAAGGATCCAAATTAGTCAAAGAAAGGCTTTCACCTACATAGAAACCTGAACCTCCAGTCAGTATCCCTTTCTCACCTTATTTCTGAACTTCTTTAGTGTCTCAACTGAAGAGCTTATCCTTCTACTTGTACATACTAAGGCTATGTCCACACTATGCACCTTTTAGCAACACAGATGGGCCCCTAAAAGACATGCACTGTAGCCGCTGTTTGTCAGCAGGAGAGAGCTCTCCCAAAAAAAAAATCTTCCACCCCCCTAAGAGTGGCAGTAGCTTTGTCGGCAGGAGAGCTCTTCGCAGCAATGTTTTTTATTGGCAAAACTTTTGTCGTTCAGAGTGTGTGTTTTTTTCACACCCCTGAATGACAAAAGTTTTGTGGTTCAGGTTCCAGTGTAGACAACACCTAAATCTTTGAAAAGGAATGACTGTGTTCCCAGAGACAGCTGCCAGGTAGTAGCTGCTACACTTGAGAGAGAAAGGGAAGCCTGTATGGTGAGCAAATGATTTTCTCCATTTCCTTTCAAAATCTGGTCAAGCTTGTAAGCTTTAAGAGCCAAACCAAAGTCACTAGAGAAATTAAAAGCCAAAAAAATAAATTAAGGTATTTAACACATGTCTCGAAATTATGCAAAGTTCTTATTCATGAAATCCCTTCCCAACCCACTGAGCATGTTCTTAAAAAGGATTAGCAGTGTCACAGTTGTGTACAGGGCAGATATTCTGATTCTTTATTTTCTGACAGCAGACTGCTTTGAGGAATAATCTTCAAGTAACCACTGTGACAAAGCTCCAAGTTTGTACTCGTGGGTCCTGCGCTTCCTGGCAGATTTAGGGGCCTCAGAAACTCATCTAGGCCCCAGAGTGACCTCCCTTTCTCAGTATAATTGGCAAGAGTCACCACCTAGTGAGTTACCTTCATCACAGGCCAGTATGGAAGATGGAAAAAGGCGGGGGGGAGTCCGGGCCCGCCCTCTACTCCGGGCTCCAGCCCAGGGACCCTAATAGTATCAGCTAAGATGGCTGACCTTTTATCCACAAAACACAATACAATTCCCTGGGCTACTTCCCCACAGCAGTCCCTGCTTCTTCAAACTCCACTTCACCCTTACCTCAGGGCCTCCTTCCTTCTGGATGATATGTTATCCAACACTCAGTCTCACCAACAGCACAACCTCCTTCCACAGCTCCTGACACCCACAGCCCACCTGACTAACTGGGAGGTTTTTATCTGGATTAAGCCAGTCCCTAATTGGCTTCAGGTGTCCCAATTAGGCTAGCTGTTTCTACTCCTTTCTAGAAGGTTCTTAATTGGCCCCAGGTGTCTTGATTGGCCTGGAGTAGCCTTTGTTTGGCTACCCAGGGAACAAGGACCTGCACATCCTAAGGCTGATATACCTGCCTTCCAGCACTCTCCTATATCCTTCTGGTCTGACTCTGTCACACTATCTATTGGCCAGAATACGGCTACTCCATGACTTGAAACAAAGCCATTGGCTTATTTAATAATCTGCCCTTCTTCACACTGGGGGCAGAGAATCATTTGGCTGGAATTAGTTAGACACAGATATGCTTCTTCATACCACTTGGAGCAAAGGCTTTAGTTCTAAAATGAGTAGTTGGTTTTCTCCTGTTGACTACAAGGAACTGCTCTAGGTGCATGAGTCAATGGAGCTGCAAAAGTATAAATTAATGCTTACATCGAGGTAGCACTAAGTCCTTCAAGAGTAGTCTCGGTGTAGCCTTGACAAAAGTCCACACATGCTCATGACCAGCTGCTGTCATTTTAATCAATACCAGCAACTTGGCCATTCCTCAGCCACAGTGACCTAGTAGCTACAATGCTTACCCACCCGTTTGTGACATTAAGGTTGAGTTACCGCAGTGTATTCTACAAAGGGCTGCCAAAGAGACTGACTTGTTGATGGCTGCGGAATTGTCATGTATATTGCGGTAAGGCTTGCAGGCCCCCAACCAGTGCCCCACTGTGCCAGGCACTGTGCCTCAATTTGAACAGCTCACAATTCACGCATAATTTGAAGGACAACAGGTGGAGCAGAGAGACAGAATGGAGGAGAGGGTAACAGTAAAGCAGTGGAGTCTGAGAGACAGTGAGTGTCAGTCAGAGCATAGCAGCTGCCTACCCTTGTTGAGAGCTTTGTAGGCATCAGAGCAGAGGTAAATTTCAAAGGAAGGATTTGAAGAGTGACTATGTGGTCACCTTATGCATCATTAGAGGGATCTCCTCCTACTCTTAAGGGGTGGCATGGGAGAAAGCACTAAGGTGCTTCAGAGAAAATTCCTATAATAGGCATTGAAGGCTGGTATCACTGGCAGAAGGGAGGCAAGCTTGAATGGCTTGGTAATGTCTACATGTTGAAAGGTGGGATAGGCCTAAGTCAAGAAGAGTCTAAAAAGTAAAGACAAGCAGTTCATGTTTAATAAGGTGGAGAAGGATCAGCCAATGGATGAATGGAAAGAGGGGGATTAATTAGTCAGAACATCTCACTGTAAAATGATCTTGGAAATAGCATTTTTCAGGGCATAACTGCATTCATCCAGACCAGAAGGGAAGAGGTTTCAGCAATTAAGACACTATATAACAAGAGTTTTAATTGTGTGCACTGAGAGGAGGGCCAGGTCTTGAAGATGACATTTAGGAACAAATAACAAGGCTTAGTTATACATTGAACACACAATTAAAAAGGGACAAGTCTAACATGACACTGAGGTTAAAGGCCTGAGTGACGGGGAAGATGACGGTGTTGTCCACAATGAAGTCGGAAGAACTTGGCTTAGGTCTCATTGAACATAAGATGATGGCTAAACATCCAAGAGATGTCATCAAAGACAGGCTGAGATTTAATCTGGATTGCCATTCAATTATTACTGAATTTAGGAGATCTGTTTCTCTTTCTCTTCTTTCAGCCTACTGTTGATTGATGCAATGATTTAGGAGATGTACAGAGTTCAAAGTCTTCACGATGACATTCCAGCTCCTAAACTGATGGGGACTAAAATAATCTTACTGGGCTTTTGTCACATTACATGTCATTCTGCCTTCCTGGCCGGGGGGGCAGCATAGCTTCTAGCTCTTGGTGTCTGATAGTGTCAAAATGGGTGGTGCCTGTACTTTAGCTTTGCAGGCATAGACCTTTGGTGTCCCAAGCTTTCCAGAGCTTAGGTACATCAAATAATTATTCCATTTTCACTGGGATATTAAAACTTCTGTTTGAAAAAAAAATATTTTGTCACCATTAAACAATAACAGTTTTATTCATCTATATTTTTATACGAGCACATTTTTGTTTTAGCTGAATTGTTTTATTCCATCATTGTTGAATGTAATCATGGATATAGGAATAAATAATATTTTATGGTGCCTGCATCATCTCATTCTGCAAAAAGCACTGCCTTATTTAATAGCATATGTGAAGTTTGCCAGATGGACTATCAATGCAGCTTCTTAGGACTCATTAGGTTTTTTAGACAGTATTTAGAACAATTTAAAACCCCTTATTATTTAGACTTTAATAGTTCCATCAGGATCATTAAATCTATCAGGTAAATAGGTCTTTAGTGATTTCTAATGGGTATGAAAATGCAGTTACATTTTTAAAAGAATGTTTATATACACTGTAATATACACATATATTTACCTCTTCAGTACAGTATCTGCTTTGCAAAAGTAAAGGGGCGTTTGATATGTTTTCTAAAATAACTAAAGTACAGTAACTGGATCAAATTAAGCCAAATGGAATGTATGCATTAATTGAAAAATAGGATTTGAGTTATGAAAGTTCTCCAATGCCCTCTCCCACCCAAAAAAGCTCCTTTCACTAAATATGAACATTTAAACACTTATTTTAAAGATGTAGGAATATTATTTTTTAAAAAAATAAGCCCTTCCTTTAATTCCTCACCATTGCTGCTTCTGCATGAGCATGTGTGCACTCTCACACACGCACTTCTGTATTATGCCAAATGTGTCATTTTAAAATCTTGGAGAGATATTCTAATGACTGTGTTACAAGCCTTGGACAATATAAATGTTTTTGTAACAAAATTATCACCACAGCCCTGATTCACATGTTAACTTCACCATTACTTGAATACTATCTCTGTGTGAATAGTATTTCCTGACAGTTTCATTAAAAGTTACAACAGTTAACTCATTTAATGGATGATCACTTGTACTAAACTATATGCCTAGTGCTGTGGTTCTCAAACTTTTGTACTGGTGACCCCTTTCATACAGCAGTCCTCTGAGTGCGACCCCCCTTAAATATATATAAAAAAGTGTTTTTAACTTATAACATCATTATAAATGCTGGAGAGAAAGCGGAGTTTAGGATGGAGGCTGACAGCTCGTCACCCCCCCATGTAATACCTCACGACCCGCTCAGGGGTCCTGACCCCCAGTTTGAGAACCCCTGGCCTAGAGGGACACTTGTTTGAAAGCTAAGGCTCTGTCCCCTGCCCCTGACTGGAGTCCTTGGAACACATGAGAGCACAGATGCCCTGTCTCTTAGACCCTTGTCAGCGTCTGATATGCCAGTACCAAGTTAGCAGTTAACATAAAACAGAAAAATATTACGTTCATTGTCCTGTAAACTCTCCTGTCATGTGCTTCTCTTGTGACTAGTAGGGAGCATTGTGCAGCCCTACTACTTTATGGCCTGTCAAGGTTGAAGCACTGAACTGGAACTCAAGAGTCCTGCGTACAGTTCTTAGCTCTTCTAGTGAATTGCTGAGAGACTTTTGGCAAGTCACTTAATATTTCTATGCCTCCATTCCTTGATTAATATGGGAACAATAACACTCTGTTCTCCCACTCTTTGACTGACTTGTATATTTAGACTGTAAGGGGAGGGACTGTCTTCTACTATGTGTTTGCACAGCATCTAGCACAATAAGGTCCCGAGTCTTGGTTGAAGTCTTTAAGTGTTACTATAATCACCACCAATTAACCAATTGCCACTCTACAACCCTGTTACAGCTTCTGCAAAACCCAAACCAGAACACATCTTGGAGCAAAGAAGAACATTTCCCTGAGAGGCCACATTATTAGTTTTCTTTTCTGGGACTAATTTCTAATGCACAAGATATTTGAGAGAGTAAAGTTAAATTTGGCTGGCAAGACTGTTTTATTGTAAGATTCTATTTAGACTATTTGCCCAGCACAGTACACATGAAAGGCCAGATTGTGGCTGATCCTGTGTGGGCCTGTCAAAGAGCAGAGGAGAGGAGCCTCACATCCATTGGTGCCTTTGTACAGTGCCCTCACACAGCATGGTGGATGAACATTACTCTAAACCAGTTCCACTCTTGAGATAACTTTCCCAAAGCACAAGACATTGAGAGCGCAATGGCCCTGCCCTGCTCCCCTCAAACAAGTCAGGACTGGGCACAAGATAGGGCTGCTGCAGTTGCATTGGGTACTTTCCAGGAAGAATTCTGCTTCCTGGAGCTGCTGCATCCTCTCATACATCAGTTCCCTGCCAGCCCTGCCCACCTCCTCCCATTTAAGGCACAATCGAGTATCAAATGTTTCTTCAGCCATCTTGACTTTTTCTTGGGGTTTTTCCCAAACATACTGGGTTGCCAAAAGATTGAATCTTAATTTAAGTGTCATTCAGGACTTCATTAGGATATCTGTTGATAGCAAGGAATTCAACCACTGCATTTAGTGGGTGTTGGTACTGCAAAGCATTCACATTTAAAAATTAAGTACAATAAAGCTAGGATGACCAGACAGCAAATGTGAAAAACTGGGACATATAAGAAAAGGACCCAAAAATTGGGACATTTGGTCACCCTAAATAAAGCTCCAGTTATACAAGCAACTAGGCAATACATTCATGCAGATAATTGAGACTTGATAGAATCAACAGTTAATGGCACGGGAATCTCTAGGCTAGATACATGAAATATATAATTAACGAGGCTCAAAGAAGCCATGGATTAAGTGATTTTCATGGTTTTTAAAGAAAGGCCCAAATTCTCTTCCTTGGTATAAATGGGTGCAACTGCATTGATTTCACTCATGTTCCACTCATTTACATCAGCAGAAAATTTAGTAAGAGTTAAATCATTTTCTTCTAGATCTCTGGGTACTGACAATTAATATCCTTGGTTGTATGGACAAACAGATCAGGTTAAACAGATTAAACCTGTCCCGTTACCACAGCACAAGCATTTCTAGCTATTTATGCTGAAAGGGGAAAATCAATTATGTCGCCATGCCCTTCGCTCCATGACCCTCCATGACATTTCCTAAAAAAAAGTCATGGTAGAAACACAGACCTAATCATAATGCTGCACTGTCATAACAGTTGCTCATCAACAGAGTCTTGCAGGAGAGATGCCAGAATAAATAACCACGGGTAAAGCAGTTAGAGAGGTGAAAGGTAAAGTCATGTTGCCTTGCAATGTACAATTCTGCTAAGGAGTGAGGCACATTTCAAAACTGGAAAGTGTGTGCAACTGAGGAACATATATGCAATTATTGGGTGTTATGTAAATGTAGCAAAATCAGGTGCTTGGCTAATATATGAATAGCATTTTTAAAAAGTATTCTTGAGTATTCACATTATTAAATGTGCTTACTTAACCTGTACTATTATTCTTCTACATTACCTAGAGGCTCCAACTGAGATTGGAGCCCAGTTTGCTAACCTCTGTACAAACCAATATTGAGAGACCGTCTCTGTCCTAAACAGCTTAAAATATAAAAGTTGAGACAGAGGAATGGTGGGAGCTGACAGAGAGGGACTGAGCAGTAAAGTGACTTGCCCCAGGTCACACAACATTTCAGTGTCAGAACTAGTTCAGTGCCCTATTCTTGGCTTATCTATGGCACTTTTCACCTTAGTATTTCAGATGCTCAGCAACACCAGCCGTTTCATCTCACAACTCCCCTCTAAGGTAGATAAGAATTATTCCAATTGTGCAGTAAGGGAACCAAGACACAGGTATATTAAATGACTTTCCCAAGCTCCCACAGGGAGTCTGTGGTGAAGCACAGAACAGAAACTAAGTCTCCTGTGTCCTAGTCCAGAACCTTACCCACAAGACCTAAAGTTCTAATGAACTGAAAAAATTGTTCTGTTTAATTATCCTGTATAATTGCGCTCTTCAGTGAAAATGGAGTCTAAGACCCAAATTTTAGGTGTAACTATAAATATGTATGTTTATGTATTAGTACCAAGTCCATTATCCTATTCTCCTCTGGCAAGGAGCTGGCAGCAAATTAAATCCAGCATCCAAATCCTCTGATGCAACCTTGGTACGACAAGTGTTCTATTTTTCCCCTCTGCCAATCAACAACTCAACACCTGCCACTTTTTACAGCATATCCCTCTTGTGATAGTTACCATTCGCAAAGACAAGTGGAATGGAGAAAAGAAGCTTTCCAAATGCCAGAAATGATCACTGAAACTACAGCATATGCTTTATCAGTCACACCTTGAACAGAAAATACTATGTTCTGTACTGCACCTTCGAAAGCAAGTTATAGAAAGCAGGAATCCTACTGGCTAATGAGAGAAACTACCATTTTACCATGGTCTAGGAAGTGATCATCTGAATGAGAATTTGCACACATTACAGAAAGTAGCAGAGTCTAATAGGAGGATTCCTGCCCTCATAATTAGAAGGGTTCTTAATGAATAAAAGAAATTTGGATTAGGGATGGGCAAAATTTTTCAGCCAAAACCTTTTTCAGTACCAAATGCAAATTCAGCAACTGAAAAGTTTTACAAATTCTTGTTGGCTTTTCTAGATTATATTATTTTGCCCCACACAAATATAATTTTGAAAGTCTCAAATATTTTAAGCGAAGTCTGACTTTCTATATATCTCAGGCCACTAAATGTTACCTTGTTAGCCTTGTATTGAGCCCAATAACCTGTGTGGGGCTAAAGTACATCTTCCAGGCAGTCTCGGTTTAAAGACACCAAAAAATGGACAATCCACCACGTCCCTTGGTCCTTTTTCCAGTGGTTATTCATCCTCTCTGTTAAAAAGTTGTGCCAAATTTCTGTATGTCTTTAGCTTTCAGCCATTAGTTCTTATTCTACCTTTCTCCACTGCATTAAAAAGCCCTTTAGTACCTGGTATTTTCTTCCTGTGAAAGTGCTTACGCCCTGTAATCAAGTCACTTCTCAGTCCTTGTTTTGAAGTAGATTGAAGTCTCTCGTTGTAAAGCATTTTCCAAGACCTTGAATCTTTGCTGTGGTTCTTTTCTTTGCCCTTTCTAATTTTTCAACTTCCTTTGTAAAATGTGAACAGCAGAACTGGACACAGTATTGCACTGCCTCCTAAAAGTACAGCTGATAGAAACTGAAAGCAGTTGGCATGACACAAGGGTCAGGTTCATATTAAAAAAAAATATTTGCATACACATTCTAAACAGAATTTCACTGTGACCAGGCTCCTTTTTATTTGCTTTCTGTAGCATTATTGTGAGCAAAGTTTGGTTAACATCAGTGTTCATGGAATATGAATTTTGAGTCTACAGTCAAGATCTGCCTAATCACAACTAAATGAATAGATTGCAGAGATTTTAAACCCAGAAAGGATGATGGTAATTGTCTAGTCTGATTGCCTGCATGACACAAGCCACAGAATTTCACCCTGCCATTCTCTTTTGTGACAAAATTAAATTTGTTTCAATTAGATTAGAAATATTTATCAAGGGAGCAGAAACACTAACGTGTAATTTAGATGACAAATCACAGAGCTTGTATAGAAACCAGTGACTATCTAATATTCTGCTCAGTCATGAACAGTTGGACAGCAACACATAGGCTGAAATTTCTTCAAGCTAGGGCTGATCCAGTCTGGCAATTCTACCTTCAACAGAGAGAAGCATACAGAATTCCAGTTCATAACACTAAAACTGGAGTGGTGGAGAATGAAAGCGGCTACAATGTTCAGTTAAATTAGCAAGCATTTTCCCCTAAATTAGCAAGCACTTAGAAATACACCCATGCACCCACTTTTATATTTACATCCCAGAGTCCTCATGTAAATGCACATTAATCATAATCAGATAACGTCCTCCTTGTCTTCAAGATCCTCTACCATATCTCTGCATTGCATTTGTCTTTACAGAGCCTGATATAACTTCTCTTTTTATGCCATTCTTCTTGCTGTTTGTTTCCATCCCCAGCACAGATAGCAAACTCCTCTCCCAGTGTTCTACTCCCATTACTTGGACTATCTTCATCTCCCTCTTCACCTGACTCTGTTTAAACATCACCTCCCAGCTTCCTCCTACTAACTCTCATGCTTATAAAACCAAGTCTATTCAATGTGCCTCCCCATTTCTACCATCCTTACTCTATCTTTGCTACCATTGTGCAATATTGTGAGTAGTGTTATGCTGGGGACTTTTATTTTACAAAGGATTTTGATATTGTTCTGGTTTGGAACAAACCCTAACATTTTGGATGTCTCTGTGAAAGAAAATTCTGGGGAAAACTGATTTAGAATGAAAGTGTTTTGTTTTGATTTTGACTTTATTTTAGACTCAAAGACTTTAAGGTCAGAAGGGACCATTATGATCATCTAGTCTGACCTCCTGCACAATGCAGGCCGCAGAATTTTACCTGCCTATTCCTGCAATATACCTCTTACCTATATCTGAGCTATTGAAGTCCTCAAATCATGGTTTAAGGACTTCAAGGTGCAGAGAAATCTCCAGCAAGTGACCCATGCCCCATGCTGCAGAGGAAGGCGAAAAACCTCCAGGGCCTCTGCCAATCTGCCCTGGAGGAAGATTCCTTCCTGACCCCAAATATGGCAATCAGCTGAACCCTGATCACGTGGGCAAGACTCACCAGCCAGACACCCAGGAAAGAATTCTCTGTAGTAACTTAGATCCCAACCAACTTTCCATCATATGTACCAGGCCCATCCATTACAACAGTCAAAGATCAATTGCCAAAATTATGTTATCTCATCACACCATTTTCTCCATAAACTTATCAAGCTTAGTCTTGAAGCCAGATATATTTTTGCATTATATAAAAAATATGATATAATAAAATGTAAATATTCAAAACAAAATGCCATTGCAAAACAAAAACAAAAAATCAAAATGCTTCATTCTGAAAAGATCCAAAAAAAATTACCCCACAGATTTTTCTCCAAAATAAAAATTTGTGGAAAGTTGACACAATTTTGAAGCATCTTGATTCTGACAGAACAGCATTTTTCAATGGAAAATGGTCCTGACAACATTTTTATGACCCTCTGTAAGTGTAACCTACTATAAACCAGTTGTAGATGCATTTGAAGCTGTTCAGGAAACTTACAAAAGTTTCTACACTCAGACAAATTGTATTCAATTTATATTCTGGATTTCTTCAGAATTTCATTTGGTACAGGATCCAGTCTTATACTGAAGACTGGGGGAGATCATATAAGGCCATGCAATTGAATCAATAGAACATCCAGTGCACAGTTGATTAACAACATTTGCAGGACACATGCATACTTTTTGCAGTGAGGCTACTGTTTATTGATGGATGAAGTTATGAAAGCCCTGCAGCAGAATTATCCTCTCTTACTTATATAATCTCAGTCTCCTTTCTATTGATTTTTTAACATAGCAGTAACTTTTGATTAACTTGACTAATAGCAATGACTGTTTCAAAATGTCTTGAATTGATCAGACATAAGGATTTCCTATTAGTGAGAAATTAAGGATATATTTCTTCTAATATCACAATTAAAAATATCCTCCCCTTTTTGAAGAGTTATAAATGACTATATTTTAATGCTTGACTGACCATTTTATTAACTAAGAAGGTCAACTGTGTCCTTAATCTTTCCCCCAAGCCCTCTCCATCTCCTTTCTTAATCACTGTGGACAACACCGCCATTTGCTTGTCACTCAGGCTCCTAAACTGAATGTCATCTTTGACTGAGACCTCTCTCTAGCTCCTCACATCTAGACTATGCCTAAATCTTGCCAATTCTTTCTGCACAACATCGGTAAGATACATCATTTCCTATCCATCCACACAGCTAAAACTTGTGCCCAGCTGCTCATCATCTCTCATCTCTATTATTGCTGCTACTTTTTCTCTAGCCTTCACATATGCAATATTGCCCTGCACATGTCAGTTCAGAATACTGCTGCAAAAATCATTCTCCTAGCCCATCTCTTTGCATCCATCCACTGGCTCCCCCTTGTATGTCACATCAAATACAGTTATCAGAGGGGTAGCCGTATTAGTCTGGTGGTACCTTAGAGGCTAACAGATTTATTTGGGCATATGCTTATGCCATGAAAACTTATGCTCAAATAAATCTATGAGTCTCTAAACTGCCACCAGACTTCTCATTAAATACAAGGGCACTGTCTTCACTTTCAAGCCCTTCACTGTCTATCCCCCACCCTACTTACCACTTCTCATTCACTACTGAGATGCTGACACGCACCTGCCCTCGGACAATGAGGCCAACATCTATTGCCCAGTTGTTAAATTTTCAAAGAAATACTCCTTCCCATACTGCCCCTTCTGTTTGGAGGAGCTCCGCATAAACATAACTCTTTATCCTCCATAAAACTCTGCTTTGCTAGGATACCTACAAAAAAACAACAACTGCAGTTGGGCCACTGATGTACTGATACTACTGCCTATATTGTTAATATTGTCTCATTGCTTTCTTGTACTTTCTCTCTGTCTGTATCCCTCTTTTTTCTTGTCTTCTACTTAGATTGTAAACTCTTTGGGGAGCAGGAACCCTGTTTTTTTTTCTGTGTTTATCACAATGAGGTCATGGACCATTATTAGGGCTCCTAGGCATTATCTTAATATGAATAATAGATGATGATAATACAATATGTTCCAAAAAGTTGATCTGGCCTGAAAGTGAAATGTATTTGCAGCCTTGGGTACTATGTACAGATTGCCAAATTCAGCTGGTCCCTGCTACAAGTAAATGGCCATCCCTAGAGGAGCCAGGAATTAAGAACAACATACAATTACCCAATACAGCTAATTTGCAAAGGTAAGATTCAGGGATGAGTGCTACCAAATGAAGTAACAACATTTGAAAATGCTTTGATGCAGTGTGCTATTGTGTTAGATTATGATCTTTGGAAAAGCATAATTTGTGTCTCATCTGATACATATCAGATGAAAGACCGATTTTAAATGTTTCATCTATTTTGAATCTGAATTTTTTGTCAATGTAGCCTGCCATGTAGCCTGGCATTTTACAGACCTTCCCAGAGAGATCAGAGAGTTTTAAGATTGTCAGAGAAATTAACCAACTTCAAAGGGATTCTTTATCATTTGCTACAGACGGAAAAGAGGGAAATGATTAAATTGCTAATAAAGATGATTCATATGCAAAAATGCCCCACAACAAAACAAACAAAGATAAATTACCTTAATAAAGTTAAATTGAAATTACAATTCAATAATTCCCCTTGTAGGAAAAGAAGGGTTAGTTATTTTCAGATTGATATGAATAAAATTAACTATCCTGTCTTCCCAGTAGATGAGAACAGAATACAAGGGCTATTACTATAAAAGTGTTATTTGTAGCCACATTTTTTTAAAAAAAGTAGAAAATTTAACTCCCATTATAAGGCTATTTAATGTTTTATAATTTCATACAGCCAAGGGATAACCCACAAACCTCCTTCATATTTAATTCTCGCCATCTGATATGACTTGATTTTTCTTTTCAAATACCAAATCTTTAATTAACTGTTGATAATATTGGGGGCTTTTTTTAAGGACAAGAAAGTGATACTACATTTTAGGCCACGGGAACATACAATTGTCCCTTTCTAATCCAATATTTTAAAGTAATTTTGTCTCCTTTGCTTACAATCTTCTATAAATACCTATATAAGTGCCACATTGACACACAGATCTTAAATCTTGTCTTCTGGACTTTATGCCCCTCTGTTTTCATTTTGGGTTTTGCAAAGTGAAGAGAAGTGAATGGAAAACTGATCACAAACTCAGGATTGAACTGGCAGTACACATTCTAAGCAGTGAATGATATATTTCTTGAAGGGAATACTATGAAATCAATGGCAAAGATCAATCATTATATCCTGAATATTTAAAAGAAGCAGTGTCACATTGAAATAGTACACTTTGTTAAAAGACAACTGCATTCAAATGTTCTCTACACACATCGTATAGATATATATGCATACAGCATTCGTATACATGCATAGACATTTGCAAGCACACACATAGTGTATCTCAGGAGACACTGTTTGCATACAGTTATTTAAACAATTCAGGACCTTTGCAATAGAGAGATTTATTCCTGCTCTTCCCACATTTTAGTATGGAAGGTTTATCATCAATATTAAAGTTTAATTCCCCCAAAGCAGTGCATTAATAGACTCATAAACTTTAATATCTAGTGCTTTGTGCCCTCCTTTCATGATATATTGAACACAGTTAAGTGGCAGTTCCATATTGTTCTGAAGTTTTCCTTTATTATGAGGGGATTTCAGAAATATTTGAAAAGCACAGAGTCATTTTGATGCACCATATTTTGCTTGATTTAAAATGTCTTCTATGCAGAAAATTGAGTTTTGTAGTTTTCAGAGTAAAAACAAAGAAAGTGACCCCCCAAATTCTAACAGCTCATTCTTTAGAGGCAATTTCACTAATCAAATATAGGTCTTTTGGTACAGCTGATTGTTTACTACTTGTACCTAAAGCCTATTTTGCAGTTTAGACATAATGATTTGTTTTCATGCCCTTTCATTACTTAAACGTCATTCATTGCTTCTTGTAATAAGTTCAAGATCAGGAGTCATTTTCCTTTAAAACTTTGTCCTTCATTCCAAATACTGCAAATAAATACTCCCCCAGGCCTGTTTTTCTCCTATATTCATTTATGCCCTTTATCAAAGGTGTTGGAAAAGGGAAACACATTTCTATAATTAAGCAGTTAATTGGTATTATGTCACATCTTGGCACTTTTGATTTTTCCCTCCCTTGACTGTTCTCTACAGTAAGGGAAAGGAGGGAAAGTTATAGGGCAAGAAACACAGACACAGCACACAAAGACAGCAGAAATAGGGTTGCCAAATTTCTACTCACACAAAACTTAACACCTTTGTCCCGCCCCTTACCCTGTCCCTCCAGGGGCTCCGCCCGTTCTGAGGCCCCACCTCTGCTCACTCCATCCCCTCTCCTCCTGTCGCTTGCTCTGCCCACCCTCACTCACCTGCTCATTTTCAATGAGGCTGCCTTAGGGAGTTTGGGTGTAGGAGGGATGAGGACTCCCCTTGAGGGTGCGATCTGTGGAGTGGGGCCAGAAATTAGGAGTTCAGGGTGCAGAAGGAGGCTTCAGGCTGAGGCAGTGGGTTGGGATGCAGGAGGGGGTGAGGGTTCCAGCTGAGGATAAACACTGGGGTGAGGCTGGGGATGAGAGGTTTGAGGTGCAGGAGGGTGCTCTGGGCTGGGATTGAGAGGTTTGGAGTGGGGGAGAGGGATCAGAGCTGGATCAGGAGATCAGGGCATGGGAGGAGGTGCAGGCTCTGGGTGGCACTTACCTCAAGCAGCTCCTTGAAGTAGCAGCATGTTCCCCACTACAGTCCTACACAGAAGCACAGCCAGGTGGCTCTGCGCACTGCCCCGTCCACAGGTGCTGCCTCTTCAGCTCCCATTGCCCATGGTTCCCGGCCAATGGGAGCTGTCAAACTGGCATTTGGGGCAGAGGCAGTGTGCAGAGCCCCCTGGGTTGCCCCTATGCCAAGGAGCCAGAGTGCAGACATGCTGCTGCTTCTGGGAGCTGCGCGTAGCCAGGGCAGGCAGGGAGCCTACCTTAGCCTCACAGCACTGCCACCAGGGTCCCTTTTTGACTGGAGGTTCTGGTTGAAAACCAGACACCTGGCAACCCTAAGCAAAAATGAAAGGAAATCTATAGGAAGATGTGACCCAGGGACATCATGATGACTATTGGCAGAAGATATAGTGGGTTCCGATGATTTGTAGTCCTCTGGTCGTTATAATAATTGACAAAGGTATGTACAGAAAACATTTAAGAAGTTATGTGTCTAAAGTGAAAGTTATGGTCTTAAGGAGGGTAATCAGGAGGTGACATGTCTCAGCTTCCTTTGAGGCACTGAGTAACAGATTCTTATCTCCCTGTCTGATTACTATGTATTATGTTCCTCACCCTACATGCCTGTTTGAATACTGAGCCAGATGCTGATTAAGAGATTGTTGAATCTACAAGGAAGGAATATACGGGGAAGGGGAGGAGAGACAGGAACTTGTTTATGAGTAATGATAATGGATTGTTTTGATATATCTGGGGGTGCAAAGAGATAACCTGAGTCTTTCACCAGAGATGGGAGCTGACAGCATGACTTGTCTCATGAATGGAAGAGATCACAGCCAAGCCTGGCTGTAAAATGGTGAAAAGACTTTGGGTAAGACATGGAAGTAGCTAGTTAACGAAGTCTGGGTTCTCGAATGTGGGTTATAGTTTTATTTTGTATGTAACCATTTGTTTCCAATACATCTACTTGCTATCACTTGAACCTCTATATTTTGTTTAAATGAACTTTGACTTGTTTTCTTGTTATAAACATAGCTAACCTCTGTGTGTCAAATAAGGTGATGATCTGAGGTAAAACTTGTAAGCTGGGGTGTCCTGCTTCTTTGGAAGCAGCAATTCCAGACACTCCAGGGAGATGCTCAGAGAGTGGGGGGTTGGAGTGTGCCTATTGCTAACCTGTAGAGAGACAGCAGAGCCTGTGTAGGCCTACAGGGGAGCACTTATGTTGTCTATGCTCTATGGAGTTGAGGAGCTGATATCCAGCAGACAAAGACAAGGCTTCCTCGTGCTAGGGGCAGCTGATAGCAAAGTACCAAACAAGCTGGGTACCCCTGGGAAACATCCCAGAAATTAAGGGAGGATGGTAGACAGAAAAAGAGACTGTGGGCAGGTCTACACTTAAAAAGCTGCAGAGGGGCAGCTGCACTGCTGTAGAGTTTTAGTTTAAATGCTACTATGCCAATGGGAGAGCTTCCATTTCTGCAAGAGGCTGTAGCTACATCAATGGGAGAAGCTATCCTGTCACCCAGCACTGTCTACATATGGGGCTAGGATGATAGAACTCCATCACTCAAGGATGTGGATTTTTCACTCCCTCAAGCAACAGTTATACCCATGTAAGTCTGTAGTATGGACCTGGCCTGAGAAAGCAAGTCAAATGGGAGTAATTAAGGCCCTGATTCAGACCGATAATCAAGCCTAGGCCTAAGACTGCAATGAGAATACTAATATTCTTCAGGTTGGACACAAGCTTAAATACGTTGCTGGACTGGAGCCTACAAGATCATGAGCAAAAGAGGAAGAAAAATATTCACAAAGAAATATAATATACACAGAGTAACAACATATGAAGACTAAATAGTAATGCAAGACTAATAGGCCAGAGGTATAAATTAAACAAAAAATAGGCTAGAGTTAGATTGTAAACTCTTTAAGGCAAGAATCTGCCAAATTATTGAGTGAATCTGCTAGATTATTGAGTGAAAAGTACCTAGCACAACTGTGGGTTGAACTATGGACAATTTTACATACTACATAATAATAACCAATTATAATAAATAACAAAGGTATATTCCACAAATGCAGATTCTTCACAGAATCTGTGTTAAAAAATAATGACTTGCATATTGTAGAAGAGAAGCTTAAGCACTGACACAAGAAAAGGGTAATAGGATATGCAAATTTTCCCCTAAACCATGGGGATGGATGGAAAAATGCTAATGGTACATTAAAAATCAAAGGACTTTTAAGAAGTAATATATTTACCGTATGCTCCTTTCCCTTCATTGCTCTTTCCTTTTATCTTTATGCTGCTGCCAGCTCCCAGAAGCTTCCCTTATTCCATCTGTTGGTGGTGGCAACTGACCCTACTTCTAGGTATTGGTGATGCATATCCTGAACATAGCAAGTTCTCCCAGTTATCTATTTTTACCTTCCATCTGATGCCTTAGTGTTACCCCTCTGCTGGAAGATACATGCCAAAGCATATCAAAGGCTATGGAGAACTAACAGAAGGAGAGTTCCAATGATTGGTAAGCTTCAAATGGTAGGATATTATCTTGCTAAGTAGAACCCACATACTGTCTTAGGAATTATTTATAAGTATTAGTTTTTTAACAGAGATGATTTGTCATTTTAGGAGAAGAAGGGAAGTAAACTGAGGCATTCAGCATGGGCTGTTAAGAGCAGCAACTGAAGGAAAATGGTCAAGACAGAGGAAGGATTGAAGACCATACCTATCATGGTATCATTTGAGGAGGTTTTGGAACAAATTGATAAGTTAAACACCAATAAGTCACCAGGACCAGATGGTATTCACCCAAGACTTCTGAAGGAACTCAAATGTGAAATTGCAGGACTACTAACTGTCATCTGTAACCTATCATTTAAAACAGCTTCTGTACCAGACGACTGAAGGATAGCTAATATGACACCAATTTTTAAAAATGGTTCCAGAGGTGATCCCAACAATTACAGGCCTGTAAGCCTGACTTCGGTACTGGGCAAACTGGTTGAAACTATAATAAAGAATAATATTGTCAGACATATATATGAACATAATTTGTTGAGGAAGGGTCCACATGGTTTTAGGAAAGTGAAATCATGCCTCCCCAATCTTCTAGAATTATTTGAAGGGGTCAACAAGCATGTGGACCACAGGCATACAGTGGATATTGTGTACTTAAATTTTCAACAAGCCTTTGACAAGATTCCTCTCCAAAGGCTCTTACACAAAGTGAGCTGCCATAGGATAAGAGGAAAGGAGTCTCTGTTCTAACTGGTTAAAGCTACCATAGGATAAGAGGAAAGGATGTCTATATTCTAACTGGTTAAAAGATAGGAAACAAAGGGGAGGTATAAATGGTCAGCTTTTACAATGGAGAGTGGTGTCCCCCAGAGGTCTGTTCTGGGGCCAGTCCTATTCAACATATTCATAAATGATCTGTAAAAATGGGTAAACAGTAAGGTGGCAAAATTTGCAGATGATACAAAAGTACTAAAGATAGTTAAGACTCGAGAAGACTGTGAAGAGCTACAAAGGATCTCTCAAATCTGGGTAACTGGACAACAAAATGGCAGATGAAATTTCATATTGATAAATGCAAAGTATTGCACATTGGAAAGAATAATTCCAACTATACATATAAAATTATGGGGTCTAAATTAGCCATGATCGTTCAAGAAAGAGATCTTGGAGTTATTGTGGATAGTTCTCTGAAAACAGCCACTGTGTGTGCAGTGGCAGTCAATAAAGCAAACAAAATGTTGGGAATAATTAAGAAAGGGATAGACAATAGGACAAAAAATATCATGTTGCCTCTATATAAATCAATAATACACCCACATCTTGAATATTGTGTGCAGTATTCACCCCATCTCAAAAAAGATATATTGGAATTGGAAAAGGTTCAGAAAAGAGCAACAAAAATGATTAGGGGTATGGAATGGCTTCCGTATGAGGAGAGATTAATAAGACTGGGACTTTTCAGCTTGGAAAAGAGATGGCTAAGGGAAGATATGATTGAGGTCTATAAATTCATGATAGGTTTACTAACTTGAACGCTGATTCTGGAATGAACTCTGTACCGACAGACCCCTGTACTTTCTTCTCTGGGCTTTGCACAGGCACAAGAGTCCACTTGTGAAAAGCTCACTGCAGGATCAGAGCCACAGTTTGTGACTATATATTCAGCTCCCAGCCTAAATGCACCTCTATCACTGGTAATAGTTTTATGAGGCTTGAATCAAAATCAGGCAAAGAAATCTACATTAATCATTACAAATAACTATATTTTGTCCATGTATTTTGCTTTTTCTATATCTTAAAGGATCCATTTCTTTGGGGAAGAGGGGTCAGAGGACGACTACTACTAAATACTTGGTCTAGTTGTAAGTAATGTAACATATGGATCTAGTACATCTAGATCCATTTCCTTTACAGTATTAACTAATTCAGCATCATAAGCTATACTTAGCTTAGACTTTACTTATTTCTTTCAAAGGATCTCTTAAATCATTGGCTATAACAGATGAAAATCCAAAAAGTGAGTCTACATTCCTTCACAGTACAACCTTCCACCAACCCTCGTGATCACAGATAATCTGTCACTCTACAACTGCTCTGTTACCACTGTTGTGTTTGTTCTGGAAATGAAAAGATTCCCATCAACAAATGTTTTAAGGATTTCAACACATAAGTATAACACAATCCGTTTTATTAGCATAGAAAGAGGCTGTTATCTGAAGAGCCTCTGCCCAGTACATGGTAGAAGCCTTTGCTATCACTAGAGTATCACAGATGGTACTGAAATTGAAATTCACATGATGAAAATGAGCAATCTTCCCCACAGTACTAAGGGCCTAAAATGTGGTTCTCTTTTTGCCAAACCACATTTGTAGTGTAACCCACACTCTACTCTTATATAGACTACAAACTACGCAGAATTTTTCAGGCCTCAAAGCAGAACTTATATCAATATTTCTTAGGGCTAATAGGGTTGCCAACTGTCAAATCACACAAACCCAAACACCCTTGCCTCGCCCCTTCCCAAGGCCACACTCCTGCTCCACCCCATCCCTGAGGCCCTGTCCCATGCTTACTCCATCCACCTTCCCTCCATTGCTCATTTTCACCAGGCTGCAACGCATACTCTGGAGTGAGAGGTGCAGACTGAGGGGTTTCGGTGCAGAAGAGGGCTCGGGGTGGGGCAGGGAGTTGCAGTGCGGGATGGGGTGAGAGGTGCAAGCTCTGGCCAGGGAACGCTTACCTTGGGTGGCTCCCGAAAGCGGCCAGCATGTCCCTTGGCTCCTAGGCTCAGAGGCAGCCCGGTAGCCCTGCGTGCTGCCCATGGTTCCTGACGAATGGGAGCTGCAGAGTTGGTGCTTGGGGCAGTGACAGTGCGCAGAGACCTCTGGCTCCCCTGTGCCTAGGAGCCAGAAGGATGTGCTCATTCTTCCGGGATCTGCATGGAGCCAGGGCAGGTACGGAGCCTGCCTTAGCCCCGCTGCACCACCTACCAGACTTCTAGCAGCCTATTAAAATCTCCTGGATTGGTTTCAGTAGCCACTGGGGAGGTTGATTCCGATTCCAGGAGACTCCTGGCCAGTCCAGGAGGGCTGGCAACCCTACTAAAGAGCAGTGCCAGGAGTCAGGATCTGGGTTCTGTTCTTTGCTTTGCCACAGACTTGCTGTGTTATCTTGTGCAAACCACTGAACTTCTCTCTGCCTTTATGTTTCCATATCTAAAAATACCTCTGACACTGGAGATGGTATGAAGTTTAACTCTCTAGGAGTCATAAAAGGCTCTAGTAGAAGGTACTAAAGAAGGGCAAGATAATTACAGATAATCTCCTTTCCATCTAATGTGTTCTATCCTCAGAAGCTGAGCAAATGGTACTCATTTCTCTGGTTGTGAATTTTAGGCTCCCTCACTGTGGGATCCATATAGCTTTTACTGATGCTTATTAAAAGCATTCCTCTGTCTTTGGCCCCGCTGCTGTCTATTTTGGAAACCTTTCATTACCCTCACTTTTGTCATTCTAAATGTGTACATTTACTTAGGTTAAAACCCACATCCTCACCTCTCTGAGTCACAGCCATTATTAATCCATCTAGTTTTCTTGACCTATTATCTCCATGCCTCAGAAAGAGCACTCACTACAGAGCTCTGGTACCACACAGTCCCCACACTGCTGGGCTCCACACTATAAGCCAGATAATGAAAATCTAGAAAAACAGAAAAAGGGCAAGAAAAAGCAAACTGGGCCAGGGACTCTTCCTTACTCAAATTTTATAAGGTGCTTAGAACAATGGGCTCTCTAGCTGCTGCAGTAGTATAAAATGTTAAACAACAACGAATGGGAGATTCCAATATTCAGAAAGCTCCTTTCATACACATAGGACTCATGGTGAGGACATGGCCTCTACAACAATGGATGCTCTTCCCAAAGAACAAGTACTGAAGAAGTACAGAATGATTATCTTTATGTGGTAGGACAAGAAATAATGAGTTTAACAAAGAAAGGATCACTAGGTAAAATTTTCCAAATCACCTAAGTCACTTAGGAGTCCAAAAAGGATTTAAATCTCTTAGTGAACTTTTATCCCCAGTCGTATGTATTAGAACCCTTGGATATTGTAACAAAATTCCCAAGGGGGATGAATCCAGGCAGTCTCCTCTCTGGAGAGAGCCAAGTGAAGACTAGTGAGTTAGAAATTATGTTGGCTGCAGCCCCGGGAAAGTGGCTCAGACTAGTGGCTTCTCTTATCAATTAAAGCTGGTCAAATACTTTAAGAAAAAACCTTAATAATTAAACATTGAAAATGAGCAAAATTCTGTTCATATGAAAACGATATTAGATCAATAGGATTTTAGCAGCTCTGCTATAGCTTTGAATTGTGACAAAGCTCCAAGTCTGTACTTGTGGGTCCTGCGCTTCCTGGCAGATTTAGGGGCCTCAGAAACTCATCTAGGCCCCAGAGTGACCTCCCTTTCTCAGTATAATTGGCAAGAGTCACCACCTAGTGAGTTACCTTCATCACAGGCCAGTATGGAAGATGGAAAAGGGGGGAGCCCAGGCCCACCCTCTACTCCAGGCTCCAGCCCAGGGACCCTAATAGTATCAGCTAAGATGGCTGACCTTTTATCCACAAAACACAATTCAATTCCCTGGGCTACTTCCCCACAGCAGTGCCTGCTTCTTCAAACTCCACTTCACCCTTACCTCAGGGCCTCTTTCCTTCTGTATGATATGTTGTCCACCACTCAGTCTCACCAACAGCACAACCTCCTTCCACAGCTCCTGACACCCACAGCCCACCTGACTAACTGGGAGGTTTTTATCTGGTTTCAGCCAGTCCCTGATTGGCTTCAGGTGTCCCAAGTAGGCTAGCTGTTTCTACTCCTTTCTAGAAGGTTCTTAATTGGCCCCAGGTGTCTTGATTGGTCTGGAGTAGCCTTTGTTTGGCTATCCAGGGAACAAGGACCTGTACATCCTGAGGCTGATATACCTGCCTTCCAGCACTCTCCTATATCCTTCTGGTCTGACTCCGTCACAGAATATAAACAAACTGCTGCCATGAAGAAGTATGAAAGCTCTTCACTTTACCAAAGAAATCCCAGTCTTGTGTTTTAGGAACTGTGCATTCTTACGCATACAAGAGCTGTTTTGAGTATTTGGTCATCAGTCATGCCAGTAGCTTCCCACTTGACAGAGAGAATCCTTTGGGATGAGATTTAAAACAGGGTGGAGAACCAGCACATGCCAGTTGTACTTCTCATTAAGAGGCGAATGAAAGGGAAGGAGGATGACTCTGCCCAATTTTTTATCTTGCATTATAGTTGTTTGCTTTCTCCCATGGCGGCTAACAGCTGTAACACAAAGAGAGAGGAAACTAATTCACTCCGAGAGACAGAACATTAAAAATAATTTGTCAGCATTGCTGCTGGCCTTTCTCTCACACAATGATATGTACGGGAGCAGGCAGGGAGAATTCAAAGAAACACTGAGAAGCCTGCAGACTGACTTCTAGCACCCGGCTGACACAGATACTCTCAGAGCCAGCTCAGTCACAGTCCCTCCAGACAAAAAAACAACTATCACCCAGCGGAATCTTAGCTCAATATATAATTTATTTAATTTGGCTTCTGCCACCTGTAATCAGCTCAACCCTCTGGAACAGCCTGCAGAGATAAAACAGACTGAGGGCAACACCAAACAATGGTTTAATTAAATATTTTTTGCAAGATCTTTGTATTTTATTTAGCTTCTGCTGCCATCTACAGTAGCCACCAAAGATTTGCACAAAGAACAGGTACAGTAGCATAGTAGCAAGAGCCACAGAATATGCTTTTGCATGACAAGATGGGCTAATCAGGTCCCAAGGGTCTTATAACTAACAGTCATCGCATGAGCTTATCACCCCTCCTTGTGTTGTTGATGGAGTCTCTCAGCTGGGACCCAGAAATCCATTTCCAGCTACTCTCCAATTCTGTAAATGAATTAACCTATGTACATTGCAATTTGACTTGAACACAGACTTCATTAGTCTGTGCAGGTAGACACTGCAATGGAATTGGCTATGAACCCCATAAAACTTTAATGTCTCCAAAAGTTCATTTAATGGGGGTGCTGAATATTCCAAATCAAGTTGTAGCTAACCCTTCCATGGCCATCCTAGTTTGAACAGGTAAACACCATTGTGAATCTGTTAGTTAATTAACTGCTTCTGAAGAACTTGGAGTATCTACAAAATCAGAGGACTGGATTCAGTGGTACACACTGACTGCTTTACACAACAAACCCAGCTAACTTGCCTAATTAAGCCAGTTTTACAGACAGAGCATCACAAGGCCGATGGGCCATATGGGGGAATCCAGCCCCAAAGGCAGAAGATTTTCCCCTCCCCAGTGTATTGGCTTTATTTATTCAGTGGAAATTTTAGATGTTCTGATTACACAAAATATCAACTAAAATGTCAATCATAGATAGATAGATAGATAGATAGATAGATAGATAGATAGATAGATAGATAGATAGATAGATAGATAGATAGAAAGAAAACAAGTTTGGAAATAAATAATCTGGATGCTTCCCAACAGAAATAGATGCTGGGGTTTTTTGTCCTACAAAAATAAAAATAAAATATTTTAAAGGAGCCTGATCCTGCTCTTGAATGAAATATATATATATCTGTTTCTGTTGGGAAGCATCCAGAACTTGTTTTCTACCTTTATTTAACTGGAAATCATTTAACTCAAGGTAAAAACTCTTCGTACTCAAAGGCTAATGTAGTCTATGTTCTAAACCTAATCCCCACCCAACATCCTGGTGACTATGATTTTCATCTCAGCATTGCTGTCAGCCTGTGGACCACAGTATGAAGGAGCATAGCCCTTATATGCCATTTTTACAATGCAGTGGCGGATTGTATTTAATTTTTTCTTCTGATATGTGATCTTTTAGGCATCCTCTAGTGCTCCAACAAGCTGCAGAATCTCTCTGTTTATTACTGCTCTGAACTCCACTCCTCTCTCTGTCATGATCACTATCTCTTTTCAGGCTGGACATGGTTTAACAGGGCCTTTGGGGCCACAATGACATTCCTTAATGCAGCAAAATGGCTACATTTTGAGCCACACGCTCTGTTTCTCAGGCCAGAGAGGGACAGCCTAGGACCAGACAACAGAGCCAGACTTCCCATAAAGCAATATAAGTATTGTCCCATGAATCATAACAGAAAGTTGCCCAATGCAAGACATACTTAAGAGACTGATTTTCTCTACTTTTGAAGCCTCAGACAGAGTCAAGGTTCATTGATCAGATTTAGATAAAAACAACTTTGGAATTAAAAGGTGTTGAACTTAACCATTCCTGAGAGTCTAAAAAAGTCTGCCTAACATTTTTTATTCATTACATTTCATTGTCCTGTTACTCTGGATATCTAGGTCCATGCTAGACTGGAAGAGGAAGTGATGGAACACCATAATGCTGTGCTTGTGGTAATCAGGGGTTTATTAGAAAGGAGATATATCAAAAACCTTGTTCATGTCAGTTTTTTGGCTCAATCTTGCAGACTCACAGGGAGTTCAGAGGAGCATCTGAATTGTGAATGCTTGTTTAAGCGAGATCCAAGTTCTGGACTTTCTGTGTATTTCCAGACACAGAAAGTTATTGCCATCTTCAACACTACAGCCCAGGTATTGGTAAGAACAGGAATCACTTGTATTCTGTGGGTATGTTTACACTACAGTATAAGCCCAGAGTTGAAACTCAGGCTTAAGCCTAGTGGCCCTTCTATCTACACACAAATTGTACTAAGTCAGTGCTCAGATCCAGGGTCCTAGAGCTCCATTGGGGTGGATAGTCCACACCTGAGTCAAGCCTTTATTGCTTTTCAGTGCAGATGCAGCCCCACTAGACTTGTGATCTGGGAGTCTACCAAAAGTGTTCCACTGGATGACTTTCTTTGTTCTCTGGACAGTAAATTTTTCCTACGCTGCACCATGAACAAAGGGCTAGAGCAGCCACATTTTGGGAGATTGCTAGGAAGTCTGGAATATGGGTGGGTGGACTCCAGCCCACATACTGCAGTGTAGACACTGGAGCCCCAAGATAGGACCCAGGATTCAATAATTCCTAACATGTGCTACAAATGAGTGTAGACAATCAAGCCCTATATTAACAAACCCGGGATCTGCTAACTCAAGTTCTACTAAGCCTGGTCTTACACTGCAGCATAGACAAACCCTAAGCCTGGGCTTTGACCCCAAACTCTCTTCCATCCACACATAAATCAATCAGTTTGACTCAGTCCTAGGACATTGCTAGGCAGGTGAGTCAGAGCCCAAGTTCTGCTGTGAGTTGGGTCCAAGCCCTGTTGTTTTGTAGTGTTGATGCAACTCAAAGGGGAAACCTTTTCAATCAAATATTTGCAAAAATGTCCCCCTTGTTTCTCGATGGCTATGGAGTAGGTCAAAATATGGTAGAATTTCTGTCCCACAATGTCATGAGTGTGAGTGCCCCTCCAATGCTAATATGCATATACGCAAATGTGAAGTTTACCAAATACCTCTCCAAACAGTTGTGCCACTAAACTATATTATGTAAACATTTGCAAAGTGAGAAAAACAAGAGAATGGCAAAAGCTGATTAATTAAAAGTGTATCTCTATATTTGCAGAAAAGATTTTGTACTATTTTCCCAGTTTTCGCCAAAAGTTAACACAATAGCTATTTTCACATGCTTATTGATAGCTCACTCAAAGAAGGCAGATATGACTCAAAAAACACACTGGGATCAGATGCAAGGAGTCAGAATATACTTTTGAGACTATAATTATACTTCAAAGAAAATGAGAGGGTTTTCAAGGTATTAATGCTCTTCAAGGTAATTAAGCACATACTCGTATTTAAACAGCTAAAGTAGTTCCACTGAAGTCAAAAGGACTACCCAGGTGTTGAAAGTTAGGCATGTGCCTTAGTACCTTGCTGAATTGGAGCCTTAATTAGGATAAGCACTTAGAGAAACAAAATATGCCAGCCAAAACCTCTTATTCTTATTTACTATTTACATTCTGATAACACTTCAGGGCCTCCAAACAGGTCTCCATTGCTCTAGGCACTGCAAAACCACAAAAGACTGTTTGCCCCAAAGAGCTTAGAGTCAAAATATGGAGAACACAGAACAGATGAATATAGAAACACAAGGAAAGAACTGGGAGAGGAGGGACAAGCGTTAACAGCAACAGGATCATAATCTCACATAGACTGGCAGTGATCCTAAATGACACTTTCAAAAGTGTATAAACACATGCACCTACCTTCTGTTTTGCTTTCTACACCTTCAAACAGTACCAGTTTTAAGATTCTGGATCATACAGCTATTTCTCACCCTCTCCCCTCAACCTTTCCTTCACTCCCTAGATTCCCTGAATTACTCCATCTAAGATAGGGCACAGATGATGTTAATAATTTTGCTGATCTCATGCGCACACTCTGCATTCACATGAATTTGAGTTTGCCCCGATAACCCCCTGAAAATCAGAGACCAGTCTGAAACGTAGAAGTTTAGAGTCCCCCACAATATATCACATCCCCTGGAAGAGGATTGGGAGGGGGTGGAATCGATAAAGCAGTTTCAGAAGCAGAAGTTCAGCAAGTCTGCTCAGACATCCAGAAACAACAGCAATGGAAACTACAGTAAATGAAGCTAATAGATGTCCCCGAATGGCTTCTGTTAGAGACATGCTGTTTCCTCCAATTCAAATTCATCTCCAACTGGTAAACAAGAGATCAGGGAATCTGCCAGTTGCACTTATGTTTCCTTAACAGATCACAGGGCAATAATATATTGTCAGAACCATTAGGAAAGATCCTTACTCAAAGATAGTTTTGCACACACGCACACCTCTGATGCACTTTGCTGTCATCCCACCTGTGTGTGTCACTTGACAGATTTTCAGCTTGCACTCTTGTGACAGGATCCATAAAAAAAATAAACAAAAAGATCTAATCATACAGGCCATTTACTTCCCTCAACCTGTCTACTGCTGCATTACTGCCTACAGTCTGGTTTCTAGTGTTCTGTCCAGATCAGTTTCAGGAGATCCAAGCAATGAGATTTGCAGCAATTGCTTTATTTCAATTAAATGTGATTTAATCTGAAAGCATAAGACCAATTTCAGATATTGCACCATTTGTTCACATGAAGGCAGAGGCAGCTCCAGAGTCCCAGTCTCTGCTGCAACTGACTTAGAGCTGGAAGAGGGAAACTGACAGTTGGCTATCTGAAGAGCTGCTGAGATTGGATCTGGAGCAACCAACATTTCGGGCAGAGGTTGAGGTGGAAGTGAGCAGATGGGGAGCTTACTAGAAAAGACAGAGGGGAGAAACTGGGGAATGAACAAGTGAAAGAAGAATCAGGCCTGCCAAGACAGAAAGAGGCAACTGGCAGTCTACAGGCAGCTAACTAGGCGAGGGAAGAAGCAGAGAGAAATCCAATGAACAGACAGTGAAGCAGGGAAGGGAATAGGGGAAAAGAGCAGCAGCCATAAAGGATAAGAAGAAGAAATAGAGTACCCAGAAAAGACAAAAAGAAAGTAGTGAGGGAGGGAAGGGAAGAAGACAGTCCACTGGAGATGGAGAAGAGAGCAAAAGTGGGTAGGGAGAAAGAGGACAACATCTGCCTGCAAAGGGGAAGGAGTGAAGAAGGCAGCTAATGGAGGTGTACATAAGGGTCATGGGGGATGAATGTGAGATTAGCCTCTTGGCAGTCCCTCCTGTCCATTGCACAGCCCAAATAATTTACAGCATCCCAGACATACTGAATTTCCTGACTGCTTTACTAGCTTCTCTTCGCCATCTAAGGCTGTCGTTCCCAAACCTTTGTACTGGTGATCCCTTTCACATGCTCTGAGTGAGATCCCTCCCTTTTATAAATGAAAACACTTATATGTATATTTATTATATATATTATAAATGCGGGATGCAAAGTGGAATGGAGACTGACAGATCGCAATTCCCCTCCCCCTATGTAATATCCTTGTGACTCCCACCCCCATGGGGTCCCTACCTCCCAGTTTGAGACCCCCAATCTAAAGGCTCTAGCCAGGATAACACTTTAGCTGTTACCTCCTTGAAGCTCCTTTGGGTTTCTCATCACAGTTCTGGAGCAGGGAAGTACTTGTGTTTAAAAAAAAACAAAAAAACAAAACTTTGGCAGCCATAAGGAAAGGGCATTAGCCATTCTGTGCAGTCTCTGCATGAAGCCCTCAGGTCTGCCAAGCCCAATAACAATTGACTATGGGGCTCCCAGGTGTCTAAATGTAGAGATGGGCTTTCTCCGGACTGAGTTATAACCAAGCTTATGCGTAACAGTGGTAGAGCAGAATGCATAGAAGAGTATTCAAAATCATGAGAGTTTAACATTAACAAGTTAAAATGAACAACCATCTTGGCACTATCTGAACTAATCTCATAAAGGCCTCAGTATTTGACTGTCATACATTTCACATTTGGATACCGAGTTTTAAATTTGAATAGACCCTTATTTCCCTCTCACTACACAGCTTTAGTATGCACAGCTTGTGGATATTGTCACATCTGTGGGCATGGGCACGAAACAGCATATGGAGTAGAGTTTGTCATCTCTAGCCAACAACGCTCATGTCTGAACTGCCAGCAAGCTGAGATATTGGTCTTAGACGTGGAGAGAACCACAGCATAACTGGGACTAAGGCAGAATTAAAGCTACCCGGGGATCCTTCAACCTATATTTCCATGCTTTCTTACGTATATTTAATTCTAAATATTGCACTCAAAAATTCCTCATTTTGCAACAATAAATCATTTTAAGGTTTTTGTTTGGACTCACAACTCTCCTAATTAACATTTTTTGTCAAGGAATGTATTTAAAACTTGCAGGCCTGATTCTCATTTGCACTAAGGCCCCTTCAAACCAGCATAAAGTGGATGCAATTGACATTTAGGCCTGCTGTAAGGCCCCTTTAGGCTACCAGAGTGAAATAAAGAAAGAGCCTTACTGAGAAGAAAAATCAAGCTGTACTTTAGATTTCCTTTTTGCCTTATAACCACACTAAAAAAGCACTGTGATGTGTGTAAAAATATTTGATAGGCACTGTCAAATATATTAATTCTATTTTGAGTTCTTATACCATGCTTATTACTGTAGTAACTGAATGCCTTCCAGTCATGCATTAAACAACATGACTAACATCTTTCACGTTTGTTCTTTTGCCCTTTCTCCATAAAGAGAAATATGTACAGGGAAGTCTTTTGTTTTGTGGGTGGGTTTTTTGGGGAAGAGCAATGTACATGTTGCGGGGGGGAATACACACACACAGCGCTGTATGTTTACATTAGACAAGGCAAGGGTCAAAGACATACACCTTGCACTTAAAGATCACTGTGGGGAAGTTCATGATGGTCCATAGCTCCTGGAGGGAGAGTGTGGGGCTAATTCCACAGTCTTGGGCTAACTGTTGAGGAAGTTCTTTCTCCTGCACACAGGAGCTTTACACATTTATAGAGTTCCATTTGCCAGGGGAGCAAAATTATCCACCACTGTCATCATCCCTGAGCTAGAGTCGATCTTTTAGATACCTTAATTTGGTTTTTCAGTTTTGAAAAAAAAATATTTTAGAGTTCATTATTCCATTATTCATTTTTTTTTTTAAAAAAAGGGACAATTTTTAATCCGAAGAAAATGGAACTGACAATTTTTGACAAAGCTCTAATAACAGGACTTGGAAGGCCTGGTTTCAAGTCCCTGCTCTGTCATAAACTTCTTGTGTGACATGGGCAAATCATTTAGCCTCTCTGTGCCTCAGGTCCCCATCTGTAAACCAGGAATAGGGGGTACTTCCTTATTCATACATCTTCTTTAATGGATGTCCTCACAACAGATGATGAGGTGCTCAGGTAGTAGGGGCTACACAAGTACAACAGATCAAGACAGTGCTCATCCAAATTCCTGCGCTTTACTGACCAACTTTCCAGACTGCTCAAAAGTACGGTGACTACCACAAAGTCTTAAAAGAGTCTCTCTCCTGGGTGAGATCCCCCTCAGTTTTGACAATCCAACCATCAAAAATAGGACCTCTTGAAGCCAGCCCAACGAAATGGTTCATGACAGTGTGTCAATGGAGAAGGGCCATCTGACTCAAGGTGTACTTCAGTTTCCTGTATAAAAATAAACGTGCTTTATTTTAAACCCAAGTTAGGCAGTGGAAAGAACAGGATAGTGCTGTCAGTTTGCTAAATTTAAACCATTTTAGTCCCAAATCACTGAGCATTCTGTTCTGATAAAAGATGAATTTCCACAGTTTTGACTGGGGAATCTCTGAACATCTACAGTTTGACTGATCGGCTAATACTGATTCAGGAGAATATTCCTCAGTATCATGGATAGTCTTCCTTCTTGACTTATTTCCCTCCTATGGAATCCAGATTTTATCTCATTAACTGTGTACACAGTATCTTCCACCAGGGATCCATGACAATGAGATGACTAAAAATGTCATTTAAGTTAAGAAATTAGTCTCCTGTCCTTTTAACAGCATTACAACTAGTCCATCTGCGGTAGCAGAACACTCTGGAAGTTTCAAAGTTGCTTTGAAATCAGTGCACTGTTGGAACATACATGTAACACCTACAGAGTCTACCCTAATTGGTAGAAGAGGCAGAGAAATAAGTTGCTATGAGTCTAAGTCCTTGGATGCATAAGCCTGTACATGTACAAATCACCGCAAGGCTTCTTCCCAGTCCATCTATTCCTACTGTTAAGCTAGCTGGCCACTTTCTTCTGGATATCACCTTTTCTGTACGATCTCTAATCTGAAAGATGGTATGGAAAAATGATTCTGTTCAGATAACCGAGCTTCAGAAGGTGACATTTGGATAACTGAGGTTGCACTTGGTATTAGAGACACCATATGCAACATCAATATAGCAGGCACAGAAAGATAATGAGCAGTTGATGCTACATGGACACACTAAGAAGAAACAGCTCTGAAGTTACTATGATGTATCACAGAGAAAGGACTGGCTGACATGATAACAATTAGCTTTCAGGGCTCTGTTACACAACTGTACTCATGTTCCATTGAATTGTATGACTCAAGTCAAAGATCTGAGTAGTCTTCAGGCAGTCCATACAGACAGATGTGCATGAGTGCTGGTAACAAGAGACCAAGCAGGAGTGGTTGCTGAAAAACCAGATCCCAGACAGAAATGTTCCTTCTCTTCTCAATTTATGCAGGTTAACTGAGATAACTCAGTCTATTCGCCCTTTGCCACACACACCACACACCCAATAAAGTAGAATTTAACTGTCTATTAATGACTGCTGTGTTTGACATCTTTTTATACCTTAATTTAGCATGGAATCTCATACAGCAGAGATTCCCCTAGATGAGTGCATTCAGTGCACATTGTATTTTAGAAATGTAATGGAGTTTTGTGAACAGAACTGCTAGATGAAATTAAAATATAAGCTAGCAAGGAAATCTACACAGAAATATGAATGCTGACCTATTTATAGATTTATTGCTTAGGAATATTTTTAGCCAAATCAGACCTGTGTATTCAGAATCCCATCATCACTACCGTATGGCAGCAAGGACATAGTAACTATGTATTTAAAATAAAAACTGTGCACCAATCCAATGTTTGTTGTGTCTTGACTTGCATGATAAAAAAGCAATGATTAGCTTTACTAAATTGTATCTTAAATTGGTGAAAGTGAATAATTTTAGGACAAAATTCTAAACTGGGTATAGAGTTACAAGGAAAGGCGACCTGCCAAAATATCAATTCAAATAGCATTTGTAAAAACATTCAGAGTTCTGACTTGTAAACTATTTCTCCATATAAAAGTGATTATAAAAAATAGACAATAGAAATGGAAAAGCTACAGTACTTCTTATAGTGACAGGTTTATTTTATATAACAGTTATTACACTATATAATGTTGTATATAAAATTCAATTATTGTTCACAATCAATAGTGGCAAATGATAAAATCCAGGGGCTACAGTCTTTTCACCAAATTAAAAAATGTAATGTAGTTTTTTGGGCGTTGACCCATTTTAAGTGAAGAAATCACTGTAAACTATTACCTTGACATATTCAGCAGTTGCAGACTGTACTGTACAAATGCAATCGTGTGCACTCCAAACTGCAGCGTTGATGGAATACATTTAGATTTTTATTAAAACAGAAAAGCAGTCCAGACATTTGACATGTGCATGAAGGATTTTAAATAAATAAATAAATAAGAGAAGGAGGAGGGAGTAGGAGGATTTTGTGGCCGAAATAATGGTGTAGGACTCAGAAGATCAAGGTTCAACCCTTAGTGCTGTAATAGACTCCCCTGGCCTGTGAGTCTTTTGAGAAGCACCTAGTCTCTGCTCCTCAGCTCCCCATTGTAAAATGAGGATAATACTTTCTGCCATTGTCTGTCTTGTACATTTATATTTCAAATTCTTTGGAGCAGGGACTCTTTCTTATTATGTCTTTGCACAGCACCTAGCACACTGCCTGTGTGATCTCCAGTATAATTGGGTTGGTTTAACAAAGACTAGGCATTCTATTTTCTGGGGGTTTTGCGTGGGGAGGGATGCAGAGGGGAGAAGGGTGTTCAGCACTTGATTAAATATTTTTATTACATGAAGTGGGAGGGACCAGAAAAATTATCCAGGCTAAAAATGTCCTATGCAGCACATAAACAATTTATGGAGACATGCCTCCTTCAGCTCTTTGCTGCCTAGGTGATATTCCCCACTCCTCAATGTGACTCTAAGGGTGAGCAACATTATCTTCTGTCTTACCAGCTAATAACCCACACCTTTGCCGACACAGAGATTGTAAGAGACATCTACTCTCCTGGAATTCATGAAGGATTCAGTTTGGCTTTTGAATCCAAACATCTTGGTTGTTGGTGCTATGTGTATGAAGCCGAAGGAACTCAGCTTTATTAAACGTACAAATATCAGAAGATGTGATCTCTGAAGATGAGCAAGGTGCTTAGAATTTCACTTGCACAATTGGACCCTTAGCATGGAGTTATCACCAGTGTGTTTGTTACGTTCCTCAAGCCATTTTCCCCTTTATGCCAGCACTGTATGCAGGTCCTAAAGGCAACTGAGTTTAAGTTCTAAAACCCTAATGCTGCTTTAAATTTACATTGGATGTCATCAGAATAGCCAGGCGCAAAGACAGTGGAATGCATAAGGTGGCTGATTCCCAGCCTGCCCCATTCCAGCACTTGGCACAGACCATCTAGAACAGAGGAACAAGCCCTGTGTATAGTTAGCATTACTGTATTATAGTCAAAGTTATTCACAGTTTGCTAATAATGTCTTGTTTCCATTAACACACAGCATTCCCCAAACTCTCATAATCATCACACCTTAACTGATCAATTTTTCAAACAACTGTTGACTATTTAGGAACTAGAAGTACTAAGAAACATCCTGTTTATAAAATCATTCCATTACCAGTAAAACTGCAATGCCAAGCACTATAAAATGCCAGGTCTAGGACTTCTACAATTTCCAAGTGTGATCTACATCAACAGCATGTGTAAGACTCAGAGCATAGTAATTTCCACCTGAATTATACAGTTTTCAGACATGATCCCAAGAGATGCTCAGTGACTCTGCCTAAAGATATTTGTTTGCATGAATTAAAAGCCAGCTGAACCTCCTATAAATATTCTACCAAGATAGAACATAGATTTTCAAAATGGATTAGTGATATTGGGTACCTAGATTCAGACACCTTAAAGGGGCCTAATTTCCAAAGAGTGGATACTAAGCACTTTCCAAGATCATTTAGGGTATCTTAAGCAAAAAACGGAAGCATTAAAACTTACTAGTAGCTTTTTAATACTCTTTCTTTTCCCACCATCCTCTGCTCAATTCTACCACATTTACTACACTCCCCATAAATATCTTTAAAAGGTTCTTTATCAGTTAGACCTGCCCACAATAGAAACACAAATGGAAGAATTTTAGCATTAGTTTCTTTTAAATAAACAAATGTAATTTTTTGTACTTCAAACACAATATATCAAGAGAGCCTTGTCATCTATGTGGCTTGACACTGTAGTGATCAGTGTCATGTATTGGAGCAGGAGTAATTGCTGAGTGGAGAATAAAACTGGGGGCTTAAAAAGTTTAAACTGTTCTCTTTGTCCCTTTTTCACTATTCTGCTGAAATAAAATTTCAGTGCTCAGAACTCCTATTCTATAAACACACCATAAAGCAAGCAGCATCATTGCAGCTTCAAGCTCCTATAATGAATGAGTTGAATTTTTCAGACTTAAGAGAACAGCAAGTGACCTTAACAGACAGGGCCTGATTCTGAAAAACTTATGCGGGGTTTAGCTGAAGAGCATGGCATGTTATCTTGTTTGACAGATGCTCACAAAACACTGAACCTCTACCCTTAAGTGCAGCACTTCACTCTCATTAAGTGAGTTGAATACTGAAGTGCTTAAGCCCAATTCTCTCTCCAGATTTTTTTTAGGAGACTGCTGTAGGTGTTGTACTTATCACTGTACTAGATATCTCCAAGATAATAGTGCATAGGGTTTAAGGAATGAACTAAGAGGTGGAGAAATAGCAAATAGCTCTAGTAAATTTGTATATTTTGAAAAGACAAGCACTTCATGCAAAGTACCTTGATTTATTTTGTTACATAAACACATATGGTTATTTGCAACAAGTACTGAAATGTGGTATTAATTGTATTGCACGATAAATATACACACAGTTTTATATAAAAAAACCAACAACGAAAAACAAGGGCCCTACCCTACAAAAAAGCTTAGGAATAAATAAGTCCTAACCCTATCAATTGCTGGGCATCCACAGTTTATTACGGACCTGTTCCACAATCCATTCAAGTCTATGTGGACTTTGAATTAGGGGCTACAATCAACTGGACTAAGAGGTACCCAGGATATCCTAGGAGGCGCTCAATATCTAATTACTCTCACTGAAATCATTGTGAAGTAGAATCCCTAAGAGAAAAATAACAAAACATAAATGTGTAACATAACTTCAGATGTCAGAGCCTGCAGAAGCAACATGGCTGAGGAAATATTTGTGGGGAAAATTGAGTTTAGGGATGGATTTGAAGGAAATGAGTGAATATGTCTGGTGGCTAGGAGGTGTGAAGCTGTACCAGATATATGGAGCGAGGCAAGGCTATTGAAGTCAATGGGAGCTTTACCATCACTTCAGTGGTAGCAGCATTATACACATATGGAGCAGCATAAAGCAGACTGATGGTATATCTACACTAGCTGGAAGGTAGAATATCCAGCATGGGTTGACATACCTGCACTCTCTCTGATCAAATTGGCATGCTAAAGGTGGCAATGTAGCCACAGTAGCATTGGGAAGAGCTCGCTGCTCTGAGTACCTAAGTTTCAGATGGGGTCATACTGGGGGCAGCTAGCCTGTCCCACCACTCACATCACCATGGCCATATTTCTATTTTTAGTGCAGCAGCTCAATTAGAGCTAGCATGAATATGTCTACTCAAGCTGGAAATTATACCTTCTAGCTCCAGCAAAGACATACCCCAAGTACATGCAGTTAGCAGCATCTCACTGAATTACTTCTGTGACAAAGCTCTGTCCTTATCTTTGTGGATCCTGCGTTTCCTGGCGGATTTTTACTAGCCTCAGCGGCTCACTGTGACCCTCCACGGAGCCCTTCTCTCTCTGGAGCCAAGGTTACAGTCTATTGAGCCATTTTCATCTCAAGCCAGTGAGGAGAAGCTATCCTTCCTGGCACAGTCTCTTTTGTCTCCCAATCTCAGAGACTAATTAGGGGAGGCAGAAACGGGGGGAGCCCAGGCCCACCCTCTACTTTGGGCTCCAGCCCAGGGACCCTAATAGTATCAGCTAAGATGGCTGACCTTTTATCCACAAAACACAATACAATTCCCTGGGCTACTTCCCCACAGCAGTCTCCGCTTCTTCAAACTCCACTTCACCCTTACCTCAGGGCCTCCTTCCTTCTGGATATGTTGTCCAACACTCAGTCTCACCAACAGCATAACTTCATTCCACAGCTCCTGACACCCACAGCCCACTTGACTAACTGGGAGGTTTTTTATCTGGTTTCAGCCAGTCCCTGATTGGCTTCAGGTGTCCCAATTAGGCTAGCTGTTTCTACTCCTTTCTAGAAGGTTCTTAATTGGCCCCAGGTGTCTTGATTGGCCTGGAGTAGCCTTTGTTTGGCTATCCAGGGAACAGGGACCTGCACACCCTGAGACTAATGTACCTGCCTTCCAGCACTCTCCTATATCCTTCTGGTCTGACTCCATCACACTTCATATTTACAATTGGGAGATTCCTTGGAAAATAAAACTCTCCCCATTCTTCCCTTGGATACATCTCCAACCCCACATCTCTCCAGATAGCTGAGTCTCACTGAGTTTAGACCTTCCAATCAGATGGCAGAGCCACTGGTTTCCCATATTCAACAGTGAAATTTTTCATGACAGCTGGGTTTTTCAGAGGGATTATACGATGCAATAATCCATCTCCTATCTTTGTAGGGGGCAGCTGTTAACGCTGTCACTCATGACTTAAAACTACAAACACTTCATGTTCTCTCAATGCAAATGCACATTAATAAATGGAGGGACAGATTCATTCATCCACAGATGAACCACCTACCCAGGACAGTTTAACACCTATTTTTTTCAAACCAATATTTCAGAATTAATAGTGAGTTTTTCAGTTGTATATTTACAAACAGACTCAAAATTCTCTACATGATAAACCTTTACAAAAATCTTTAAAATAAATTAACCCAGCATGATAAAAAGACCACCACCAATAGCACTAGAGACAAAGGGCCTGATTCCCCTCTCATTCTGGTGAAAGGACATGATCGAAATACCATTGAAACGAATCAGAAGACTGGCTTCAATGGGAGTTGGACAAGCCCCCAAATCAGGCATAATTCTATTGACGCAAATGCAATTACACAGATGTTGAATCAGTGTGAGAGGAGAATCAGTCCCAAAGGCAAATTTTGTCCCCAGGACTAATATAGGAGGATAGTGACAGTACAAGCTGCCCTGTGTGTCTGTGCCAGTGAGTTTCAGTCTGATCTGGAAGGCCTACTTGAGGAGATGAGCAACAGTTCTGTTCCCAAGATCCCATTCATTTGTTGGCCTTTCTGATGAGGCTACCGCAAGAGTGCTAATTACAGCCAAAGGTGAGGGTGCTAGTACCTGCTGTGGATATTCATCCATGTGGATTAATGCCAATTAAATTATCTTCACAATTGTAACATGGGGTTTTTAGTTACTTTGAAGAAGGAAAAATTAATCAAGGATTCATTTTTACATTTTGGGTGCAACATCTTGATTCAGAAAACTTGTTTAACACTGATGAGAATGGAAGGACAGACGCAACAATTTGCCATTCCAGACCATTCTTTGACAGTGAGCAGACACCCTATTTAAAAATGTACAGAGTGACTTGAAAGGTTTCCAGATAGCAGGGATTTGAATGCACTTGCTGGGCTGACATTTGCTCATCTTTTATGCTTCACTGCAAAATTACTCCATTTATAATTACAAATGTCCTCATTTGGGTGAAGGTCTTGGGGGACATGCTGGGAGTTGTGGAGAGAAACCCACATGCTGCAGCTCATCCAGTATTAAATAATAAGGATGATGTGGCAAGTTTTAGATGTTGATTTACTTGTAAAAAAACACATCTATCTACGAAATAGATTACTAGCAATGAATGTCTTATTCACAGCCATTTACACTAAGTGTTTTAAAGAAAATTATTTCAGTGATTTCTAAATCCAAAGCTTATAATACAAAACTAAAGCACAAATGAGCAGCTAAAACCAGATTTAAAATTCTGATGGGTAGAAAGCAAAGTATATTCCACAGTCCTTGTGAAATCAAGATGACTTCTCACACTATCCTGAATCTGATGCATAGAACACTTGTCTTTGCCTTCATGTATATTTTTATTCTCTACAGCAAAAAAATAAGGCCTGGTAATTAATTTCATAATTTCACTACTGGTGCAGAAATACCTTCTCAACAAGAGAGGGAAAAAATAAGGAAGGATTTAATCAGCCTCCAGTGTAGTTACGTCCTATATTACAACGAATTTCAGATGGGAGGAAAAAGTAGTTTTCAAAGATTAAACTTTAATGAGCAAATCAGTCAAACATATTGCTGTATCAACAATAACCTGAGCCTCTTAGGGAGAAAGGCAAGTTGTTTCATCAATCTCACCAGATAAGTATTGTCATTCATATTCACCTTTTATTACATTCACCTGCCTTGTGTGTACATGAAAAATATTCCAGTTATATCAATCAATGCCAGTACATGACAAAATATTGATAACATTCTTTCAAAATTCCATTCAGCTGAGGCAGATTGTTTTCTTCAGTAGATTTTAAATAGTCCACATTTGCTAATTCCTCATGCCATATACTTGTGGAAATCCCAATGCAACATATGGACAGTTCCATACAGGAGTCATGACACAGATCCTCAGCTGATGCAAACTGGCATAGGTTCATTGAATTCAAAAGAGTTGTATCAATTTAGATCAGTGGAGGAGACCACTTTATGTATGGACATATAATTTCAGCGATAAACTATAAGAATACAATGTTGCTTATCTCTCCATCAGACGTGGTGAAAAAAAATTGAATTTCTGTCCAGCAAGGAATTCCAAGATTTTGAAATTTAGTTCAATCTCAGATCGGGATGAAAAGTGAAAATCTCTGATTTTTCTGTGAAACAAAATATTTAAAAAGTATTTAATTTTGACTTTGTTGTTTTGACATTTATATTATACATGGGCAAATTTTTTTTGGATGAACACTTCATTAAATGAAAAATGCAGTTTTCTATAGCCTTTCTATAGCCTTCTATAGCCTTTCCCCACATTGTTAGGGCATTCACCTGGAATGTGAGTGACTCAGGTTTGAATCCCTGCTCAGGAACAAACCTGAAGAACTTTTTGATTCAACAAAAATTCAGAAAAAAATAAGATTTGAACCATTTTTTAAAAAAACTTTCAGAACTGCAAGCAAAACAAAAACACCAATATTTGCCCATCTCTAATTATTTATAATATATAAAAGTTAAAACAAAATGTTACAACTTTATTGAAACTAGATGTATACTAGACATATTTAAAATGTAGACAAAAATCAATATGACATTTAGTGGAATCAGCATTTTCTGATGGAAAACTGGCTGGAATTCACCCTATGTTTGGTTTATTTTGAGACCTTATGTGAGATTTAAAAGTGGATAGTCCTTCTGCAGCCATTCCTCACCAGGGTGAATTTCACTCTATTAATTTCCATACGGCACTGAGAAATCCCAATTCCAGGCATTAGGCTTAAGGAAGCTGAGGCAAACTGTAACAATGTTGTTTAACTGAGATGCTAATGTATTTTACTCCAATTAATTATTTACTAAAATCCTATGCATAGGTTTTAAAAGCATAACTTAGTTCATTCTGATGCACTAGATCTTTGCCATTCTCTTTAGAAAGGAAACTCAGGGGGACAATCAGCAACTGCTTTGGGGGAGAAGAGTGTGTGTGTGAGTGAGTGAGTGAGAGTGTGTGTGTGAGAGAGAGACAGAGAGAGAGAGAGAGAGAATGTCACACACTGGGTAAATTTATCATGCCCTCCTCAAGTGGGCTAACCACAGAGGATAAAAAGCTACTACTTATATGAGCTTACAGAAGAATTATTCCCTTAACTCATATAGCCAAAACCTGTGCTCATGCTGCTGAAGGTAAAAGGTTCAATCCACACTAAGGCTCTGTGGGTGGAAGAATTCTTACTTAAGGAAAGGCCTTCAGTAGGAATTATTTCAGGGGAGATAATCCATCCCCTTCCCTTCTATAGGATCTATGTTGCAATCCTTTTGTCTCTCCCACTTCAGCCCCTTTCTTTCTCATGCTTTCACTGCCTGTTTCCGCCTTCCTCTTCTATTATGTGGGTAATGTCCCTCTCCCTCCCCTTCCATTCCATGCCACTGTGTATGGAGGCGGGCGAAAAGGGTGGGGGGCAGGAACTGATCAATAGGTTCTAGTGAACTCACCATGCTGCCTCTATAGAGACAACCACAGCACAGGGCAAAACAGCTTGGGGAATGTGAACAATGGAAAAAACACACAGTAGAGCAGATTGCTGAAGCACTGGTGAGGGAAATCAACCAAAAACAGCCCCCTAGCAATAAGCCACACTGGTCACAGCTCAGGAGGCTCTACAAACTGACTGAGTTTTATGGTCTCCAGGTTCTTGCACTGAGATAGCTGTGAAGCTGTACAGATCCCGCTGTAACTTGTGAACATTGACAGCAGAAGCCTATAAATGGCTCATTAAAATGAACATTAGATGGCTACATGCTAATTATGGCTAAATAAGGTATGCAAATGGTCTGTGACATTACTCACTGAGCGAATCAGAGACTGTAAAGTAATTCAGAGCATACACAAACACACACAAGAGCAGATACTGACTGCATCACCCAGTGGTTCTTGTTCAAACTCAGAACAATGATGCTGCAAACAGAAAGTAGGGAAGAGCTAAGACAGACTAGTTCACCTCTATTCAGAACTGAATGCTGATAAGCACTTAAAGTCTTTTAGTTTAAGAAAAATATCTAAATGGTGGCGTTAGACAGTCAAATCAAAGTCAGAGGCCCTATAAGTGGCTTTCATTTTGAGAAGGAAGTTGTTCAGTGTGGGCTCTTGGGGCAAGGAGAGCTAGGGCTGCATGCATGCCTAGATGTGGAACAGGGCATTGATGTGCTCTCTCACATCATGGTAATTGGCCTCAGTGATCTCTTCAAAGGTCTCATGCAGAAGCTGGACAATGCACTTGTGCAGTTTCCTTGGGAGAGCTACAGTATTCCTTGTCTCAGTCAGGCTAACATGTCCACACCACTGTGCCGTGAGGGACAGTGGGACCAATTGCTGCACACAGGCAAGCTGCATATGGGCCAGGGCAGAAGCTGCATTGTAGTAGAAGACCCTCCCTTGCTTCCCACGTCACCCTCAGCAGCGAGATATCTTCCAGGATGAACTCCTCTGAAAAATGTGGGGACAGTATTCAGCATAGGGGCCCACTGCAGCTGTTAGCTCTCCCCAAGGCACAGAAACCCAGAGGACAGTACAGCCATGAAACAAATCAGTATCCCTTACCCCTGTTTTTACTCACCATTTCTGTGCTCCTGTGGGTTGTGTGTGCCCACTTTGGGATGGGCAAATTCAGCTGTTATGTAGACTGTGCTTGTCTTTAAGTGCAGGCGAATCATTGCTCTGTCTGGTGTGACCAATGCTGCCTCTGTTAAGTGTTCCATTTTGCCTTTACAGATGCAACCTTGAGATCTCAGCCGACCGTGTTATCACTGGCCGAGAGACTGCAAAGAATTAGGAAGAGACCACATAGAAGCAAAGAGAACATGCTGCATGAAGTAATGCAGCAGTCCCTTTATGAAAATCAAAGAGCCCAGGAGTGATGGGAGAGTGTGTCATAAATATAAAGGGAAGGGCAACAACCTTTCTGTATGCAGTAACATAAACATCCCTCCTGGCCAGAGGTACAGAATCACTTTACCTGTAAGGGGTTAAGAAGCTCAAATAACCTGGCTGGCACCTGCTCAAAAGGACCAATAAGGAAAGAAGATACGTTCAAATCTGGATTTTGATCTAAATCACTTGGTGGTGGCAGCAATACTATCCAAGAACAAGGAAAAGATTTGTGCCTTGGGGAAGTTTTAACCTAAGCTGGTAGAAATAAGCTTATGGGGTCTTTCATGAAGGTCCCCACATCTGTACCTCGGAGTTCAGAATGGGGAGGGAATCCTGACAGAGTGAAAGCAGGGTCCGCCAGCAGAATGCAGATCACCAGCACCAAAGCATGGAGCGGCTGCTAAGCATTATGGAGTGCCAAGCATAACTGATAATATTCCACCTGCATGGCTCATAGCCATGAGGTGGAATATTACTGCACCCACCCTCCCCACCGCAGGTCCCATCTCAGAACTCTTTCCCTTGTGCCCCCATGTCACCTCCAACCCATTTTCCCCCACATACAGGTTTTTATTGGCACCAGTTGCCTCCAACACCTGTAGCTTCACCACCCAGCCCTGCAAACTACGACCCTTATCCACTGCACTCAACCCTCATCAACATGCATGTTAGCCAGCTTGCAATGCAGCATGCATTGCACAGCACACCAGAAAGGAAGACAGAGTATGAGAACAGGAAATATGCTAATCTGTGATTGAACCATCCCCCACTCCACTCCATCGCCCTTTCCGTTTCCCATGGCTGGTCCTCACTAGGGCGGGGGGTTGACTGTAAATACACAACTTTAGCTATGTTAATAACGTAGCTGAAGTTGGTGTCTCTACAGCCGACTTACCTCCCGTCCTCACAGTGGCGGCGGTCAGCGGTACGCTCCCCCGTCGACTCCGGCTTACTACTCGTGGCGAGCTGGAGTTCCGGAGTCGACCGCAGCACCGCTGGCGATCAGTTTATCGCGTCCTGACAAGAGGCGATAAACTGATCGCCAAAAGACCGATTTCTGCCGCACCAAGTGAGGACAAGCCCCCAAGCAGTCGTGTTTCTTTTCAATAAATGAATTTTCTTTTAAATAAATGGATTTGTTGGCTTTGAAAACATTCTTTATTATTGCATAAAGTAAAAGATACCTTAGCCCAGAGAAGCAACAGGCACTGCATGTCAGTGTAGCAAACACAGATTCCTGTTAATACTAGAACTATCGCTCTTCGCTTCAGTGCAGGGCACCAAACATTATTGGTGGCTTTCAGCTTCAAATTGCTCCCTCAAGGCATCCCTAATCCTTGCAGCCCCGCACTGGGCCCCTCTAATAGCCCTGCTCGCTGGCTGTTCAAATTCAGCCTCCATGTGTTGAATGTCTGAGTTCGTGCCTTAGTGACTCTTTCACCCTTCTCTTCACAAATGTTATGGAGGGTACAGCACGCAGATATAACTGCGGGAATGTTGTCATCGGCCAGATCTAGCTTCCCAAATAGACAGTGCCAGCAGATGTGCCCCAGGAATGTCTATTGGAGCCTCAAAGCTGCAAACTCTGGAAAAACCCACACCTGACTAATCAATAATCAGAAGGAACCTCTTGCTTGACTATTGAAACTGCTTACTTAACAAGTTTTCTTTAAGGGACATGTCATTCTATTAGTAATGTATAAATAAGTGGAAAAAGTTGAGTTAGTTGGACTCTTTGGACTCTCCCTCTGAACATATCTCGCAGTCCCCACTGGCAGACTGAAGATTTGGCCACCAGAAGCCTGCCTGTGTCACTCGAGAGCCACACTCAGCTTTGGTAATTGTCAAGGGTTGGGGGTGTTTTACTAACCTTTTGCAGACATATGTAAGTGCTTGAGACTAAGTAAAGTTTAGCTTTATGTGAAAGCAATCGTGTTGTCCTGTTTGTGTCGGCCATATATCAGAACAGCTGTCTGGAGTTGCCAGCTTCCAGATTGCAATGGCCACCCACTTCTCCACCAGCAGGGCAGCTCTCAATCTCATCTCCTTGCACCACAGGGTGGGGGTGAGTTCATCATACAGTCCCATGAAGGTGGCTTTTCTGATCCAAAAGTTCTGCAGCCACTGCTCATCATCCCCGACTTGCATGACAATGTGATCCCACCACTCAGTGCTTGTTTCTGGAGCCCAAAAGCGGTGTTCTGCGGCGCTGAGAATGTCCATGAATGCCACAAGCAATCTCGTGTTATATGCATTATGCGAGTCAACATCATCGTCGGACTCCTCAAAGCTGTCATTTTGTAGCTTAAGAAATAACATGACTTCCAAATGTGATGTGCTAGCAAGACTTATCACCATATTCCTCAGCACTTCAGGCTTCATTCCCACAGACCAAAAGGGAAGACAGAGCACCCAGTAAAAAAAAATGTTGAATGATGGCACCAAATGTGGACGGAAGCACAGGGATTGCTGGGATGCAAAGTGATGCATCACATGGCATTGGGAGAGGACCCAGAATGCCCTGCACACTCTCATCCCCTTCCCACAAGCCACATCACCAGAATGGGAAAAGGTGCTCTGTGGGATAGCTGCCCATAATGCACCACTCCCAATTCCTCTGCAAGTGCCACAAATGTGGCCACTCCAGCGCGCTTACAGCTCTCAGTGTGAACACACTCCAACACTTTCTTGTTGCACTCTCCCAGGGCTGATTTAACTCACAGCGCTCTACATCTGCAAGGGTAGCCATGCTCCCAAACCACCAGCATCCAACCATAGTATCTGAAAAGGTCAAGAGGCAACAATCAATAATTCAGGGGAGTCTCATGACTCTGTTCTGCAGATTGCCCAGCAACATTAGATCTAAAGTCTTTCAAACCTCCGGGAAGTTTGGCTCTGCACATTGACCCACTTCTGGGCATAAGGGTTGCTAAATCTCATAAGAGCCAGGAAGTGGGAATGGAGTTGTTTCCTTATGCACAGCATAGTGCCCATGACTGGCTGCTGTAGAAGCATTGTGCATGACTTAAAATACACATTCTTGGATATGCTCAACATATCATCTCATGCTTTTCCAGTATTGCCAACTGCAACTGCTCAAAAATATGTCTGAAGTAAGGAGATTTAAAAAAAACCTCTTGATTTGTAAATGTAAGTAATTCATTGGAAGTACAGCTGGTGAGGTCCCTTATGACAAAACTTCCTTTGGTTGAAATATCCTGTTTTGTCCAAGCTGTTTTTTAAATCCTTTGGGTTCTCCAGTCACTGCTGACACAAGAGAGACAGACATTCCAACCTGAATCAAAAAGCTCTGTTTTTTGAGCTGAAAACCACCATTTTGACCTAATTCAGTTTCATGAAAACATTAAAAAATTGTTTTGTTCCAATGCTGAATGAAAACAAACTCCGAAAACTCAAAAACTGTTGCAAAACAGAATTGTTGACCTTCCAACAGCTTGAATGTGGCATCCTTTCTATTTCCCTTCTGGCTTTTAACCCTTTATGGTTCACATTTTCATACTTGTCTTTGCAACTCTTGAGTGCTAGAAACTTACTTTAAAAAAAGCTGAGAATCTGGTGTATTCTCATGACTCTGGGGTCTAGAGCTTTAAGAAAAAAACACCAAATATAGAAACCCTAAGAGTCAGCAAGGAGAGTTAGTTTTCTTTTAATGTTTCTTTATGCTTTTACTTTTTTCTCATTTTTACAATGCTAAGCTGCACAACGTGTTTCTCAGTGGCGAAAATAGATAAAATTATTGAATATAAATGTTGAAATTAACTTGAAAAAGCTGCCAAGTGCCACAATAATAAATCTAGGACCCTCTTAATCTTTTCAGGCCCTGTAACTTCCATATTGTCTTCCCTTCATTCTCATTTTCCACAAATACCTGAGGAAAAAAAGGTTTGCAGCAGTCTCAGAAGATTTGAGCTCTGATGTGCCAAGTAATAGACTACCTTACTCTGATACACCAACTGTTGTCCTCGATTAAACATCAGGTACAAGACGAGGAGGCTCAATGGTCTCATCTGATATGGGAAATCCAATGTTTCATGTCATTATGGGCTAGAAATCAAGGGAAAAGGAACTGCCATTTTACAGCTGGGAAGTGAGGCAAAGTGAAGTGCTCAAGTTCCCATAGGAAATCTGTGGTGGATCTCAGCCATGCTAATGAAACCTGGAATATTCAAAGATTATTGTATTTATGTCATCAATATCATACGTATCTTCATGGGCTTGCTAGTTATTGTATTCCTGGCTCAATGAGTGAGCTAAAGGATATGTTTTACCAGAACTAGAGCCAATATGGGGAGAGGGAACAATACAGGTAACAAACCTTTTTTTGAAGTTTGCAACCTGGAGAATAGAAGCCAGACTGGTTGATTTGGGACAAGAAACATGGCAGACAAAGAACCTGAAATGGCATACAATAAGCCTGGATAAGAGGAGATGGTGTCTTGCAAGAAAGAACTGACATGAGGCTGTGACCAAGACAGACCTGTCTTGCAGAAGGGACTTGAAGTGCTTTAAATCTACTAGTCTCCATGGGGAAGCCAGGTGACCATCTAGTAATCCAGGTATGCGTATAAACGGTTCATTGTGTTAAGATTGTTCAAAACAAAAGTATTTAAGAAAAAAACAGCGCTTTGTTTTACAGGAGCTGGATGGTTTCTGAATGACTGTGTCATGGCCCCCCAAGAAAGCAGGACAGCAGATATTGAACTGGACTCAGGGCTGCTGAAGTGACAGTGAATTGCAGAAGTCTGCAGCTCTCCAGTCTGGAAGGAGAAGATCACGGGATTCTCCGCTGGAGGCCTGACACCAAAGTGGGGTGTCTTTATGGAGACAATGAATGGGTCACAGGTGCCATTAGCTCTGCAACTGTGACACACGTTATGCTCAAATGTAAATATTTTCAAATATAAAGTAATTCAGATAACAATATGCAGTGTAAAGCTTTTTAATATGCTCCTTAAATCCTTCTTTTAGTTTACATTCTTTCCTACCTCAGCTAAACTATTACAGTCTTTGGGCTGATTGGTGCTTGGTATGTTGCGATCATTTCCCTACAATAGCATTTTGAATCACATATTAATTGACTGTTTAAGGAATGAAATGCTTCTTTTGCAATGATTTTTCATTTTGATGCAGGCAATTATCTTTGAGGATAAAAATCTATAGCTCTCAGAATTGCTGGACAATTAGTGAGGCTTAACAAAAATCCATGCAGGGCTTGCTATTGCAGTTATATATCAAAAGGTAAACTAATGCTGACTAGTTCTTTAGAAAATAGCATCTGCAAGCTGTTTAAAATAAACCTGCTGCTAAAGGGGTTTGCGAAGATATTTTTGCCATTACATATGGCCCCTGTGTCTCTGATTCTGGACACCTTCTTACTCAGATCCCTTTAAGTCTAATCTGTATCTAAACCTTGTTTCTTTCATGACCTACAAGGAAAATTATTGTCCCTGGATAGTATACAAATTTGGCTCCTCTGGGAAATTGCCTTTTGAATCCTGAAAGGTTCCTTCACTTTCAAATTCAAACCCACAGAAGCATCTGAACAGCTTTAAAATGAATAACTTGAGGCTTTTCTTATTCTAATCTATGCTCCTATATTAATATCACTAATTACTTAGGTCAACCCCTTAATTCATCTAATGCACTCAAGCAGAATGGGAGCTGTCCATATGCTTTTCTAGTGCAAACCAGTTATTAAAGGTAAATTTTTCAAAAGCACCTAAGAAGCTTAGTTGCCTAAATCCCACAAAGAATGGCCATACTGGATCAGACCAATGGTCAAATCAAGCCCAGTATCCTGGTTTCCGACAGTGGCCAGTGCCAGGTGCTTCAGAGGGAATGAACAGAACAGGTAATCAATCATCAAGTGATCCATCCCATTACCAAAATCCTGTTGAAAGTCAGTAGGACTTAGGTGCTTCTGACAATTTTATCCTAAAGCAAGAAACCTACTGCTCACTTTGGGGATGATCCTGCAGGCCCTACACAAAGAAACTGCTATAATAAATACTTCAATAGGAGTTTTGCTAGAGAAGTCAGCAGGACTGAGCCCTTAGATGAAAGACTGGTCCTGTGGATAGGTTGCTAGCCTAGGACTTAAGAAACCTGAGTTGCACTCCATTCTCTGCTATGCACTTCCTCTGTGACCTTGGGGTCTGATTTTTTTCTTTTAAAAAAAAAGGATTTAGGTGCCAAATTCCAACTGAAATCAATCAGAGTTAGATGACTAAATACCTTTAAAACCTGACCCTCAGACTCTTTATGCCTCAGTTTCCCATCTTCCTTAAGTGCTACCTCTTCAGCAACTGAAAATAAGGAAGGGAGCTGGTTGAAAATTTGGTTTTCAAGGAAAAATTTTAAACATAAAAACAAAACAAAACAAAAATCACTTGACAAAAATATTAAACTTCTCCTCTAAAACCCAAAATTACTTTGGCTTTTTAAAAATTAAATATTTTCAGCAGTGACAACTGGAAGAATTTTAGGTTTTGAGTCAGAAAAAAAAATACATTTTTATATTTGTGACAAATTTCCAAAATGTTTCATGTGTGGAAGGGAAAGGGGGAAGTTTCCCAAATAGCTCTAATAAGGAATTGATATCTTTATCACAAAGTCCCTCTGCCCTCAAAAGAGTTTAATGGGAAAAAAAGTTCAGATATTTCTAAGATGACTTCAGAGTGACAGCTTGTCCACTGCATTTCTTTTACTGACTGCATAATTATTGCTATGACTATCTAATAAACTTGTCCAACTAATGGGATTGTGATTTACAAATTAAATTCAGTCCTGTGTTGGCCTATCCCAAAGTGCAGGGCCCTCCCACTATTTAATTCTGCCCAGTTGCAGCAGCACAAAAGTGAACAGTGCTGATTGCATAGCTCATGTCATTAGTAGGACAGCCTTTTGGTAGGCTCCTGTTGTCCCGTAACCTCAAATTAACATTGCCCCCCCAGACCACATCAGTTGTGCTGACCAAAACTAATGGAATTTGTAGCCCAGGCCCCAGTGGGAACTAAGGCTCAGGAATTTAAGAACACTGCATGGACAATCATTAATGGATCCTTAAACCCATGTGCAGTGAATATGTATGCAGGTAAAACTGGCTCATTCAAATTTTTGTGACAAGTAAGCTCAAAACAGAAGTGAGCATGTCCAAAGCAAGAAAGTGAAAAACAATGGAAAACATGCTGCAGCATGTGCCCAGTTCTGCCCCTCATTTGCTGTTCCATAAACAGTTACTGCCTTAGTATTACACTTGACAGATCTGTTTGTTTACTGCATATACACTGTACCTCGTTTACTTGATTTCACCCCTTTTAAGTTCCCAACACAAAAATTTTAAAGCTGTGCATCACATTCTAGTGACCTGCAGGGGGCAGGTTTGTTTTGTGAACTGTGCTAGGTTTATTGCCAGAAGCCATTTCTCTTAGGTGGAATCATAGCAAGTGTCACACTGAAATTCCAAGACAGATTTATTGATTACCAGAGCTCCTGGCTTGAAAAGACAAATAGTGTAACAATTGCCGCCAGTTCCATTTCTGCCAGCATTTACAGCCATATATTCTTAGAGGCAAAAACCCACTTAAACCTTTTTGTGTTCTGTTGCCTCCTTATGATTTTTAGACATTTATTTTCAAGCCAACAGATCTGTGATGAAATTCCAACCTTATTTCTAGATCCCACTGTTCTTTAAGAAATGATGCCTCAGTAAAAATCCATTTAGAGACAATTCTGCATACACAAATTAGTATCTCTCCACACCATTCAATATTTTAAGACATTTGCATGACAATTGTATTTCTTTTAAGAGTTCAAATGCTCCTGCTTCTTTTTCTCCCCATGAAGTTAATCTGCTAGTGACAACAATCATTTTTTCCACAGCAGCCAATTGTGATGTATTACAAAGAGATCACTACACTCAGAGTGATGAGCAAACAATGGGAGCAAATTATCTCTTCAACCCAAAGAGTCTAATTCCTCCTCTCCCCCTTCCAGGGCAAAGAACTTTGGGTGCACATGCTGGGAGCAGCAACCACAGACACAGGAGCCCTGCTAATGCCAGCAGCTCTGGATTCTGAGCTGTTTTGAAGGATTGCAAGACTCGCTGTTTCATGGGGTGAGGCAGGGGGAAATGTGGTAAAGAAGGGGCAACTGAGCAGAGGGTTCGGAGCAGTCAAGGTTTGCTGAGAAACTCAGAAAAACTGCATAGCATATGCAACATTAGTCATTAAACTACTTTCTGTCCTCTTGTGCATGACACCTACAATGTCCAGTCCTCAGAAACAGGCCAGAATGGACCAAAGACCATAAGAACGGCCATACAGGGTCAGACCAATGGTCCATCTAGCCCAGTATCCTGTCTTCTGACATACATACATCCACATGACCAGATGCTTCAGTGGGAATGAACAGAAGAGGGCAATTTTGAGTGAGCCACCCTCTATCATGCGGTCCCAGCTACTGGCAGACGGAAGCTTAGGAACACCCAGGGCATGAGGTTGCATCCCTAACCATCTTGGCTAATAGCCATTGATGGACTTATCCTCCAAGAACCTAATTCTTTTTTTAACCCATTTATACTTGTGGCCTTCATAACATTCCCTGGCAAGAAGTTCCACAAGCTGACTATGCATTGTGTGAAGTAATACATCCTTATGTTTGATTTAAACCTGCTACCTATTAATTTCATTGGGTGATATCCGGTTCTTGTGTTGTGACAGGGTAATTCAACTCTTCTCTATTCACTTTCTCCACACTGCTCATGATTTTATAGACCTCTATCATATCCCTCCTTAGTCATCTTTTTTCTCTAAGATGTCCCAGTCTTTTGAAATTTCCTCATATGGATACTGTTCCAGATCCCTAATCATTTTCACTGTCCTGCTCTGTACTTTCTCCAATTCTAATATATCTTTTTGGAGATGAGGAGACTAGAACTGCACGCAGTGTTCAAGATGTGGGCGTTCCATGAATTTATATACTGGTATGATAATATTTTCTATTTTATTGTCTATCCCTTTCCTAATGGTTCCTAACATTGTTAGCTTTTTGACTGTGATTGCCCATTGAAAAGATGTTTTCAGAGAACTATCCACAATGATTTCAAGACCCCTTTCTTGAGTGGCAACTGCTAACTTAGACCCAATTGTTTTGTATATATTGTTTTGATTATGTTTTTCAGTGTGCATTACTCTGCATTTATCAACACTGAATTTCATCTGCTATTTTGTTGTCCAGTCACCCAGTTTTGTGAAATCCCTCTGTAACTCTTTGTAGTTTGCTTTGGACTTAACTATCATGAATAATTTTGCATGTGCAAATTTTCTCACCTCACTGTTCACCCCTTTTTCCAGATAACTTATGAATATGTTGAACAACACAAGTCCCAGCACAGATCCTTGGGGGACCCCACTACTTCGCTCTCTTCACTGTGAAAACTGACCATTTATTCCTACCCTTTGTTTCCTATTGCTTAGAAAGGTCTGATCTAGTATGACAAACCCTGAATCACAATGAAAAGTGAGCCATAAATTTGTGGATAACTAATATGCATACCATAACAGAATGATTCAATTGCACAGTGTATATGTATTTCAGATGGGATCATTACTCCAGAATTTGCCTTCTAAATGATAATTACTATATTACTTACTGTAGCTCAGCATTGGTCTCTTATTTTTTGCTATAATTTTAATCTCATGAAATTAGGATTTGCATTCCAAGGTGAATTAAACAGTGAAGATTTTCCTGGTACATTAACCAGTTCATAGCATCTTTTAGACAGATACTGCAGACATCACTTAACCACATACATACATCCATATAGATCTCATAGCCTTGAGCTCCGAAGTGGAAGAAGCCTCTAATCGGTAATATAAAAAAAACCTAATTTCACTAGCTGAGTTAGGAAAATTAGAAATAAAACCAAAACCCACCTAGAACAGATCTGACAGCTCTTTATAGTCCATCCAGTAGAGGGCAGTGTTTCACATACACAAGCCAAGCTATTGCATTGTCGATTTTTACTTACTGATCTATATAGTTTTGATTTGCAACACTTTAAAAAAAACTAAAGGCTTGTACTTTGGGAAGACATTTCTTGCGTATCCGATAGATTTCAGTTGGACTATGCTTAATTCATATTTTGAAGCTATTCACTGCCAAAAAGCAGATACTTCATAGCTATAGCACTTTGCAGTGACCAATTGTACCTTTTCATATATCAGCTAAATAACCACCATAGGTATCAATAAAACCAGTTAAATGTCCTAAAGCCCTGACCCATCTTCAAAATAATATCCACAAGTCAAGGTAACATGCTACCAGAATGCGTCTTCAATAGGCAGAGGATGAAGTGTGTACTCGTGTTACTAAAACTATTACAAGTAAAATATCCATTTTCATGAGGTCTTTTTTTATTCAGTGTGAAGTTTCTGACTAACAGATATTAGTCCTTCTTGGGTGCCATAAGGATGTTAGTCTCAAACATTTAACTTTTATACAAATACACACAAAAAGTCAGAAAACAGAAGCTAGCGGGAAGTAAAAAGAAGAACCACAGGGTTAACATAACCACACTCCATTCTGTTCAAGGACCAAAGGTTTGAATGTGGCAAGGAGAAGTTTAAAGTCTAGTTTAGAGACTTAGTGAATAAAATTCAGACAGGAGATGTCATCTCACAAACAACATGTACTTATTAGGTTACTGAGCGAAGGTTTAGTGATACACTTTAATCAGGCTAACACTGAAGTGTGCTGCCTTATTTAGAGATAGTTAAGAAAGATTTAACTGGCTTTGAGGAGGATCTAAAATTCATTACTTTAAAGTGTCACGAGTGATTTTTCTGCAAGGATATAAAGTAGTTCTGACTAGATGAGGAAAATGTTATTTCAAGAGTTGGACACACTTTCTTTCCTCAACCCCCACATTGACCTAGTTGCCTGAAAAGCAAACAAAGAAAAACCAAACACACATCCAGCATCTTTCCTTTTAACAAGCTCTCATGTTTTCCATTTCCCCCTCAGCTTTTATTTTCTTTGTTTCTCTTTCTTTAAGAAAACTAAGCACTTCTCCAACAGTTTGACTGAATGCAGATCAAAGTCTTCCCCTTCGCATGCCTCTCTTTGTTCTCTGCATTAGTCCGGTCTACAGCCCCAGCAGGCCTGTTGCTCTTGGTGAGTTAGTTCAACCAGTCATGGGCTGCATGAACACAGGCACCTCTGTCATCAACAGGCAGTTAACTCCAGACCTTCAGCTCTTACCATTTAAGCCAAAGGAGCAAGGCCTTGCTGGTATTTGAAAGTTGCATCTTATCTTCAATCAGTGGAAGCTGCCATCAATAAATTATAAAAAATCAAGCTGCAAGATCTGTCTGGTTTGCAACCAACACAACTCCATATCTGTGGGAATTAATCAGGTTAGTGCCTGGGTGGATACATCCCATTTCTGATTTAACTAAACTAGCTTGAGCACTTGTTCAGCTCCACACACATGCTGCACCCAGCACCTCAGATACATTTGTGTAGCTCTGTCAGAGCAACTTGCCCTTGTTCCAGCCTGATGCCTGTCTCAGGAAAAGACAAGTTCTCATCTGCTCCACCAGCCATTAATCAATGATAACTTTCCTGTAACTATTAAGCAGTTGAGACTACATGCTCCAGTGACCGAGGATGTCCAGGACTATGATGCAGGACCAGGGCAATGCACATCGTATAGTGACAGAACTTTGGATTTGGCATCTCTAATAGTGTCTGCATGCAATGTGAGTTGTAAACCTTTGTCAGAACTATTTAAACAGAAGGATAACTTTTGGCCTAGAGAATCCTGGCACAGAGGAGCGTAGAAAGAAATAGACATGTCACTTTTAAGCTGACTGGTACAGTGCAGGATAGGATTGCTTAGCTAGTTTTGTTAAATCATAAACTGGATACATCTACACTACCACTCAACCACTGCATCTTGCACGGATGTGAAGTCTTGCCAATTGTGAGCCAGACTAATTTAATATAGATTAAGGCTAGAGAGCATCAATGTGAGTATGGATGCAAGACAGATCCTACTGATATAAGAAAGATTACACTGGAGCAATCTTCCTATGTAGGAATGGCCTATGTAGTACTTCTGTCTTCAGGACTATCTTTTAGTGTAACACTTGATCACACCCACTAAGCTAAGTACTACATACGCCCCTATCTACACAGCTCCCATGCATTTGTTGCCCATATATGTATAGAGACCACAGTCATTATAATGGATCAAGGTGGTGAATTCCAGCATTGAAAGACAATGCTCCATGCCTAGACCTAAAGGAGAAGCTCCCATTAGCTGGGGCTCAATAGCAAGCACTTATCTTCACTGCGACCAGCCACAATGGCAAACCAAGGTCGTACATACTAAGCCAATATAATTTAAGAGATCTACTTAAATGCTACAAACCAGAAGATTCCTTAGCAGATCCATGGTCACCATTAGTTATGGAAGATCCTATCCCCTCCTCCTGTTCCAAGTGGCCAGGGGAGTGGGGGCGGGGGACGAGGAATGATGCTGTCACCAATGAGATAATTCGGTGGAAACCAGGGGTGGAGATGGAGAGATAATCATATTTTTACTGCCTCTCCTTGGGTTTTATCATGCCTTCTCTGAGATCAGGTTATACGTTTGCAAAGCCAAGTTGTTATGCTGTGGCCAGGAAATAAATAGGGGCATACTGTACTTGCCCTATTATACCAGCATTGAGTGACGGCACAGAAAGATGGTGAAATCTGATCCCCTTTTTTGGATGCAGACATTAATTTAACAGGGTTAAAATATTTTCATTCAGGACCTATCACCTGCATTACTAATTCCAGCAACTCATAAAAGGAACATTCATAGTGAATTATTATACAGTCCTATAGTTGCTTTTTAGCAATAAACTCTGTAACAGGAAATATTTCCTTTATAATGGCAACAACGTAATCTTTTATAGCATTTGTCCTGCCAAGACATCACAAAGCGCTTTGACCTCTAAAACAGAGAAAAGAAAGAGCACAGGAAAAACGTGATAGGGATACAAGAACTCTTTTCACCAAAACCAAGTATCATTTATACATATTGTTATCTATTCCACGGAAAATGCAAGATGCAATTAAAAAAGTGTTCCTGCTTCTTAATTAAAGTATGCATTGCTGATTCCAGGGATACAGTAAAAAGATGCACCTTTTCATCCACGGTCACCGTTCATTTACTACAGGTCCTATACCCTTTGCCAGGCATGAAGATGAACACTATGTAATAGATGGGGGGAGAGATAGCTCAGTGGTTTGAGCATTGGCCTGCTAAACCCAGGGTTGTGAGTCAATCCTTGAGGGGGCCATTTAGGGATCTGGGGCAAAAAATCTGTCAGGGGACAGTACTTGGTCCTGCTAATGTAGGCAGGGGACTGGACTCGATGACCTTTCAAGGTCTTTCCAGTTCTATGAGATAGATGGAGCCATCTTGGTGAGAGGATAGGGCACTGACCAGGAGACTCGCTAGAATGAATTCTTCTTTCAAATGCTTGCTGTCATGCAAGACTGAGAAAATGATTTGCTATGTCTAAGGCACAGGATAGATAGACTACGTTAGGCACAGACCACCCTAGGTTCTACTCCCTTTTCTCTCATATTGTATGTGTACTTGGGATAGTCAATGCATTTCTCAGTGCCTTAGTTTCCTTATCTGTGCAATGGCCATAATACCTGTCCACAGCTGTAAGACTTTGAGACCTGCATATGGAAAGTTAGATGTTAAGTGTTACTAGGGAAGTAGCATTCTTTAGTGAGAAATGAGAAACACGAAACATGGTTCTTATGAATTCTGGGACAGTAAGGAAATGGGAAATTCAGAAGCACCAAGATAATATGAAGTGAGACAGGGTGTCCACAGAAGTAAGAAAGACCTTTAGGAATTACCTACCAAAGAGTAAGTTTGGCCCAGTGTGAACTTTCCTCCCAGAAAGCTAATTAGAGTTCCAGCTCATTGCATGCATTTCATGATGCACAATCACGCATACACATCTCTTCTTGCTTAGATAACTCCACCATCAAGAGTGGGATGGAGAAGACCTACACTTATCCATATTCAGACAAGAGCACAAGCTCGCCATACTGGCGGGCGCAACTCAGTCAACAGAACTTTTGCTGGAGCACGTCCTCTCAAGTCTGGCCTACACTAGATGCTAAACTTCTATATTTGTAAAACACTTGGCATCCACACACAAAAGAATTTCAATCAGTTTACATGTATTCCAAGAACCAAGTATATTAAGATTTCAGCAGGTTTAAGTACCAGTGCAGTATACATTACTTCAGTCAATCAATTCAATACTGTTGTGATCTTTTGAAATTGCTCAGAAATCACTGCTAGTAACGAGAGAGTTATTCAAAGGACAGTGCAACTGAAATGGTTTAGATCAGTGCTGCTGTGAACACAGGCCAAACTTGCTGTGGTTATGGAAGAAAATCAAAATGGATAGTGTGAAAAACACTGAACCATTTGGGCTTAAAACAGTTCACTTACAAAGGGTTCAGTTCTCTACATTAGACAGCTGCTTTTCTTTACGAAAGTCAAAATCTTTCCCTAACAAACTGAAGCTGCTTATTTTCAGCCACTCTACCAGCTGTCAAATTGGCTGCTTTCAAATTCTGAAGACGTCTATTATTTGCAGGACTATTGTCCAACAAACTTTATTTGGGTTTTTCAAGTGACTTAAGTGAATTTAACTGCATTTATGTCTATGTAACTAATATTAGGACAAGTAGTGTTCTAGTAGAAGTAGAAAGAATTTATTCTCTTAAGATTAAGTTATATATTGTTATTTACAAAATCATCATTCTGTTGCATGAGGTTCCATTCTTGTCTGCAAAGAAAGCAAAGTAAAAAGAGGACTTAATTCATCACCAGGCCATAATACATTAATTCAAATTCATTACTAAGAAAAACCCAGATTCTTTGTTAGCCTGTAGCAGATGTTTGCTCTTCTGGTGCTTTACCATGAAAAATCCAGTTTTAAATCTTGTGACAGTTTAAAGGAGTTTAAAGTTATTTTCAACTAGTTTCTGAAATACAGTGGCTAATAAAGAGGAGTGACTAATTCATCAGGAATAATGCATTAACTAAAGTTAGCCTTCCTTTCTTTTACTTACTCATAAGTTGCCTGTGAGCAGCTTAATAGTTTTTACAAATGTATTCATTTTGCCAAAATTATCCAAAAAATAATGTTGAATAGAGTCCTTGGTCAATAGATAGTTTGAAAACAATTCACTGAAGTTATTTCCAAATGAAAAATTAAAATTTTAATAGTTTTACTTGCACACATAGGGTATTTTTTCGGTTCCTTGATTGGATGAGCATAATATTTAGAATCAGGCTTTTTTGTGGGGTAGTGTCATATTTCTTACTTTTAAACTCATTTTGCACCAATAGCCTTGATTATTGCCTTAAATTCACAAGTAAACGCTAATGATCTCATTCACTAGGTGAGCAAACGGAGCCAAAATGAATGACCTCTTGGAGCTCCAGTTTCCCCATCTGTAAAATGGGGATCACGATATTTGTAAAACGCTTGACAATTTACTGGTGAAAAGCACTATATTTCTATTAGTAAGTATGTGTGACATTAGCTCAGCTCAACTGGCTGACATGGAAGATAGCTCTACTGTAGTGGACAATAACTGTCACCCTTGGATTGTGATATGTTATTTTGCAACTTACAATGCTGGAGATAAACCGATGAGCTCTCCAACAAAAATAAAGAGGCTTTAACAGCATCACATACTCTATTCAGAGGTATGGCAAATTATAAGATTAAACATTTCACTGATTAATATGCATGGAAGCTTATTTAGAACTGAGTGTGACTATCAACTGCTAGGAAGGAATGAAAGAAGGCAATCAAACCCCTTGAGCTGGGAAGCAGAAGAAAGTTTATTGACCCTATAAAGCAGGTGCATGGTTTGAATTCTGAAGACCTTGTGTGATACCCATTGACCTTTTCGTTTTCCTCTTCTCTTGTTATGTCACGTGATGGCCCATATCATGTAATATATCCAACCCCCCTTCCCCTATGGGAATACTCAGTTGTATAAAGAAAACACATTCCCTTTCCATTATATTTGCATGAGTACAATTTAATCCCTTATGTGTTCTTGGAAAATGAACACAATACATGGATATAACTATACTTGTCCTAATAAAACGCCGATTCTCAGTTGCGGAAAAAGTAATGTTTTATTCTAGGACCTGCTTGCATAGAAGAATTAATTCTACCTTAAAGGAACTCTCAAGATCACATGTTTATTTGCCAAAACCATCTGTATGCACAATTTCATGTTCTTGCCTTTGAAGGCAATTTAACGCTGCTCTTTTATCTTCTCTCAAGGTTTGACAGCCACTCTCTGCTTCTCCTGTGTGCCCCTTCATGCTTTCTCCCTTTACATATGGGACCAGGTCCCAGATAAATCTTTAAAAAAAACATCTCCTTGTCCCCTTCAATTCTCTCCTCCATAAAGCATGCAATGAGCTGCCATCTGCTAATGGCTAGTCAGGTGGTAAGTTGCAATTACTACCTCTTACAGGGCACAATTCTTAGCCTTTTTACTGCACACACAGTTTAACCTGATTGTCTCAGACTTCAAGCTCAATGGGCAAGTGTGTCATTTACTCTGTTTTTGTATAGAGCATAGCACAATGAGGCCCAGGCTTGTTTGTTGGCTTCCAGGCTGTACTGCAATGTTTATTAATAATAATAAATATGCCAAAGTATATGAGCATGGATAAAGAAAATTCATTTTTAAATTGGAGCAAATTATTCATGTAAAGGTTCTTAAAGGCACTTGCGCAGCTCTTCTGCTCAATTAAACTTGATTTCCAGTTCAAAGAATGTCTGTGCCTAACCAGAGCTTCTGAATGATTGTATTGGAATGGTGGTTAGATGGCTTTTCTTTAGTCCATGACAACTCATGAAAAGTAATATTGGGTTTCATATGTTCATTTAACTGGACAGAGTTTTTGTTTTGCTATAAAATGCATCTTATTACCAGTCTATGGGCACATGTGCACAATTTAATTTAACAAACAACAATATGAATCAAAGCATCATAAACAAAAAATCCCCTAACTCCTCTACCCTACCTCCATCACGACCACATCATTCAATTACATGCCCCACTCATCGCTTTCAGCACTCAGGCAAAAAAGATGGAGCTTCTACGTTTTCCTATAGCTCATCAAATTCCCAGGAAAATCTGCACACAGTTGCGCCAGTAAGGGAAGAAAACTGAAGAGTCAAGGGCCCTCTAGTGAACATACTTAGCTAGTAGGATCTTGAAGTTTCAGTTTGGTGTCTTTTAGCTTGAATGTCCTGGCTGACTGCCACTTTCATAAGTTAAAGGATCCACGCACATGCTTAAACCAATTCCTATTCAGTTAAGCACATGCTTAGCACAGGCTTTAATTACAATTTAAGTGACTGGGACTTCAGCACATGCCAGAAGTGCTTTGCTAAACAGCAACAGACTGCTGAATTGGGCCCTTAATGTGCAGAGAGGCAGGTTTCTTGGATAGCTGGGACATAAAGTCAACACCTTGAATGATAACTGGAAGCAAAAGGGAGCCAGAGCAGATGGCAAAGAGGTGATATAATGTGCTCAACATCTATCTTAACCGAGCAGACAAGCCAGCATAGACTGCACTACCTAAGGCTCACACATGGCCTTCAAAAGGTAGGCCCGTATATAATAATCAAATATGGAGGTTAAAAAGCATGGGCAATATCAGTAAAGTGCAGGTGAGCCATAGTTGCAAACATCTTTCTAGACAACTAGAAAAAGCCATCAGTGCCAACTGAGGCTTCACAAGCAAAGGACAAACACATACTTTTAGTCACTGTGAAGGGGTCGTGCCATGCTCTCTCCTACTGCTTTGAGGTAGCTATCGTCCAGGTACAGGAGGAAGCCATCACTGCAGCTAGGGCAGGCAGTGCAGACACGGTTTGCCTCTAAATTATTGTGTGGGGGTATGAAAGAGAAAGGAGGTTCTTTGTAACCTCCATTATCATCATCCTCTAGGCACAGGTAAGTCCAATACATTGGTGAAGGGAGAAGCTATATCCCTGAGGAGGAGCAGATGGAATTAAAGAGGCTCCTTAGCTGTTACAATATGTTGGCTGGCTATGTTAATTCATTATTTGAATATGATTCATTTCTGCTGCTGGGTGGTCAGTAAATTAAATTTTTAGTACAACTCATCGAAAAGTTTTAAAGAACAGTTTTCTGTTGGAAAAAGCCTGTTTCACTGAAATTCAAACGCTTTGCAAGAACATGTCATTTTAATTAAATTTTCAGCAGAAAACCTTGAAACTATTCTAACTAAAGTGACAACTTGTTTGGGCATTTTAAAAAACATTTACAACTTTTAATTATAAATACAATATTTTAGAATTATGTATTTACATTATATTATACATATTTCAACATTGAAATTAAATGAGACATTGTTGAAATGAAATGTTTCAATAAGGTTGTTTTGATGTTTCTGAAACAGGTATTTCAGAATTTCTGTTCCACAGTCATTTTCAAAATTTTTGATTCTTGTCTCAATTCAGGATGAAAGGAAATTTCAAAATATTATTTCCCAGTAGATGAGAATCCCATTTTCCAACCTGTTCCAATGTTAGGACATCTACCACTTTTAAACATATACATTTTTAAATTATGTAGTTTTTAAATAAATAAATATTTTCTGTGGGGTGAACATCAGCCACACCTCTCCTCAACAAGAGTCTTTTTTCAATTTCTATTTGTGTTTCTTAATAATGAGGTTTTGTTTCTTGAGCTTCAATTTCAGCCTTTTCCTCATCAGCCTCTGCAGACATTATTCCAACCTTTGAACTAATAAAGTAGAGAAAGGACACTGATCTCCTCCTTTGAGGAATCCCTCAGAGAGATCAGGAAGCATTCCCTACATGCCTGTACCTGCAGTCAAACACTTCAACTCCTGTCACGAATAATTCTTCGGTGCACAGCAAAAGAAACAAACAAAAAAACACACAAGTCTTTAAATCTGAGACCTTCAAAGCTCATGAGAAGAATATTATAAATGAAGATTCACAATACCTCATGTTTCCCAGCAGCTTTGTGCTTTACAGTACACTGAGAAGTCAGCTTTTTGTGGGGCTCGATGGGATATGAAAATGGTATATGACTAACTTCCAGAAGAGCAGAATGTTGTGAATTATCTTGTAGACTTTAAATATAGCTATTTAGCGGAAGATTTTTGAATCATGTATTATGTATGCTCTTTGTAGCTGGAAATATTAATCGTTGAAAACTTAAGTCTATTTTATTCCTGAAAAATAATCAATAGTCATTAAACTTCTATTTCAAAATTAAATAATATGTTTATAGCCTATTACAGGAAGCCATGATCCAAACAATGACTTAAGTATGACATGTCTCTTAAGAGTCAAAGCACAGTCAACAAAGTATTTTCTTGGTCATTGAGATTTAGGGCTACGAAGTAGGGCAGCCAGAAAACAGCATTACCCTTTGAAGAAAATATTGAGGCTTCTAATTTTCTTTTCATTTTCTGAGACAGAGACCCCAAAATAACCAATAACCTGGTGGTTAGAGCACTCCTTGCCACATGGGAGACTCAGGTTCAAATCCTTATCCTCCCTGATTCAGAGCAAGAACTTGTATGGGGTCTTCCTTACAACCATTAGGTATTTCACTATTCTGGGGAGGCATTTGTCGATCTGTGTGTCACTCATTCTGGTTTCGACCACAAATTCCATCCTGTGGTGTAGTAATTCTTCTGATGAAATTTTCGTTGAAACCAATACATTTTCAAGAAACACTGCAGTTCTGACAGAAAAAGAAAATGTTGAAAATGTTTGACCATATGTACAATGAAGATTTAGCACTACATTTTTGAGATGGCTGGCCTTCCTTTTGCATCTCGAATTTGTTGCCCCACCAAAAATACAGCCAAGCCCTGGGAGATATCAGACCAAGAGTGTGCAAGGGTGTGAACTGTCATAATCAAATCTCCATGATTGCTCAATGAAGTATAATATATTCCTGTAGTAGAGCAGCTGAATCCAGCCAGTTACAGCTGCTGTCATTTATAAACATCCCACCACATGTATGAATGCTTGTTTGTGCACATTTACTTATAGTGGTATTGTTCATTTAGAGGAGGACAGTAAGAATAATAAAGTTTCTCAAGTTGTTTTATTTAAACTGAATTTAAAACAAAGTATGGCCTTTTTCCAACATAGAATATTCCTATGAGGAGGAATTCTCTGTAAACAGTTTATAGGTGTAAGACAGGTAAGGACATCTATGAGGAGTTCATTTTTTCAGTCTCAGGCAGAGGATGGATAGTCTTGCAGTTATGGTCTACCCACAAGAGATATGGGTTCTAGTCCAGTTTTGCCCAAGGTCACAAAGGATGTCTTTTGCAGGTCATTGCACCTCTTCATGCCCCGGTTTCCCCCCATGTGAAAAGGAGATATATACTTCTTTTCCTCATAGGGGTTTGAGGACTACATTCTTTCATGTTTGTTGTGAGGAGCTGAGATGCTATAGTTACAAGTGCCAGAGAAAAGCCTATGAACAAATACTGAATGTGACAAGATGAAAGCCCTATTTTAATTAGCAATGTATAAATGTACACCCACAGATAACTAACTATACATGGTACATATACAGTCCCCAAATACATATCCAAACACCCCTTCAAGAGTTCCTAGGATACTGGATCAAACTTGAAGTTCCTTCCTTTTGGACTTTTTTGGTTACTCATTTTCTGAAGGCATAAATGGGACTTACTTAACTAGTTCATAGGCCAGTCATCTGTACAGGAGTGAGATTTGTCCTCCGTGAATGTGGTACATTGCTTCCTAGTCAATGGTTTGAGATTCATGGGGGAAAGAAAGAGTACCCATAATTATATTAAGGCACAACTAAGGCAGACAGAAAAGTGTGTGTGTATGTGTGAGAGAGAGGTTGGAGTTAGTTATTTTTGCACAATGGTGCTCTCTCTCTCTCTCTCTCTCTCTGTCTAATCCTCCAACTATATGTGATAAGGCTTTATCTTCTAAAGGTATTGATTTTGAAATAGCATCTCTCAAGGAATCAAAAAGGAAAACCTCAATATTTTCAATTTCTCTACAACCTGCAGTTGCTTTAACAACATGTTAATAAAAAAAAGTGGCCATGAATTCAGCATGTGGCCATTTGTACTGTTTGATGACTGGTTCTTATGAAATAAATGACTGCTCTGAAGCTTGTAATATTGGTCTTGATTCAGCGCAAGAAAACCCACAATTTCTGACTGCTATTAAGATGGAAAGGTTCTAACTACTTGAACAATATTAATTACTAACATGTTATCTGAAGGAATTCCCTATCCAAACTCCAGCCATCTTGAACAAATTAGTTTAGAAATAAAAGCATGCTACCCAGAATTGTTGATTCAAGATTCATTCAACTCCTCACAGTTTGGAACCTATGAGTCCAATCACTTTCTGAACTGCAAATATAAAATCAATTTATTGTTGTCTACTCCGATGTTGACAGACCTAGGTTTCCTCTTTTATAGCAAAGGGTAAGAGTTCACATCTCATGGGAAAAAGCAGCTCAAATGCCTGAAGGATTAGCCAAACATCTTGGGTTTTGCAGGAGTGCTTTATAACAGAAATATGCATGTGATTTAATAGTTAAATGCCAGTACACAGCATTCAAGAATAGAAGGCATTGGTCATGGGTTTTGTACGAGGAATGAAACATTTTGTTGTTCTCCATGCCACCTGGCTTACGTGTAGCTCTTTCCATACAGCACTCAAAAAAGGATGGCATATTCAAAAATAATTAGTGATTTTCAGTGCCTCCATTTTTATTGGGGTGAGGGGTAGGGGATGCTACATGAGACACATTAAGAAGACCTGAATTCCGGAAAGTACTGAGGATGCACCTTCTGAAAAAATCAGGCCTCTAAGGTGACTCAAGTTGGATTCCAAAAACATTAGTCACTGGAAAATCTTGACCTCAGAGTTTTCTGCTTCACTTGTAAAATTCACATTTAAATCAAAATAAATTCTCAGCACAGAATAACTACAGAGTTGCACTCTATGTGACTATCCTTTTTTCTTTCCTTTGATCTGAAATGTGCACCACTATCTGCACACTACATGTATAATCTCAGGCAGAGAAGGACCATAACCCAGTTGTGGAGACATCTGAATTACATTTAAGCTGTTCTTGCGCATATCTCAGTTTAAAAGTCTCATTCTGTTCTTTCAAGATAAAAAAAACCCCACAATCAGTAGTTGAACATCTTTTTCTTGTGTGTGTGCAGTTAGGTAATTCTTGACCTGCAGATGCAGTATGGCTACAACGGTTAGATCACAGAACTACATGCTAGTAACTCTATGTAGGCAGGTGCTCATTTACCTTTGTATGAAAGCATCACATACATACGACTAATTTTATTTTCACAAGACCCACAGGAAGCATTGTTCCCATTTTACAGGCAGAGAACTAAGACAGAGATACAGTATTAAACAATCTGCCCCAAGTCACACAAAGTACATGGCATAGCCAAGAATTCAACAAATCCTTGAGATTCAGTCCAGTACCCTGCCATAAGAGTAGTCCACCTCCCTAATTGCTATTTTTTGGTCTACTTTTGATTCCCTGGGTAGTGATGAGTAGAGCTGGTCCAGAAACAGTTTCCCCATCCCATTAAAATGTTCAAGACATCAAAAAATGTTCCCATCCCAAACTGGGACAAAAATAATTTCTCAAAAGTTTTCATAAACTGATCATTTGAAAAAATGATTAAGATCAAAATGTTTTGTTTCAGTTTCAGTTTTTAAGTGTCAAAATGTTTCATGAACAATTCTGTTTTCGATGAATTGGCCTTTTCCAGCTAGAGGAGGGGGGCGGGAGAAGAGAAGAGGAGCATTTGCCAAAAAAATTCCCAACCAGCTCCAATCCTGAGCACTTATTTTAGTTCTTTGCACCAGTTTCCCCAAGCGTAAAATGTATATTACAACGATTTCTTTCCTGCATGACAGGGGTATGGTAGTCAAAAGTTTACACAGCACTTTGACAATGTATAATACTGTATAATGCTAATTATTGTAGTGCACTTGATATGAATATTACAACTGCTTTTAAAACCTGAAATTAAATTAAACATTCTTATTGTCTTTCAGAGCTATTGGAAGGGCTCTACCTCACAACAGAAACAGAGGTATCAGTGACTATTCCCAGAGCAGGGAACCATGCCAGTTATTAAGGTGCAACTGATTCCACTTGGTTATCAGTGGAATAGTAACCTAGGATCTCTTGGACTAAAAGCATAAACCTCTACTGCTTCAGCTGAAGGACAAATTTCTTTTGAGCTGGCAGCGTGATTCATTAATCTCTTAGAGTCACTGCAGTTAGCCTGCCTCTCAGCCAGGTGTTGCCCTAACCTCTATTCCATTCACACATAAAAACCTCTAATCTGGGTGAAGTGGTGCTTTCACCTTGGGCTAGCTGGCATAGCTCGGACTGTGGGTTACAGCCAGGGCTCTGCTTTCACTGTGGCTAGTATTTTGTCCACTTTTCAGTGAGAACACAAACTAGGCCACTCGAGTGGCAATAGTCCTCCAGTGTCTTCCCATAATTCTTGCTTGTGCCTATGACAGACAAATTCCCCCACAATCTTAAGGAAAAGCATCACAGCTTACTGCAGCACAAAGAATCCAAGGATATACCCTCAAAAATCCTAGCAACACACACACATGGGGAGTGCAAGACCTGTAACTCAGGGATAGCTCTGCAGTGTGTCTGCTCACACCCAAGGTAGGTTAACCCTGGTTTTCAGACCGATTTGCAGATTACTCAGACTAACTCTTCAGACAGGACTAGGCCAGCTGCTCTCCTAATGCAGGGTTACAAAGCCATGGCAAGGAGGCCTTCAAAATACAGAGCCCAATCCTGTAAGCCTTTAACAACACAAGTAGTTCTTACTAACACAAATATCTCACTGGTTTTACTGAGATAGCAGAAGTTGGCAGGTAACAACCATACACATCACAGATTTTGAATTCTTGAATTACCTCATAAGCCCTAAAAGGTGATAAACCTTCAGCATTTGTTTATTTTCACTCTACATATTTCCTTCTTTGAAATCTTACCCACCATTTTAAAAAATGCACTGCAGAAAAATAACTAAATATTGTAAATAAATTCCTTCATGTTATAAGGAGTTTATGCCAACTTTTCTGAAAGTCTTGAGGAAAATACTGTTAATGTGTCAGTAAAAGCCCATAATTCTCAATATACAGAGACAGACTCAGAACTTTGTGTTTAGCATCAGAAACAGGGTACTGCATGTAGTGATCAATGCTGGGCAAACCCTACAAGACTCACAACATCAATTATGACCAAATAAGACCCCAAAGACTTGAATTGCTAAACAAATCTTCTTGCAGAATACAACAGCCCTCTCTTGGTCAAATCAGGAATCAAAGAGGGATGCAGAAACTACAAACAATAGTGAGAAAATTCACCATTTTTTCAAAGGTTTGGAAAAGGTTGGGTTCAGGCTCTATTTTAATTCTGAGCTTAGGTTCTGGTTGGTTTTGATTTGAAATCAGAGTTGATTTTCCCATGCTTACTTGTGATTCAGCATTTCAAGACTGTTCTAGAATGCTGCCTCCCGCTCCTCCTCCCTCATTGTGCTGATTTTAGCTTTAGCATTTGCTTGTTGTTTAAAGGTTAATGGGTTCCTGTAACCACTGAAATACACAAAAATAGATTCTACTTAGGCTGTATTAGAGTTTCAGCAACTTATTAAAAACAGAGATAAAGGTTACTTTCAAATAACTTTATAGATTTTAAAGACTTTTGCAGGCTCTATTTCCCTTCTCCTATAGATTGCATCAGTTATGGACAGCATACACCTGCATTCCAAACGCTGTAATTTCAGAATTCTCCACTCCAAGGAGATTTGAAGCAGTTTCTCTGTTGGCTGAGGAGGTTCAGAATGCACCCTGATGGCCGCTCTCAGGCTGAAATAAGTGATTGAGAGTGGATGTAAAACAAAAAACTATAATGAGCACAATCACTTAAAACATTTTCCCATTAATGTATTGAAAATCTGGAGCAGTGCATAGTATGCTAGCTAGCTATGTAGGCCCTACCCAATTAGCTTTTGTCTCTCCCTCCCCTGGGTTACTTATATCCTTCTACCTCCCCAAGCTGCGTATTTCAGTGAGATAATGCTCATTTTAGTAGAATTATTTCTGTAGTGATCCACGTCCCTAGAGAAATCATAAAATGGGCTTACAAGAATGAGAACACAAAAAGCATTAATTAAGAGATGTCAAAAGATCAAGGAGACAATCTGGACTTAATACACTAAAATGATGCATTTTAAATTACGTGGGGTCTGCACTTAAAATACAATAACCTTCAGAGAAACACTTACAGAAGCTTCTTATACCCAAGTTGCATCAGGCTGATTCTTGCCATTATTGCAGGCATACCTCTTATTAATACTAATAGTAGCAGTTACATGTACAGGTCATGATTTTAAAAGACAAGTGGATTTAGCCAGACAACTGCTATTAGTTTCAATGCAAGTCATATGGTTTAAATTTTAGAGCTGGTTAGAAAAATTCCAACAAAACATTTAGAATTGAACTGTTTCATGGAGACAGTTCAATTTTGAAAAACGCCAGATAGAACACAGGTGGAGTCTGACAGAACTCTGCTCGACAGCCAGGTTTCAAAACCTTTCTAGATTGCTGTCAGCTCCTCAACAGTCAAGTTACCGGCCCGCTTCAGTGTTGGAGACCCCAGTGCCTCCAAGAACTGTGACTCTGGGGCAGCCCACCAGTAGAATTGCCATTTTTAGTTGAACATATTCCTGGAGCTTTACTCACATAACAATGTTTAATTAAAGGTTAATATTTAACTCCTGGAGACTACAGGACAATCCTAGAAAGTTGGCAATCCTGGTGGCACGAGGAATTCCAGGATCTGCAGCTTCGTTCCCTTTCATGATTTTTTTTTTAATTTGGAGGTTTTGTTGTCAATCAAAGTGAAACCAAATTTCAAAATACCCCACAAAATGGAATTACCTTTCTCCTCACAGCCCTATTAAATCCTTTGGTTGGCTTCAGAAATATCAACCATGGAGTCCACACACTTATGCTTTACTAACTTTCCTGCTTTGGTTACACTTTATAATACAGTGAAATTATGTAGTTATGCTTTTTGATAACAGCAGTTATAACAGAAGGAGAGTGTGAGAGCCTGGAGGACTCGACCTTGTAGAAGACCTGAGGCCTGGACCAAAAACTGTGAACAAGAGTAGGCCTGATCTAGGGTTGCCAACTTTGTAATCACACAAAGTCGAACACCATAGCCCTGCCCCTTTCCTGAGCATGCTGCTCTCGCCTACAGGCACCACCTTCCTACATCCCATTGGCCGGTGTTTGGGGTGGGGACAGCATGCAGAGCCCTGTAGCCCTCCTGCCAAGGAGATAGACCTGCATGCCACTTTTGGGGTGCACTGCAGGGCCAGAAATGGTAGGGACTAGCCTGCCTTAGATACGCAGCACGGCTAACAAGCCTTAACAGTCCATCGGTACTGACTGGAGCTGACAGAGTCCCTTTTCGAGCAGGCGTTCCAGTCAAAAACCAAACACCTGGCAACCCTAGCCTGGCCTTGGCAAAAAAATAAAACACTAGATAATTATGTAAATACATTTCAGAAGGCTAGTATAGATATACCAAACTAGTACAAGATAAGATGGTTTGACAGAATAATCAATAGGAATGTTTTGTCTGAGATATCAGGAACAAGTGGAGGTAACAAACAGATGACATGAAAAACAAAGTGGTATGTAAGCTGTTCATACCATTTGTTTGTCTCAGTCTATAAACGTTGGGGTATCTTGCCTTAACTCTCTGTGTGGCCAAGGTAACAGCAGAGACTCCCTGAAACCACAGAGCCAGGGTACCAGGACTGTGCCTTGAGGGCAATAAACCTGGCTGAGGGCCTTTGTCACCAAACCATGCCTTTGGTCCTTCTTTATGACTAACTTTGAGGTCTGCTGATTATCAGACTGCATTATCTGCAGCCAGTACCAATAACACTGGAGCTCCAAGGACAGAAGCACTGAGAAGCCTGAACAGCATTGCCGAGGCAATGACATTTCAGCCTTCGGCACTTAGCAGTTACAACTAAAACCTACAGAACTGGATGTGTAGCTACATGACCATAATTACAACATAAATACTGTTAATACACTGAAAATGTGCATTCCCATTTTAGAGATATTACCAGTTCCGGATATATTCCCTGTACTTACAATAGGAAAATACCGCAGGAACTAGCAATGTCTCTAAAATGAGAATGAATACTAAATGCAGCAACAGCGGCCCATGTAAAGTCATCCCTCCTGGAGCAGATTAACAAACACAAACTTCCACCATAATTTCAAATAAATCCCCAGCCAAAAATCTTTGCTCCAGCCTGCCTGTCCTTGTTGTTACCTTACTCCAGCTTCAGACTTTCTCCCTCTACTATGCTTCACTTAGGATTGCTGCTTTGTAGACTCATCTGTCCTAAATCACATCTCACTCTCTCAACCTAAAGGCCATTGCCACCTGCCTTATATCCAGATGGATTACCAAGAGAGCCATACCACTGAGTCAACAAATTCAACCCTTTCCCTACTGGATAGATACCTGCTAACAGGGATGAGGGTGGGGTGTTAATTAAGATAAACAAAGCCAACATGTTACAGCCTGAACAGCAAGAGAACATCCCCAGCCATATCCTTGCCTTAATTTCACAGGTTTATATTGTGTAGCCAACTAATTTAGTGCTCAATTGATAGTCAGGTCTGAATAATCCATAATCTATGTAATCTAAGGATGAGAAAGTACAAAATAATCTCCACTACAATATGCTGTTTTACTGAAGTAACCACACATCCAAGCAAGAAGTGTCTGCTTTTCATTATCTTCATTATCATTATTCTCCACTCCAAAAATGGTCTTTTCCAAGTTTGTTTCAGATGGTCATTCAAACTAAGAATTCCAATCCTAATAAACTATGCATCTTTTCTACATCATTTTAAAAGCATGTGTATGACTTCTGACCTACTTTATACTTTGTGATGGACAAATATCAAAACATTTGGATATCCAAACATCCTTACATCTGCACGGTTTTCCATATCCCTTTGCTTTGCAAATCCTTGTGCTGTTTCATCTGGATGAGTTTTCAAGCCACAGACAAGGCTTTCATGTTTTCAGCCTAAGATGCAATATTACAAATTAAGCCAACACTTTCATGATATGTTGGAAGTTCTCTTTTTCTTTCACCACCAAAACAAGAAAATGTAGTTGGGAAATGTACATGAAAGTTAACATTATATAATATTATACATTTGTGTGGGTGCTTATGTTTAAAATTCCATGCTTTATTTTTTAAATTGACTCAAACTTTTTCATGCATTCATCCACTCGTAGCCCTAATCTCACACCTATGGCCAAATGGACACCCTCTACATTTTTTTCCATTTAGTAGCACAATCTGTCTGTCTTCACAAACAACTTTGAGAATGCCCTACATCCTAGATACTGCATTGGCAGTTAAAATATTAGCAGTCACCATTTTGCTGAACATCAGCAACTTTTTTCCCCCACAAAGTATCATAACTCTTTAAAACTCAAAGTTTGACTTCATGAACAATTCTCAAATGGGAACCAGTTCCTTGCTCAGCAAGTGTTGCCAACTTCTAATTATATATAGTTCAGGGGGAAAATAAAGTAGTTATCTTTGACACCTCATGAAAAATGAGCTATTAAGATAAACTGTCTCACATAACAAGTCACCTCTAATTTGGGAAACGGTATCGATCTTGCATGAATGAGTGGAGTAATTACATTAGGTATTTTGACTAACCTACAAGAGCCTGTATGGTCTTGAGGTATGGCAGAACAGGGCAGAATACTTGTTTTTCTAATGTTGTTACATACTATACAGTTTAGACTGTATTTACATAAAAGATAAGACATGATGATCAGAGCCATCCCTTGGGTACGATAAATCAGGGCAACTGCCCCAGGCCCCACACTTTTGGAGGCCCCTGCATAAAAGTCAGAATTGCTTACCAGAAAAATAAATACAACTAATGCCTAACTTAACTAACTAGGATAAATTCAAAGCAAAGTTTCTCTCGCCACATGTTTCAGTAGTTTTACTGGCTGAACTTTTCTCATTCAGGATCCCCCTTACTCCGTTCAATGCTGCTTATTTTGTTCTTCAGCTGTCTTGAATGCTATGGATTACCAAGAGAGAAAGGGAAGGATCATTTGGGGTGTGTGCCCTTCCTTTTTATAGTCCTCTCCCTCCTTTGAGAAGCATCTCCTGCTGGGAACATGGCAACAAACACACTGTGTGGATGGGAACTCCAAGCTGTTTCTTTGCTAAAATGTAGATTTTTCACCTATGTCCTGTTTTCTGCCAATGGATAGCCATTTAAAATCAAATGGGTCATCAGCTGCTGTTTACATGTGGCTGTAGTGTCAACTTGCCCCTTTGTCTAGGAGGGACTGGTTTCAGCACCCCGTAGACTTGGATCATGTTTTAGTAACACCAGACAGTATTTAACAACTTTAACAATGTTGCCAAATATATTTTTCCAGGACAATAATGATCAGCAAATTATAAGTTTTCAAATGAGCACCCACAACACACACTTTGCACAAAGATTATTACAGTGGGGTGAAATGTGCAAATACAGGTTTACAGTTGGTCACAGTCAGGCTCCAAAATATCATGAAGTGGTTTTTAAAACCATGAGATTTTAAGGGTATTTTTAATATCTTTTAGGATTCACATTTTCAAGCTTTTCTCCAAACTATGAGGGCTAGAATATTTTTTAAGCCCAAAGCTGAGCTTCTTACATAACATGACTCCCAGATCCTGGGATTTAAAATCAACATCAAATGTTGCAAGAGTAGTCAGTGTAAATAGATGCATCTTGCACTATACCCTGGAGGTCAAAGGACCTTGGCTATTTTAGACCAACGTCTGAGGGAGGGAAGGGAAGAAGAGCATTATATATCAAATAAAAGTAATCCAAGTCTTTTACTGTAAATCAGCACACATACACAAGAAAGCCACAAACTACTCTTTTTTTCTAATATTCATTTGTGGAAACAGTGCAATTTACCGTAATAAATGCAACAGCTCAAAGGGCCACCATTCACCACACTTAATAGTGTGGAATGAAATACTTTTGACAAATTAAACAGTCCAGGTTTCAGTCAAACTTACTATCATTTGGAGTGTTAGTCCATTTTAAAGAGATGTAGGCCAAAATGTATGTTTAGCATTTAAGCCAACACCAATACTTACTGACGCACAGCAGCACCTGGACTTTCCTACAAACTCAGACAGCCACCGAAGGTGCCAAGCATCCCCATCCCGTGCCCACTAAAGTCAAAGAAATTAAAATCCCCATAGGCTTCAAATGGCTTTGGGTCCAGCCCTATATTAAAATCAGCAACATGTAAAATCCATTTTTCCCTAAAAATGGATTTGGGTATTTAAAAATACACACTAATATGCATTATGTCCCCTTTTAAATTCTGTATTTCAGTATTAAACACTAGTAGCCTGACACGCTACTACTAATTACAGAAAAAAGCAGTCTGTAGACTTTAATAGCTTGTAAAGTGTTGTCCCTACCCTGCAAAAAAAACGCACAACCCCACAGAAACCATCTGAGCAATTCTTCCCTTTAGAACAGCAGCAAACACACGTGTCATGCAGCTAGTCGTTACTACATGAACACTCATCACTGAGATTTTAAATAAGGATTCAGAGCTTGTTTTCCATGTCACTTACTTTCTCTCTTCTTTCTCTTTGTCAAAACGTTTAGTGGAATGTTCCAAGAGAAATTGCTGAACATGGCAAATTCATTTAAAACAATGTAAGGTAAATACTGTTCTACTCCAAGTCAGATAAAGGAAATGAGTTAACATTCATTGAGCCAAGCGGACAGATAGGGAGCGACAAAATTACTGCCACCTGGCAGAAGAAACCTGCTTTGAGGATATGTCTAAACACAAACATGTTTAAGAGCTGCAGTGATCAGCTTTCATTTCAGTACTAACCTCATGCTCTATTCAGGCTTCATTTCACATAAGCATCATGCAACTGACATAAACAATACTAGGGATTAACTTGTATTTGAATTCTTCTGAACTGTCACTAAAAATACCATAGCCGCCTATCCCAGTGGTAAATCCATTGTAAAGTGAGTGTGAGTGTGTGTAAAAATCTCTCATATACACAGATTTTCTGCAGTGATGGCTAGCACTATCCCACAACCCACTATTTTCCCTTCCATTGGAAGTGGAAACTATGATCGCCTCATTCCACAGCAGAAGGCAAGACCAAATAAACAAATAAAATAAATCACACTTCTCCTTGTTAATGGCTGGGATCATGCAAATTAAGACAATTATACATTATTTAAAAGCTCTATTTGGAAAAGCACAGACATTTGGAAGCCTATCTGACACTTTGTAGGCTGGAAAATGAATGAGGACTAGTTCTTAATACACTTCCATTATTTCCCTTTTTACAACTGGTCAGAAATATAATGGAAATAAAATTTATTCAGTGTTTTTATTATTTCCTCTCTCAGCTACAACAGCAACTAAGACACACATAGGATCCTCAATTGACTGTCATCCACATTACAAAAATCACCACTACAACTAGAATTATTCTTGGCAGACTCACTTGAAAAACTGAATCTATCTTTGGTTCTTATTATGGCTTCTATCTGAGTGCATCTCACTCTTTAACACAATGATCTGCATGACACCCAATTGAGGTAAGATGTGCCAGAGGTCTATCTGGAAACATAGCAAAGGGGAACTCAGCCCAAGGAGTCAAGAGAGCATGCCTGATCGTATTCTGAACAGCTGCACAATTTATTGTGAGTGGCATCTAATGAGGGTGGAACTTAATTTGTGGGTGAAGTTTAGAAGAGTACCGCCACCTTTTTCCCTCCCCCAAATCTGACCCCTAGCTAAGCAATTTGCCCAAGGACACCCAATGTTTATGGCAGAATAAGGAATTGAACCTGGGTCTCCTAAATCCCAGGCTGGTGCCATAACTACTGGATCACTCTTTCTCTCTGGGCTTCTAATGTTCCCCAACCTTTTTGATACCAGCGACCAGCTTGCTATCTTCCTACAGTACGTCTGGGAGATCTGAGGGACTGGCACCAGTCCACAGACCTGACATTGAGAAACACTGGACTAGAGGAGAGGTTTTCAACCTTTTTCTTTCTGAGGCCCTGCCAACATGCTATAAAAACTCCACGGCCCACCTGTGCCACAACAACTGTTTTTCTGCATATAGAAGCCAGAATCCGCATGAGGGAGTAACAAGCAGGACAAATGCTCAGGGACCAATGAAGCTAAGTTCCTCAGGTTTAGCTTCAGGCCCGGGTGGCAGGGCTCAGCGACTGCTTGGAGGACCACCTGATGCCTGCTCACAGATCTCCAGGGGGTCCCAGACTCCTTGGTTGAGAACCACTCATCTAGACTACTTCTCTTTCAGCTGTTGAGGTGGTCCTGCTAAGTCAGGGTTGCGACAGATTGAGTAAGGGTGTTTGAGAGGAACATGAACAGGATAGGTTTTATGTATGGGATGAGGTATTTTTGTTGACAAGAATACTATTCGCTATTAAATTTTAAAATTTTATGCCAAGAAGTACTTGGGATTTTTATTTGACAGCTTCCTGTACTAGAGCGATAAAGTGGATAAGGTAGAGGCATAAATAGTTAGCACATATAAGGGACCGTTCAAGGAAGAGAGTGGCCCATTAACATCTCTTCAGTCATAGGACAAAACAGAGTGGATTAGTGTTTATAAATTTATGTGAAACAATCTGTTCCACTTTGCATTTTACTGGGGCACTGGGAGTAGCCTTCTGAGAACTAAAGAAGAGCTCTGTGGGCTCAAAAGCTTCTCTCTCTCATCAACAGAAATTGGTCCAATAGAAAATATTATCTGACCCACCTGGTCTCTCTAATATCCTGGGGCCGACATGGCTACAACTACACCGCATAGCTTCCTGTACTATTATATTTATCATTCAAAAATACATTTAACTCTCTCCATCAAAAGATGTTAACTTACTTCACAAACGTTCATGAATTAAGCATGAGCTACTCTGTGACGTAGAGAATCAGAGAGGTAGCCGTGTTAGTCTGGAATTGCAGAAGTGACAAAGAGTCCTGCGGCACCTTAAAGACTAAAGTATTAGAGCATAAGCTTTCGTGGGTTAATACCCACTTTGTTGATGCAAGCAGTGGAAGTGTCATAAGGCATCACTGTCTCCTTTCATAGATGCAGAAACTCAGGCACAGACTGGTCTAGTGACATCTCACTGAGCAAGTCAGTGGCAGAGGTGGGAAACGAATCCATATCTCCACCTTATGTCTCACCTATTCATGTAGATGCGGCAGCTGCTTTGTATGGGTGCCTAAATATGAATCAGTATGCAATGTAATGATTCCACAATGAATACATTATTCTCCATGACCATGTGAAGAAGGTGAGCTGGTCAAGCACATTTAATACATAGCCTCAGCAGACAGTAAATCTGTCTCTTTATCATGGCTAATCTGTGAGAGGCGCTCATTCAGTGAAGACTTTGAACCACACAGTACAGAAATACATTGACGCACAGCAGATTTATTCATTTGAAAAGGTCAGAGGATTATTTTAGCACAGCGTTACTGAAATTTATACACATAGCAGGTGTAAATTCTTCAAGTGAACATATCCAAAAGGACTTTATAACACATAGGAGAGAAATGCTCCTAAAAACTTTATTCTCTTGCAAGATTTGTTTTCAGATTAAGATTTTAAATGATGTTCATGAAACCTGGCAAACACACCAATGTGCAGCATACTGTCTCTCCTTTCCAGAGACTCCAATGTAAATGTTAAATAGTACTTCCAATTCAGCTCTGCTCAGCTCCCCTGCTGGCTACCTGAATGGTTCCCAACCTTTTCACCCCAGTTCGTCAAACTAAGTCTCAGCTGTATCAGCCAGTGCTTGCATATGCTCATGCAGCTGATTGTGCTGCACCAACAACACTACCAATGATTACTGAGCTTGCATGGCTCCAATTCCCAGGCTTGTGATGTCAAAAATTGGCTCTAAGTTTGAGTGGAGAATTCTGACTCTCTTCTCACTCACAGGGGAATGAAGGAAAGGGACCCATGATCCAGTAGTGCTATGCCATGGCTACTTTTCCATCATTCTCCCTGAAAAACTGCCACCTTCTTTCTACATGTTTTCTTTCCCATCTCATATCTGTTTTCCCTGCATCTCTTCCCCAGTGGCTGCATCAGCACCTAATGTCCATTGTCTGTGATCTCTGTCACTCATACAGACAACTTTCCCAGGAAAAGCTCAGCAGTCCTCTTCCTACTATTGCCTACCTGCTCCCCCCTCCCTCTACAGCAGCCTCCAGTTTCACACTCCTCTCCGAACAGTTGAGAGGCAGTTGCAGGCAAAGATCCTGAGAGTCAGCTGCTGCTTCTGAAAGAGAAAAATAGCTGGGCTACGGGGCTGCTGAGCAACTACAGTTAAGAGGAACTCCATTCTGCTGTCACATGGTTCTGGGACACTGGTCAGCTTGGAAGTTCACCAAGTGGGTTTTGAAATCCTTGCATTGTACTGTCGGCCCCATACACTGACAGCAAGTAACTGTGATGCTAGGGATGGGGAGCACTGGGCTGGGTGATAAGGAGAAAGGATGATGGGTGGGTGCAGGTATTAGATAAAAATGTTGGAGAGAGGCTATCACATAGGGATGCATGGTTGCTAAGGGCTAGCTAAAAGAGTGGTCTTACATTCACTTAGCCAGCTCCACTACTACCTAACTTCAAGCTCTTTCATATCCTCTAATGCTAGGGCCTGGTTTACTCAGTGCACACTGCTGCATTACCTTGACTGATGCCAGATTATTTTACTAAGTGCTCTCCTATATGAATGCAGGCAATGCTGAGAGCTGGTTGCCTCTCCCGTACACCATTCAGCCTTGCAAAACTGACACGAGAATTTGCTAGTCCAGGCACAAAACCTGCCCTATCAGGTAACTATTGATAACAAAATAAAATGAATGCTATTTTACTTGCTTGTAAACAACCCAAAAACAAAAACACAAGGGAAAGTAGAATTATGCAAAGCTTCAGTATATATAGTCTTGATCTCGCAATGTCATGTACATGGGTAGGCCCCTGAGCCGAAGGAGATCCATCAAAGTCAGCCAAAGTTGGCCCATATAAATACTCCTGCAAGATTGGGGATTCAGTTTGTAATGTATGGAGTGGGGTGTGCTTATTTTATTTTATTCCTCTGAGAGTATTAGAAGCAAAGCAAGCGAGAAAGGACACGTTAAAAACAAAGCAAAAAAGGAAAATTTTGAATGTAAAATAATTTATATTCTTCTTGTCCCCTATGCTGTGATTTTCTAAGGAGTCAAAGGACTTAGTGAATGGAGTTGGGCTCCCAAAACCCTTGGGGCTTGTCTTCATATACAAACTACAGTGGCACAGCTGCACCACTGTAGCACTTTAATGAAGACACTACTATGCCAATAGGAGAGTATCTCCCACCAGCATAGTTAATCCACCTCCCTGAGAGGCAGTAGCTATGCCAACGGGAGAAACTGTCCCATTGACACAACGCTGTCTATATAGGGCTTTAGGTCATCTTATCTATGCTCCAAGCGACATAGTTATACAGATTAAGGCCTGGAGAACAGACCTGACAGTCTCCTGGGAAAATCTCAGACTTAATCCATAACTAAATCCAGGCGTGGCTTTCCTGTAGCAAGTGAAAAGGCAAATACCTACATTTGAGGTATTGCCCAGTCTAAGACACAGACTTCCTGAGCCTGTCACTAAAAATAAAATCAATGTCAAATCCACAGCAACAAGAAACTAGCATGCACAGCCCAGCAGTCTTGTGAGCTACCCTACAATAAGAGACCCACGACTGCAATTCAATGCAATAAGTGAGATTTAAAAGAGTCTGTATAAGAAAATGGATTTTTTCCCCACACTTCCATCGGGTTGTTATTTAACAAACAAGATGAAACATGTTAAAAACATGAGAAATATCACATCAGTTTGGATTGTGAAATGACAATTGGTTTTGTATCTACTGCTGTGATTAAATCTTGCCCTAAAATGAGGCCTTTTCACACTTTATTTTAGTTGTGCCTCTTTCAATAGTCCCCAAGCCAAATACAAATACCCCAAATGCTCATCTTCTGTAATTAAGATTGAATGTATGTAATTTGCCTTTAGTAAATGCTGAATGTGTCTAGGTTATTTGCATCCTACTTTTGAAATGTCATTAGGGAAGGGGGAAAATGCATTATGCTGACAAGGATATGAGTGGTTATTGTCTTGAGTGCTTGTGTGTGGTCTTGCTTCTTGCTATTATAATGTAACTATATTGTATCAGTGGTTCTTAATCTTTTCCAAACCATGACCCAAAGTTACAACTGAAAAATGTTTCAGGGTCCCCCTCCTAACTAACTACAAAGAGAAAGAGGGTGGTTGCAATCCCTAAAACATGTTTGTATTCCTCAGGTTGAGAATGTGTGCATTAAATGTTAACCATCACTTGCACTGTCTATGCTGAATACAAGAGAAGACAGGAAGCCAGTAATGTGAACAATTAAACATAGCAACAGGGCTGGGCAGTTAGGCTGCTGACTGCTCCATGAACTACTGTATCCAGAGCCTCCAGCACATACATACAAAACAAAGGGTCCAGGGTGAGAAATAAGACCGTTGAGGAATTAATAGACTGGAAATTGAGATGGGAAGCTAGAACCCATAGCTGAAGAACAAAGCACCTGTCAGAGGGTTTTCAGCCTCAGTGGAAACCGCTGACTGCTCTGAGTGGTAAGAAAAATCTTGCTGGCAAGCTCCATCCAGATGCAATTATTAGAGACATTGACAACTGAAAGGAATATCAACAAAAGCAGAGAGATAAGAAGCTGTGATGCAGTGAGCCTACAAGGACAGAGAAGTGGTAGGGAGAGACGGCAAACTGCCACTACTCTGCATGGGGAGCTTGGCATTAGCCCCTCAAATCATCGTTATCAGCAGTAATCACTGCACAAATAAATTGCATGACCCTCCAGTTATTTGACCGTGCCTTCTGATCACTCTCCTCCTTCTCAACCTGTTTACTAGGACTGAAATCATCCAGTGAATTGCCACCCCGATTTACATCTACTTGGGAAACTTCTTTTATTGTCCTTTCCACAGCATTCAATCATTTGTCATCCCTACTCTAATTACTCACCTAAATGGGGAAAAATTCTCACATATGCTGATCACTTAGGGAAACAAAACCAATCATATCTGTTAGCACAGTCAGGCCAGTCAGCATATCAACTGACAGCCTTGTGAAGACTTGGAGATGGGGGAAGGATTGTCAGCTAGCTCATAATTCAATGGGCAGAAGGAAGCTGATGTGCTAGGAGCAAGCCTCTTCTGCCACTGGCTGACAAGTCATCACCCAAGTGATTTACAGGTCTCACAGACACATTGTTGCTTTTGGCAAACCAGAATTCACTGGTAAATAGTGCCTAATATAATGCAGTCTCTGTATTTTCTTGAACTCAGTCTCATTACAATTCCTGAATGCCAGAGGTTTTTTCCATTATATAAAGAGAGACTTATAACTGACTTGCCCAAGACCACCTAGGAAATCAGTGGCAGAACCAGGAATTGATGCAGGCTATCCTAAACCCCCATCCAGAGTCTTAACAACAAGACCATCTCTCTTTAATTCTAATCTTATTCAAGAGGCAGAGCTGAGTCCAGTCCCAAAGAGAACATTGAACTTAGAAGTGAACTTTGTTACCCTAACAAACCAGACATATTGTTACCTATAACGTTTTTGGTCCTGAGGAGAAAGTAGGGTTGCCAAGCGTCGATTTTTGACCAGAATGCATGGTCAAAAAGGGACCCTGGAGGCTCTGGTCAGCACCTTTGACCAGTCCATTAAAAGTCCAGGTGGCAATGCAGCGGGACTGGCAGGCTCCCTGCCTGTGCTGGCTCCATGCAACTCCTGGAAGTGACTGCCATGTCCAGCTCCTAGGTTTAGAGGCAGACAGCGGGTATCTGTGTGCCACCCCTGCCCTGTGGGGCAGCTCTGCAGCTCTGACTGGCCAGAAACCATGGCCAGTGAAAGCTGGGATGATGGTGCCTGTGGGCACAGGCAGCATGCAGAGCCACCTAGCTGCCCCTCTGCCTAGGAGCCAGACATGCTGGTTATTTCCAGGAGCCTGTGCAGCCAGGCTAGGTATGGAGCCTACCTTGCCCCACTCTTCTGCTGACCGGGAGCCACCTAAGGAAAGAACTGCCTGGAGCCCATACCCTGAACTCCCTCCCACATCCTAACCCCCAGCCCTACTTCGGAACATCCTCCAACATCCTAACTCCTTCCCAGAACCTGCATCCAAACCCTCTGCCCCAACATGAGCCCCCTTATGCATCCAAACTCCCTCCTGGAGCCTGCACCCCAAATCCAGCCTTGAGCCCCCTCCCGCAAGCCCTCATTCCTGGCCCCACCCAAAGCCCACACATCCAGCTAAAGCCCACAGACCCTTCTGCATCCCAACCCCCTGTCCCAGACCAGTGAAAGTGAGTGAGGGTGGGGCACTGTGAGCGACAGGGCCGGGGGAGGATGGAGTGGATGGGGACAGGGCCTCGGAGAAGGGATAGACCAGGGGCAGGACAAGGGTGTTTGGTTTTGTTCAATTAGAAAGTTGGCAATCCTAGAGAAGAGAAGAGCAAAAACTATGCCATTATAAAAGCAATGTTTAATCAGCCATTTCTTGGAGGATCATTAAAAGTGTCATTGTTATTGAATGGTCTTGTGCCAATATCGATGACATCACTATAAAGACAGCAACAGCTTGAGTGAAATGAGCCTTAAAGGAAGAGTAAAGTAGTACATTCCTGAATTTTGCAGCTCTCAGCGTAATATAATACTCAGCAACTTTATAGCTCTTTACAGCCAGAGCACTTTACAAACCAGGGATTAAATCCAGAATACCCCTGTGATGTAGGTAAATAGTATTCTTCCCATTTCTCAGATGGGAACATGGAAGGACAGCATTTTGTTCAAGGTCTAAGAAAACCTATGATAGACTCAAGAACAGAACCAAGGTTTGCTGACTTCTGTCCTTTGCTTTAGCCATAAGTCCATCTAGAGAGTATAACCATTTTCAACTACCTAGTGGCAGAGGAAGATCAGAGGTGAAAAAAAAACTAGAAGGAGCTACGGAGTACTAATCAGAGAAGACAATGAATATGACACTGCAGGCCATGATGCTAGAAAGGTACATAAAGTAATTATGGATTTCTCCACACCTCTAAACACAGTCAAGTTATTTATCACAAATAAAATTTGCTGTAACAATAATTTCTACAAGTTATCCACCCATATTAACCAAAAATTATATGCAAAGAAAATTTCATTGTATCGATTATTTGCAAACCGTTCATTTCAGCAGTTTTCCTTTTCAATCTTAGTGTCATATGACCAGTCACCTAAATCAGAAGTTAGCATTTTTACTGCTTGACTGAACAACTGTAAACAAGATAACGAATGACAAATAAGGAGTATCACCCATCTGGTATGTCTTTTCAGATGAATAATCATTTGTGATATTTTCAGGATTTATAAACTCTCGTGAATACCACCTGAATCAAACTCAGTGCTTTCCTTTGACAAAATATGAGTAACTTTTTCTGTGATAGCCAGCCAGTTCTTCTAGAACATATTTTGACACCATAATCAATTAACTCAGCTCATCTGACAACGTCTGTGCTGAGCAGCAATCAATAGTTAATTTTATGCCATACACTCAACATTCAAAACTATTGGTCTCTCAGAATTAATTGACTTAAAATTGTTAATTATCAGACATACTTTTATTAGTATTCCAAAGCGCGTTTAGCCTTGCAAAAAAAATAAAATATATTTTCAGCGCAGAAGGAAATCCTGAGGAAGCTGATAGCATCTTACCAATACTGATAAAGGGCTGATCCAAATCTCAAATGATTCCTACTGGCTTCTCTAGTCTTTGAGTCAGGTCCGAATGACCTAACATCATAAAGAAACAACTGTGAAATTCAAACTCTGCTAATAAGGAGTAATTCAAGAAATAATGGTTCTGGACCAGCACCTGATCATACAAGCACATATGCATGTTAGTATTAATTATTTGTACTATCCAAAGCCCAGTCAAGCTCATTGTGCTAGGGTCAGTCGTTTTCAAACTTTCTGTATTGGTGACCCCCTTTACACAGCAAGCCTCTCAGTGTGACCCCACCCGCCTTATAAATTAAAAATGGGGTGGTTAATTTAATGGGGACTCAAGATTGTCAACCCCAGAAAGCTGACAGCTCGCAACTCCCATGTAACCATTTTGCATTCCCCTGAGGGGTCACAATCCTTAGTTTGAGAACCCCTGTATGAGGTGCTGTAAAAACACATAAGAAAAAAAACAGTCCCTGCTCTGAACACCTTACAATTTCATTAAGCCAATACATGGTATTAGTGTTTGACTCAGAGATGACCTGTGCCTGCCAATAGTGGGGGGAGGGCCAGAGTAAGGGCAGTGGCTTCAGAAGACATTACTGAGCATGCTCAAATGATGTGAGCAGCCCAGTACACACCAATCAGGAAATGTAGGGGCAGAAGGGCATTTCACTTCTGGTTGGTATTAAGAGCTCTTCCTTACCAAATGATTGGTATTAATGTGCAATATTGGGGCTTACTTGGGGATGGATTTTATGGATTTCATAGGATTGTTTATCTAGAAAAAAAGGAATCAGATAAATAGAGCAAAAGTTACCAACTTGTCTCTGTGAAATCTTTATCTCCTATTCTTAGGCAAGAGGAAAAGAGTATGGTACTCAGCAAGCTCTCTCATCTCCAATTTGCTGCTGTTCCCACCCTTCCCATTAGTGCTACCCTGTGTTTATCCAAGGGAGGAATTCATTTTGAATTCCACTTGGGACCCTTTTCATAAAGGGAATAATTATCATTGCATGGCAGTAATTTAAACTAGTATGTGATAAAGCACTTTACACTATGTTTATGAGTCATCACATTTTCTCTAAACTGATCCACAATAGGGGTACTGTCATTATGCCTGAAAGGAGCATGCCTTTCCAAAATATAGTGAAGTCAGCAGGAAAATGGGCACAAGCGATACTAAGCACATTAAGTGTACTAATAAAAATAAAATTAGAAAACAAAAGTGCGGCAACATATGCTCTTATCAGTTCTGCAAGTCCTGCAATTTTCTCAGGTGCTCACTAAAGCAATGTTGTTGACATAGCAACTACTACATTAAAAGTAAGTGCTCAAAAGTTTTGCTCAAAGCTCAATTAACATTCTTCAGCTATTCCTGACTTCTTTGTCCTGGAAATCTCAGGAGATCAGGCTCTTTCCCCCATGATTCCCCACAGATCTTTGTTTCAACTGAGGTAGAAACACCTTGAAATACCAATGTCATAATATTGAGCATTTCTGCTTCAAGTGCTGTCCAAAAAAGATCAGTAGCACATGTGAGGCTTCACTTTCAGACCTATTAACCAGTTTTTATTTTAAACTTTCAAAAAGACAGTTTAGTTTGAAGTTCAGGTCAGCTCTGACATTCATATTTGTTGGTTTTCATTTACAAGTTATCCTCCTCATGGACCGTATAATGTCAAATGCATCATAGTATTAAAAAGAATCAGAGGGGTAGCCGTGTTAGTCTGGAATTGCAGAAGTGACAAAGAGTCCTGTGGCACCTTAAAGACTAACTGAAATTTTTTCAGAGCATGAGCTATCGTGGGCTAATACCCACTTCGTCGGATGCATGCAGTGGAAGTATCCAGGGGCAGGTATAAATAGGTAGGCAAGAACCAGGTGGGAGATAACAAGGTTAGTCCAATCAGGCTGAACCAGCTTGTTATCTCTAATCAGCGAGGGTGAGGTGTTCCTCTAGCAGCTGAACTGGAGGTGTGAATAGCGAGAGAAGAGAAGCTGCTTTTGTAGTTAGCTAGCCATTCAAAATCTCTATTCAGTCCCAAATTGACTGTGTCAAATTTGCAAATGAATTGCAGCTCTGCAGTCTCTCTTTGCAGTCTGGACTTGAAGTTTTTTTGCTGCAAAATGCTGACCTTTAAATCTTCTATGGTGTGTCCAGTGAGGTTGAAGTGCTCTCCTACAGGTTTTTGAATATTGCCATTCCTGATATCTGATTTGTGTCCATTTATCCTTTTTCGTAGGGACATGCTCTGAAAAAATTTCAGTTAGTCTTTAAGGTGCCACAGGACTCTTTGTCAGTATTAAAAAGAGCTACCAAAAATAAATAAAAAAGTCACCAGCAAAGCAATAGCACTTCCCACATGAGTGGGTTTTTGACTGCTTTCATGCAGCAAACTATACATTGGTTAGATGCTACCTTCTAGCATTGAGCTAGGTTACAAATCTGGGTATCATTTGGTGCAAAGAACACCATGAATAAGATTTAAGAATTTCGATACCCAACTGAGTGACTTTGAATGTGCAGCCTGTATATAATGTATTAACCTCATCATTTGGAAAAATATTCCACCAGCACAAAGTGAGATGGGGAAAACCCCATCTTTGGTAAAGGCAGAACAGGTGATTCAAAGTACAGTCTGTCTGAATTTGAACTCAGATCCGTCAATGCTAATGAGGAGTACTGATGTGTTTTCAAACTGTGAATGAAACAGACTAAGCTCATCTCACCCCAATAGTTAGGAGGAATCCTAGACATGCACACAGGAGGCCATTTCCTTATGCATCAATAAAAAGTGAGTTCATCAGCAGAAAATTTGAGAAGTTATGCAGAGTTATTGTGTTCATGACACCATGAGCTCTTTGGGGCAATGACTGTCTTTTTGTTCTGTTTGTACATTACCTGGCACAATGGGGCCCTTGCCCATGAATAAGGCTCCTAGGTGCTATGATAATGCAAATAATAGATAATGATAATATGGGCACATTGAAATAAAACTGCTCAACAGCTAGAAGGTTGAATGACCAATCCACAACCACAGCTTTATATATACACACATATATATATTATATATGGAGATATGCCTATCTCATAGAAGTGGAAGGACCTTAAAAGATCATTGAATCCAGCCCTCTGCCTACACTAGCAGGACCAAGTACTGTCCCCTGACAGATTTTTTACCCCCGATCCTAAATGGCCCCCTCAAGGATTGAACTCATAACCCTGGGTTTAGCAGGCCAATGCTCCAACCACTCAGCTATCCCTCTCCTCTGTAGAATAGCCCCTTCTTCCTAATCCTGGTAATACTAATACTAGTTATGGCAACATGTGTCTACACCACAGCCATGCTTTTAAGGGGGAAGCATCTGTCTTGAGAAATCTCTCAACTGTACCAGCAGGGCAGCTGAGAGGATGCCACCATTCACTAGATGCTGAAAAGTCATATGAGGTTTAAATATCCTCCCCGTTTGTTGCCTTCTTCCAAGACTGACCGGGGATAATGATACAAAGGCATGGCAAAGAGATATAAGAGCAGCTCTCAGAATTCAGAGAGACTCCCCTATTTGGGACAGGCAGGATACAAGATAACTGAAGGGCAGGGACTCCTTCTAGCACACAGTGACACTAGCAGAGTCTAGCTATAAAGGATTTTTCCTAGATAAAGTTTACGGATTACTTAAGTTTCCTCTCCTCTTTTCATAGCAATTTAAGAATAAAGCAGCTTCACATGATGTTTAGTAAGTTTTGCAAGTTTTCTGTTTGGTAAGCTAGCCTATTCTCTGCCCTATTCATTTTTATTTATTTATTTATTTGTTTGTTTGGTTTTTATCTACTCTAATGGATGCCTGTTATAACTGGTGATACTGTTTGTGCCAGTCTAGAAAAGCAGGACTGTTCACCATTGCTTCATGTGCAGAAGCAGGTAACAGAGAAGAGGTCAAAGAATAAAGTCTTGTGTGACTGGCTAGAATCAAGAAAATGAGTCAGTAGCTCCAGTATGAACTCACAGAAATGACCATGTTGGGAAAAAAACACAGTGCAATGAAGCTGAGTAATAAAACTATTACAGAGCCAGTCAACAAAGCATTTCATACATAAATATTTTATCTAAGTGACTTTGCCTTAGTCAGTTTATTCAACTACTTTCTGCTAAGTGGGTCTCACTGAATTTTTAGCATCCAGACTTTGTATAAATATTCATCTAGTTGGAATAGAATTTATCAGCTAGAAGCATGAAAAAGATGTAATTCTTTCTACCGCCTACCTGGATTTCAGTGTTTAAATAGTTTGATGAGTTTATGGATTGTCCATGTACTCCAATATCTTGCCTTCAATCTCATTATCCAAGCAATTTATATACATAATAAAATTCTGTAGGCTTGACACTGATCCTTGCAAAGTTTTACATTTGCATTAATTTTACTTCCTAGGTTTTAATTGAACAGAGTATATTTTGTCACAAGGGAAATAAAATTTTAGCTCTTCTATCCAAGAGCCATGTGGCTTTATTACAAATTACATTAGTTTCTCATTAAGCAACAATAATAATGTATAGGTGGGATCAATAAAATTACATTGCCTCAAGGTGTAGATTAGTTTGGTTCAATTATAATTTTACGTGGGTCAAAGACTCCAAGATTCAGTACTAAAAAAAAAGTACTGGGAAATGCTTAAGAAATGTCTTTTATTTTCAACTAAAAGTAATATAGATTCTGCTTATAATGAAATAAAGGCAAATGCTGTGGCTCAGTAGTGGAAACTGTATTTAGATTTGCTCAACTTGTTTTTAATGAGAAAATTTGCTTCCTTTACAGGAAAGTTAAATAGCTGAGGATAAAGAGATATGCACTGATTCATCAAATATTTAGATTTCTTTAAACATTAGAGTTACCCACTTACCCATGAAATAAATGACTACAGATAGGCAAACTATTTTAATTCCCCTAAAACTGCTGTATCTTCAGACCAAAATATAAATTTAAAATGTTATTGATTTTTTTTTTTTTGGTTAATTGCATGTTGGTAGAAATCAGATGAAGGACTAAAACTCTCATCACTGTACGTGTTATAATGGCAACTTATGAAGGACCCATGCATGTGATCAGGGACCAATTGTGGTAGGTAGTATATGTTCTTTCTCTCTCTCTCTCTCACACACACACACACAAACAAACCCATTGAAACATAGAAAACAAACAAGTGGGAAGAAGGTAGTAGAATTATTCCCACTGAGACACAGAGACTTTAATGTTTTTCCCAAGTACTCTCAGTCTGTATGGAATAGTCATGAACTGAACAGAGTTCTCTTAAATCCCGGCCCAGTGACATAACCACAAACCAATATTGTTTCTGCTTTAAGCATTTCAAAGAGCAAAAAATAAAGACATTTATTAGTTTCCAAAGACTTAACATTTGCCCCACTAGTAAAGTTTTCTACTTGTTAGTTAACAAAGCTCTCATTTTTCTTTTGCTAGGTATTCCTAAGTTTTAACTCTTTTTATTTCTGTGTAAGTACTATTTTCTGTGTGAATGATTCACTATAGATCTCTGCATCACAAGAGATGACAAGATTATCCACAAAACTCAGAGAATGCAAATATCTTCTTCACTGTGCCATTTCAAGATCTACCAGGGTCTCTTAAATATGTCACCTACTCACAGAAATGTGGGGCTGGAAGGGAGCTTAAGTAGTCATAGATTCCAGTAGCCCCCTATGCTCAGGCAGGACCAAGATCATACCTGACAGGTATTTGTCCAGCCTGTTCTTAAAAACCTCCAGCAATGAGATTCCACAGCTCCCCTTGGCAACCTATCCCAGAGCTTAACTATCCTTATTGTTAGAAAGAATTTTCCTAATATCTAACCTAGATCTGCCTTTCTGCAGAATAAGCCAATTACTTCTTGTCCTGCTGTCAGTGGACATGGAGCACAATTGATAATCATCCTCTTTATAAAAATCCTTATATATTTGAAGACTCAGCTTATTTGTTGCTCTCCTCTAGAGACTCTTTCAGTTTAGAATAGCAGATTCTAAAGAGAGAAGGACAGAATGGACACAAACTTGGCACCCACCGTTATTCATCCGTGTGATGGTTGTTCACCCAGTATTTTGGTTTTTTCGTGCCAGTTTATGCTGCTCATTCATGGTATTGACCCAAACCTTTTTCCTACTTGGGGCCTTCTTAGAGGACTTCATAGCTATCCAAGAAAGGGGCTGGGCAAGGTCAATATCTTTTTTCTCCATTACAGTCTCCGTCTGGAACAGTCCCAGACACTCACTTTATAAGACCCTTCCATTCTTCAGAACAGACTCTTGCCCACAGCCACCCTGCAAATTCCAACCTTCCCCCTTCATCTACTCCTCTCCAGCCTTCCTTTGAACTTCCCCCTTTTATCTTCTTCCCCTTGTAGTTTTTCTTGACTATTTCAGGACCAGGATACAACAGCAATCATGAGCATAGCTCAGTAGCCAGCAATACTTCTACATTGTTTCAACCATCATACAAGATAGATATGATGATGTGCCACTTCCTGTGGAATATAAAAAAAGGGCAAACCAGGGGGAAATATAATAAAAGCCAAACACAATTAACCTTCCCATATTTGAAGGGTCAGCTACCAGCATGCTGGAAATATTCATATAAAAAGGTTATTCCATACAACCACAGAGTTTTACTGTGACAAGGAAGCCATGGAAGAAGCTACTTTTGGAAGGGGTACCACCTCCCCCCTTTCTCAGGGCAAGGAATTATGGCCGATGACTCTTGAGTTTTTCCACAGCATGGTTCAGATATGTATTACTTTTTGTCTTCCATTGGATAATTTTTGACTAAAGAAACAATGTCAGATTTTTATCATCAGCTTCTTCGTGAGTTAAAAGTTTGCCCCTGCTTTATCATTATATAACTTGCAATATCTGATATTATATCACTCACTTTATAAGCCTACATTTTGTAAAGAGTGCACAAGTACAATATTTGTATCATATTAGCCAGTTATCCATTTCATTTCAACAAAATGTGCAAGCCTGATATAGTACCAAATGTGAAAGTCCATCTTTAAAGAGAAGGACTAGGCTTACCCGCATCTCCACCAATCTTTAAAGTAGGGCTGGTTGATCCTGAAGGAAAACAAACGTGGGGAATTAATAAGAACGGAGAATTTGACCTAGTGGAGCAATTCAACTAACAGTTCACTTGTCCAGTACTACGTGCAGCTTCTGTGCAAGCTCCCAGCCAATTATGCAATGCTGCACATGGAAGAAAAGTTCCTTTCTCACCTCTACAATGCATGCCCTGAAGCATGATATTTTATAATATATGAACTGTAAAAACACATCTAGAAATACATTTTTAAAATCAGCATATAGTGTACATATCACCTTTACTGCCGCAACAACAAACCCAGTTGACCACTATCTTCATAATGAATGTATTCCAAACTGCATGGAAAAGCTGTTACTGTATTTTGCAACACTAGTAGCGTTAATACTATACTAGTACCTGAGCATTTGCATTGGGAGAATTATTAAAAGGGCTTGTGGTGGTATTATATGGATACAGATTGATCCTGTGCTTCATATTTGAGCCTAGGTACAACCCAAATTATGTTTTTCTTTGCAAGATTTGAGATTATACCCTCAGGCCTTATTCAGACCTCATCACAAATTGAATGAGTTTATCCAGGGTATCAGAAAAGTCAGTTAGAGCTGCAGTGCTCAGAACTTCTGAAGCAGCAGCAGCAATAATTGATTTTTCACTTTGTGGCTCCTAAAAATACACACCCATTTACACATGTAAACTTCTGTAAGAGGTCTGAAATAGGCAGACAACGTTTGCCTGAACCCCACCCCCCACTTAATTGCAGATTATTTTGCTGAGGGAAGAGGTAGTGGGTTTTGCTGACTCACTGAGGAATGCTGCAGAAAAGCAGAGAGAAGTTTCAGGGATAATACTGGGGTTTTTTTATATTGCTAATGTTCCCTGCTCAGTGTTAGAAGAAAGAGACTTTCTGGGATTCTTTACCATTATCACATAAACACCTCACTAAACACCTCTAGAAAGTTGCCTTTTAAAAAATACTATTCAATCATCCCCAGACACTGCATCTGAATCAGTAGGTGAAAGTTGGGCTTAAGCACACCTTTACTTCAGACATGCACAAAATAAACATAAAGGCTTTCCTAAGAACGACACTTGTTCACAGGGAGTTAAGGAGATACCTGCTTGAGCATCTCAAGACAGTTTAGTTATGAGCAAAAAGGGAAAGGGAGTTTAAGTCATCGTGATCAGTTAGGGCTCAAGTTGCATAGTAATTTTACTAACTTTACTATTTGAGTTGTCCCTTTGCTTTCAATGCTATATAATACTAGGGAATCTGAACAAAGGCATCAGAATCTGTCTCTTAAGAAGAAAACCTAAGATTAACTTACTTTAAATAGAGCTGCCTGGGAAAACTTAATTTGTGCAGGACATTTTGAAGTGTTTAATGACAAAGATTCCAACTTGCCTCCATTTAAAAGAGGAATTACCTATCAATATAGAACAGTTGGTAGATAACAAAATAGACAAGTGAACTACATAGGAGTTATGAATGAGACAGGAAAAGCTTTTGTATTGCGGCTAAGGGTAGCGGCAGCAGCAAACCCCCATACCACAGTACTTTCTCCACAAATAGCTTGTCTTGTACAGAAAGAAGCCTTCATTTGGGAAAGAGCCCAGATTATTTATCTTAAGAGAACCAGTAAAAGGTCAGATCTCTTCACAAAGGTTCTCAGACCCTCAGGCTCCCCACACACAACACACTTCACTATGCTACACAAGCAAACAAAAGTTCATACATTGGTGAACTCTTTCAGGCACAGGAGAGCAATAGTCCCCCACAACAGAACTGCAATTGTATCACAAGAAATAAGTAGAATAAAGCATCTCCCCCATTATATAGACAATAGTACTGGCCTTACTTGCAAGCCATTTGGCTGCTCTCTGAGCTCTTTTTCCTCATTAGCAGGTTGTGTAGTTTCTAATTATCCACTTAACAAGACCCACCTGCCAGACAAACCCACTTAATTCTGCTTCTGCTGACTAAATATACATAGTGAAGTAAGGAGAAGCTGAGAGCCCAAGAGAAATCCTTTTCTGAAGGTCTAGTAACCCTATCACCCTGAGGGATAATCCATTACAGTGAATAGGAGTTATCTGAGCATTACAGGAGGAATATAACCCTATAAACTCTGTCAATCTGTTGCCTGATCGCAGAAGGGAAACACTGACAAACAATGTTTATCATATTAGATAACCCCTATCAGGGGGAAGGATAGCACAGTGGTTTGAGCACTGCCCTGCTAAACCCAGGGGTTGTAAGTTACATCTCTGAGGGGGCCATTTAGGGATCTGGAGCAAAAAATCTGTCAGGAGACCCTACTTGGTCCTGCTAGTGTGTAGACAGGGGGTTGGACTCAATGACCTTTTAAGGTCCTTCCACCTCTATGAGATAGGCATATCTCCATGCATATATACATTTAAAAAAAACAGCCTCCTTGTTGCTGTATTTTATACACTCACATCTATGCTTAGAGGTAAAGCTCAGTAATTCATTCTAAATCTGATGGGGTTTTTATTTTCTCATTGTTGTTGGGATACAGAGGAAAAGTCACTTTTAAGTCCCAGGTTTCATTTTCAGTGCTCTACTATATACATTCTCTGAATATATTTTTGCACCCATTCCAAGAGTTTGTTTCAGTAGCCCTAGGTATATTTAGAGTGCCCAGTTGGACTGTTATTTCCTCAGGAATGAAATGCCTTACTAAACTTGGATGGAGTATAAATAGAAAAGTTTAAAAGCACACAGATGCGCACACACACACACCAAACTACCATGCTAAAGACACAAAAAAGTTGCAAATTATCATGAAAACTAGCCATCAGAGAACTAGAAAGAAAGTGTTTCCTTAAAAAAAAAAGTGGATAGTTTGTTTTCAAAAAACGTAAGAGCTATCCATAGTTCTTCCACAACAGGCGTGCATGCAGACTCTCATACACGATGCAAGAACTGGAATTAGTACAATATTAAGCCTAGGAAACCCAAGCAATGCAGTTAAGGATGTGTGAATTTTATCTCTGCAGAGTATGGGAATCATTCTGATACACGCAGAGCTTTTTGTGCACCCGGAAGCACCTGGAGATATGCACGTGCATAATGTAATATGCCCAGGTGACTGAAAATCAAGCCCTTAAAGCAAAAGATCATATTTTGAAGAATGTCCATTGCAGAGGAAAGGATATGCAAAAATCTAGTTTGATTATGTGGGAATTCCTGGACAAGATTCTCCAGAAAGAATGCTGACCACCCAGGTTGGAAAATGCGGGATGGGTGGAGACAGTGATATGGTGCTCTGAATTGGTTTAACAGAGTTCAAGTGAGTCCTTAACAAATACCACCTAGAAAACTTTGCGGTGGTGTGCTGTCTGACCTTAGCCTTGAGATCTGCTATGACAAGAGGGAACAGTCACTGAGACAGTGGGAGCAGATTTCCTAGAAAACAAAATACAATAAAATTAAAGGAAAATTCTTTTCTGTAGCATTACTAACTGAGGATTTTCAACAGTTGCAGCCATCACTTAGCTGCTTCACAGACACTGACAGAGACATACTGAACACAGCTTCACATACTTGGTCTTTGAATCCTTTCAGAGTTGATACAAAGTCATGATTTAGGTAATCTTAAGGTAGGAAGGAGATGAACGAAATATAATGCCATGCTGTAGAGCCGCATTTCTCTGCATTGCTACAGACTAGGGACCGAATGGCTAGGCAGCAGTTCTGCAGAAAAGGACCTAGGTGTTACAGTGGATGAGAAGCTGGATATGAGTCAACAGTGTGTCCTTGTTGCCAAGAAGGCTACCTGCATTTTGGGCTGTATAAGTAGGGGCATTGCCAGCAGATAGAGGGATGTGATCATTCCCCTCTATTTGACATTGGTGATGCTTCATCTGGAGTACTGTGTCCAGTTTTGGGGCCCACAATACAAGAAGGATGTGGAAAAATTGGAAAGAGTCCAGAGGAGGGCAACACAAATGATTAGGGGCCTGGAGCACATGACTTATGAGTAGAGGCTGAGAGAACTGGGATTGTTTAGTACACAGAAGAGAAGACTGAGGGGAGATTTGATAGCTGCTTTCAACTACCTGAAAGGGGGTTCCAAAGAGGATGTATCTAGACTGTTCTTAGTGGTACCAGATGACAGAACAAAGAGTATTGGTCTCAAGTTGCAGTGGGGAAGGTTTAGGTTGGATATTAGGAAAAACTTTTTCACTAGGAGGGTGGTGAAGCACTGGAATGAGTTACCTAGGAAGGTGGTAGAATCTCCTTCCTTAGAGGTTTTTAAGGTCAGGCTTGACAGAGCCCTGGCTGGAATGATTTAGTTGGAGATTGGTCCTGCTTTAAGCAGGGGGCTGGACTAGATGACCTCCTGAGGTCCCTTCCAACCCTGATAATCTTTGATTTTATGATTAAGACTCCAATTGCCACTTCATGCTGTTCAAAAGAAGAGGAAAAGTTAATATGATCACTCCTGCATAACAATGACATTTTTAAGGGAATCTTAATTTCTGACCCTACTTTGAAAGAAATTAAATGATGCAGTTTTAAAATTTATTAATGTTTAAAGACAGAAAGTTGATATTTTTTCATTGTGTTTTAGCTTGACTTTAGATTGCATTGGAATGTTTTGCCATGTCATAGTCTGGAGGAAATCAAATTACATTTGAGATAATGCAAACCCTCAGGCATCTCAACTGGGGGATAGTCTCAAATTCTGAAAGCTGCTGAAAAAGGAAAAATAGTACCAGTTTAATGCACTGGTCTGTGACTTAAAAGTTCTGGGTTCCATTCCCAGCTAATAATATATCTGCTGAAATAATATTGGAATCTAGGCCATTTAGCTTGAAACATTCTTGGTGCTCAGATTCTATGTTGATGAGGGCCATATAAGTATAAGACAAAAATCATTAAAGATTAAAACCTAGATTGTTTATTTATTTAGAACTAGCTGAGGCATCAAAACAGGCCAAGTGTGAAAGCTTGAGAAAACAAGTTTGTTGATCATCAAGTTTGTTTTCCTTGATGATCAACACCCTCACCCTTAAGTTAAACTTGGGGGATAACTGATGGACGGGGAAAGAGGCAGTTGCAGTTATGGAGCTGTTAAAAAGAAAAGCCATTACATTACAAGTCCTGTCTTGAAGAAGTGAAAAGTGCCATCCAGCCTGCAAGAGATTTTTGGGAAAGAAAGACTCACTTATACAGTGTCCTCTGGGTGACCAGACAGCAAGTGTGAAAAATTGGGACAGAGGGTGGGGGGACAATAGGAGCCTATATAAGAAAAAGACCCCAAAATCGGGACCGTCCCTATAAAATCAGGACATCTGGTCACCCTAGTTAAGACACTGATTCGCAGGGCCATCCCCAGCCATTTTGGTGCCCTGTGCAGGCCCACCCCCTTCGCTAGGGGGCTGTGTATGGCCCCAGGCCTCCATGGGGGCGGGGAGGTGCTGGCTTGGGGATCAGGAAGAAAACTGCCCCCCAGCATGAGTCAGCGGAGCAGAGTGGGTTGGGGCCGGGTTGCTCCACTCCCTGCTGCCCAGTGAGTCCAGGGAAGACCTGACCCCAAACTCACAGGACATTGAGACAGGGATGGCCTTACCATGAGTTGAACTGAGGCAGCCGTCTCAGATGCCAGAAGTGCGGGGAGGGGGCACCACTAGGATCCAGAGTGTAGAAAATTGGGTCTGCTGCTGGTGCATATGTATCCTCTCTGCTCTAGATGCACAAAGATGGTGGAGTGCTGTGCTGGAGGAAGGAGAGCACAAGACACCTTGCAAAGTTTTGGTCCAAGCGAAGGGGCATGAGGGTGTCATTTGAGTTCCTCGCCTCAGGTGCCAAAATGTTGTGGGCTGGCCCTGCATCGGGGTGGGGTGACCCGGCCCTAGCTTGCTCAGTTCTGCGCCCCCAGCTTCCAGCCTTGGGGGACAGGTGAACTGCCCCCAGCCCTCCCCCAGAGGCACAGCTGGGCACAAGGGGAGCAGAGTGGGCTGGGGCTGGGTCGCTCCACTTACTGCCACTGGTGACTGCAGGCCCAACCCCTGCTGCAGTCCTCACAAGAGTGGGGGCAGAGCAGGGGTGGTAAGAGGTGGGGTGGGGGCCGAGAAGGGGAGGGGGCTTTGGGAAAGGAATGGAGTGGGAGCGGGGCTGGGGTGGAGCGGGGCGGGGACATGGGGAAGAGGTGGAGCAGGGGCTGGAGCAGCACGTGGCTGCATACTTTGCATATGGGTAGGGATGACCCTGACCCCTGGGGATACATGGAAGTGTTCAAGGCGGTACATCAACACATCTATAGATTTGCCTAGTTTTAAAACAGAGTCCATAAAAAGTCAGTACAAATTAAAATTTCATACAATGACTTGTTTATGTTGCTTTATAAACCATACATTGAAATGCAAGTACAATATTTATATTCCCATTGATTTATTTTATAACTATATTGAAAAGATGAGAAAAGGCAATTTTGCAGTAATAATGTGCTGTGACACTTTTGTATTTTTATGTCTGATTTTATAAGCATGTAGGTTTGAAGTGAGGTGTAACTTGGGAGTATGCAAGACAAATCAGACTCTTGAAAGGGGTATAGTTGTCTGGAAATGTTGAGAGTCACTGCTCTCAGAGAAGCGGCACTAAACTGCAAGCCCAGAGACCTTGAGTTCTAGGGCCTGCTCTTCTAGTGACTGTTGTTGATATTTTGGCCCACATCGTGTCTGACAGCTAGATAAGTTAATTCAAAGCTTGCACAAAGTCACTTCATATGGAGCTAAGAATAATTTTTATGGCTGTAAATACGAAATAAATTATCAACAGTGATGGTAATTAACCATTGGAACATTTTATCAATGGTTATGATGGATTTTCCATCATAACAGTGGCAATTTTTAAATCAACATAGGGTGTTTTCTTTCTCAAAGATATGATCTAGTTCCAACAAGAATTATTCTCAGTAAGTTCTACAGCCTGTGCTACACAAGAAATCAGACTACATGGTCCATTCAGGCCTTGAAATCCGTTCATCTATATACCATAATTTACAGTAAAGATTTACATTTAATTCTGGTTAGTATATAACATATTGTAGCATTTGACTAATAATTAATGGTGATATAAAAATGAACTCTATCATATGGCAGAAGCACATAGAGGCCCAGATAAAGCTGAGCTGTCAGTTTTATCTGATTTTTTTAAAATCAGTGAATGCTTCATTTCTCAACTTTCAGGTTGTAGTAACAGTAGGGGTTTTTGTTGTTTTTTTTGCAGGGAATATATTAAGTCATTTATCATGTTTATGCAAAGCGCTGCTGTTCCTGATTAAATGAATGAGTGCAGTCCGCTATATTTGCTAACAGTGATATCCTGAAGGTTGGGAACAAATTCTGTCCCCCTGAGTCTAACGTGTTTGTGGTCTCTGGAGGTGATTCTGTATCTAATGCTCACCCACATCTGCAAAAAATGCAAACTAAGCACTGATTATAAAGTTCCCACTATACAATCTATTTTTCTTTTTAGATACAATCTAAAAATTGCTAAATGGAGAGAACTGTGGCTTTAAAGGCACAGTCTTGCATTGTGGGTGGTGCAGAGACAGGCTGACCCGATGGATGCCCTGGCAGACACAAATCCTGTCCCAAACTCCGTTATGCACAAAAGAGATGCATGGGTTATTCCATCCTTTATGATGGCGGGACTTTCTCCCCTCCTCCAAATGTCCAATGTGTTTTATGGGCTGGTGCAGAGGCAGGGCAAGGTCATGTGCTCCACACCCCTTTGTGGCACTGGGTGGCCCTGGGGGTTCCCTCAAGGGCACAATCCATGAATTCCCTTTACCACAGGAACCACTATAGTGGCTGGCCTTTACGGTGGGTCATGTAAGTGAGTGGGGAGGGGAAGGCTCCTACCACACTCCCCTCCTTGTGCACCGATTTAGTGGCCAGCCATAGTCTGCTCCATAAGCACCGAATAAACAATCAGTTAAATCCTGGCCCTCCTGTAGTCAATGGGAGTTTTGCCACTGATTTCAGTGGGGCCAGGATTTCATTCTTTTTTCCTTGGAAAGCAAGGGCCTGATTAAACAACTCTTACACCATCTAGCACTAGAAGATAATAAGATGATAAGTAACAGTCAACATGGATTGGTCAAGAACAAATCATGTTAAATCAACCAAACGGCCTTCTTTGACAGGGTGACAAGCCTTGTGTATAGGGAGGAAGCAGTAGATCTGATACAGCTTGACTTTAATAAAACTTTTGATATCATCTCACATGACCTTCTCATTAACAAACTGGGGAAATATAGCCTCAATGAATCTACTATAGGGTGGATCCATAACTGGTTGGAAAACCATATTCAGCTAATAGTTATCAATAGTTCACCACCAAGCTGGAAAGGCGCATTGCATGAGGTCACGCAGGGATCTGTCCTGAGTCTAGTTCTCTTCAATGGCTTCATAAATTATTTGGAAAATGGCATAAAGAGAATACACTTATAAAGTCTGCAGATAATACCAAACTGGGAGAGATTGCAAACACTTTGGAGGAGAGGATTAGAATTCAAAATGAGCTTGACAAAGTGGAGAAATGGTCTGAAATAAATAGGATGAAATTCAGTAAGGACAAATGCAAAGTACTCCACTTAGGGAGGAATAATCAATTGCACACAAAAAAATGGGAAACGACTGGCTAGGAAGGAGTACTTCAGAAAGGGATCTGGGGGTCATAGTGGATCACAAACTAAATATGAGTCAACGACGTAATATGTTGCAAAAAAAATCATTCTAGGATATAGTAGCAGAGGTGTTGTAAGCAAGACAAAAGAAGTAGTTCATAGTTCACTCTACTCAGCCCCGATAAAGCCTGGCATATTGTGTACAGTTCTGGGTGCTAAACTTTGTGAAAGATGTGGACAAATTGAAGAAAGTCCAGAAGAGAGCAATAAAAATTTATGAAAGGTCTGAAATATATGACCTATGAGAAAAGATTGAAAAAATGGGTCTGTTTAGTCTGGAGAAGAGGTGATAGAGGGGGAATCACAATAACAGTCTTCAAGTATGTAAAAGATTGCTATAAAGAGGAGGGTGACAAATTGTTCTCTGGGACTAACAGTGTATGCAGGGAACTATGTAGCCTGGAAAAACGCCAGTAGGAAGGAAAGAAATGTGAGTGTCTGCCCAAGAGTGGTGATGACGAAGTAGCTGAGATCCAAGAGTTGGTGCCAATGGTGGACTCAGGAGTGGGATTATCCAGTAGGTACAGTTTCCCTGAACGGTGACAGATACAATACAAACCAACATTCCTTGATATTATGTTCTGGTAGAGACACTCCAAAATGGGAACTATTAAGGTTTCTGAGTTTGGTGATACAGTCTTAAACATTTCAGTACACAGCTAGATACCAAAGAAAACAGTCAATGTTTCATTTCACACAGAGGTCTCACTGCCTCATTTTCCATTCATGGTTTATCCAGTGCAGACCAGACAACAGATTGCTGGCTGGATCATTTACACTGCTACTAGGGTTGCCAATTTTGGTTGGCTATATTCCTGGAGGTTTCATCACATAACGTAACCTTTAATTAAAGATTCAGCTTTAAATCCTGGAGACTCCAGGACAATTCTGGAGTGTTGGTAACTGCTACTGCAACATTTACTCTTGGCAGGAATCAGTTTGTGGGCTTTTCTGCCATTCTGCATATCAGTTTCCCCCTCCTCACTTACTCCTTGTGACCGTCCTCCTGTTGCATTATTCAGGTACACATTTAATGTTTTGGCTTCTCACAAGCAATTGAGCTGCAACATTTTCTAAACAGGTTCTACGCAAGTTGGGTGGTGAGGGTGATGTGGCCATCTCTTCCCCTTTTCCTATGCTAATCCTGCTATTTCGTTCAGAGTAGGTGGGCTGCAGGCAGAGCACCCCCTTCTATCAGTAAATTATTAATAAGCTTATACAGGCCTTAAACCATAGGTTCCCAAAGCATGGGGTGCTCCCCCCTGGGGGGATGTAGAAGACTTAGGGGGGAGAAGGGCAGCAGGGCCAGGGCTAGCCCCCACAGGGCGGGGAGGGAATGCCAGCCAGCCACTCCTTGCCCCCAGCTCTGCACCAGTACAGCCCTCAGCCCCATCCCCGAATCTGCCTCCCAGCCTTGCGTGCACCCGCCAGCCATAGCTCCATTCACAACCTGGGGCTAAGGTTGGGGGCAAGCATAGGTGCTGAAACGAAGGGTGCAGAGGGTGCTGCAGCACTCCCTGGCTTGATGTGGTTTCCATTATATACAGGATTTACAGTTTGGTTCAGTAGCTCTCAGCACCCTCACTATAAAAATTGTTCAAACGCCCCTAGGCACAAGGCTGGGAGTGGAGCCACACCTGCCCATGGGCCCAGCTGCTGGCCTCCACTGCAGTCTGGCTGTGGCATTGCTCCCACCCCCAGCCGCAGCCCCCAACCCCCAGCTTCAGCCCCAGCCTCCGCCCCATTATCCTATCCACATCCCCCTCCCCTGAGCTGCAGCCCCCTTCCTGACCTCAGCTCATTGGGGTGCAACCCTCAAAAGTTTGGGGACCTCTGGCTTAAACCAAGATGTCGATGCAGATTAAAGAGGTGCAAGCTTTTAGCTATCTAACCAAGTCATCTTCTCTGTGTGTTTGAGCTTCAAAGTTCCTTACCATATCCCCAAGCAAAAATCCATTCAGCTGACTAACTTGTCAAATATTAGTGTTCATTACAGAGAATATTTACCATAACATTTGTCTCCATAATTTGTTTCTAAGGATATCAACTGAAGAGTTGTCCCAACAATTTTGCAAGGTTGTGCGGGATAGGGGAGAACTGAGCTTTCACAAATGTCTCTACAGTCCCACCTGACTATTCTAGAAAGTTTCCTCCAGTTTTCATTGATTGCCTCCAAGGGAAGAAAATTTTGATTTAATATCTAACCAGAAGGATGAACCGTTAAGCAATTTATTACCTATTACCTCACAGCAAGTTGCCACTTGTAGAGACATGTGCCTGGCTGGTTTTCTGTGCCCTGTGGATCTCTAGTTTTATAATAATATGGATAACTACTAAGGGAAACCCTTTTGTGGGCCACTTCCCTTTGCAACCTCACCCTAATCTGAGCCCAGAACATCATTTGAAAAAACTCTGTGCTAGAGCTACCTGAATATTGTAATCAAAATATTTTTGACAACAAATGGCTTTTCAATCTGTTTCAAACATTTTTTAAAATTTCCTTTTATGAAAAATTGTAAGGATTTGGGGGTTGTTTTTTCTCTTTTTTCTTTCCCCTTCTTTCTTTGTGGGGAGAGAAAGTGTGAAAAAAGGGAAGCTCCTATATTTTTTATTTATTCAAAAGGAAACAATTTTAATTTTATTGCATTGAAACAGGGTTTTTAAAAGTTTAAAATTTTTGAAGAAAATGAAAATGTTTCACTTCTTTAGAAAATTATCAATGAAAATACTCATCATTTTTTTTCCATACAGCCAACTTAACACCCTAAATACTCATGCTAAAGGAGGAGGAAGCTGAGCTGATCTGAGTTTAACCCCTTGTTCATCAGGAACCAGGTAGTATCCCTGTCACACACATAAAACTAACAAAAATTCATTAATGATAGCAACTTTTGATTACATTCAGAAACAGCCCTCTACACAGACAGCAATGTATTCCAGTGATTAAAAATGAGTCTCTCAGCTTTGCATGTGAACATAATGATCTCCTTTGTCCCATCATGTGAGATGTGACACTGGTACCACCAGCAACTGAAAATGTGGAGAGAGCAGCTATTTCAGCTTACGGTCTATCACCATCTGCCAAAGCATCAAGCAGATTTAGTGAGCAGACTACTGAGGACACTGAATTACAACAGCAGAGCCAATTCCTGTACATTATGCACTGATCAAAGCAGGAATGATAAATACCATGTGAAGTGTGTGGGCGTTAACAAACTTGGATAGGCACTTTTAATAAATCTAAAGACAAAAAATTAATATTAAGGGCTAGGTTCTGCCTGACCCACCATATATGGATGTGTAGCCACAAGACAGGGATCCAAGAACTTCCCTACCGTCCCATTGCATACTGAGTAGAATTGCAGTCCTGCACTCTTTCATTACTGCTTTTTCATTAGTTCCCCAAGGGCATTACGGACTCCAAAGGGGACAGGGATATGGTTCTGCCTTCCCTCTGTAATGGCATTTGGATGGCCTAGCATGTAAAGAGGAGCAGGATGCATTCTGTGAATCATGCTGGAAGATCCAGGAGACATGGTGTAAAACCCATGTGGTCAAAACAAAGAGACTCCCTTGCCCTTATTTAATGTCTAAAAGCCAAGCAGGAATTCTGTCATGTCTTATCTACTGCACAGGCACATTTGTGGTAAGCATATTTTGGGATGTTCAGGGGGAGAATTTAGTGGTCTTGTGGAGTGCCAAGTTTTAAATCTTGGTAAGACTCAAGCTCTTCATGCTCCTCAGGTAGATAAACTGAGTAAACAGTACACAGTCCACTGAACCAGGAGGGATGCTCTTTAAGAGAACACCTGGGAAAACAAGGTTCCACAGTAAGGGAGTACCCACCCTCAGAAAAATCACTGTAAAAGTGTCTTAAGTTGGGCTCCAAAAATGAAGGCACACAAAATCATTAGTTGGTTTGGAAAATCTAGACCAGAGTCTCTGTTGATAAGGTCCTGATTCTGTGAGCTTACTCCACAACTAGTTCCATTAAAGTCAATGAGTCTCAGTGCAGGTAAGAATGGCAGAGTCAAGCCCTAAATATCCCACATGTCATTTCACATATGAAAAGCCATTGGCTACAATACCCCCACCCATTACTGTTGTTAAGTGTGCTGGTGACAGACTTGTGTGTACAGATGACTACATGTCAGTGATGTATGTATATAATTTTAAAGTCTTTTGCAGTCCAAGTAGCTATATATGTTGAAATTAGCTCGTGGAAATTAGAGTTGCTCCATTGAAGTCAATTGTACTCCACTGCCAAAGATCTGGCACCATGGTTTATATTTTTTTGGTAGCAATTCTTGTACCAATCCTAGAAAGCCAAGGAACTGTATTAAAGAATGAGGATATGTCTGTGAAAAGCTAAAATTTGAGTAATAACACTCAAGATTCTTTTTTCTTCCTTTGTAATATGATGCTCCACACTTATATGGTCTATTCAACAGAGTCATTGACTGGTGACTGAAATGTGAAACCCCTCCAAAAAGTGGGAGGGGAAGACAGGATGCCCTATAAATAGTTATAACTTGGAATTCAGCTATCCAGCAGTTCTGGCTCCAGCATTGTTCTTCTTGGAACTGAATAGCTCATCTAATATATGTATGTGTACTGGGGAGACAGAAGACGAGGCCTAACTTGCCCTTTCATCTGCTTTTTACTTACTGACAGGACTTAATCAATTAGCTAATTCACCTTACAAGGAGAAGTCAACACTTCCTGTCAGTACCTTGTAAAATTCATGTCCTCCTGCCATTTCTTAATTTAAATCAAAAACAGGAATTTATCAATAAACTGCTCAGAGGTATGGCCAGCAACTTTTTTTTTTAATCAAAGTGTTTCCAAGGATGGCAGATCGATAGTGAGAAGTAGATAGGACTTTAATGGCTTTGGCTACTTGACACACAATGCATTAGGGCTTCTGATGTGACATATGATTTATGGAGCAGGTGACAAAAGATGACACTGTTTCCTCTGTCAATGTGTAAGCATGCTAGTAATTGTGAAATGGGATACTATCAAGAGATGGGAAATAATCAGCACTCCAGGAATTAAAACATAAATAAATACACAATTCACACTGTTCCTAACAACCCTGTTTTAAAAGGATATATGGGACTCTATGGATTGATATTTTATACTATAAATACACACAAAATTGACATGGTTTATTATTGCCTCATACAAATACAGACAAAAATATGTTTTGGTGTATTGCATTCTACTACATTAGAATCCACTCTATTCTACACACACACACACACACACACACACACCAATATTTTTAAATAACAGAAATTTCAAGACTATGCCTTAAATTTCACAATGTGATCTTATTGATTGTAATAATAAATAATACTCTTGTTACAGACTCACACATTTATATGAGGTAATGCTGCAGTGACATAGGACCAGACAGATCCTCAGGTGGTATAAGTCAGAATAGTGTGGACACCACCAAGGAAAAAAAATATACTGCTCCTTTGCCCTGAAAACTTGATCAGCTGTATAGAACATTAAAGCTTTTATTTCATCAAAAAATGCCCTTAGCATAACTTACTCTTGCTAAGAGCAGAAAAATATGTATGGAAGAAAGCACACTGGTCATAGAGGCCATTGCCACAGCAGGGAACATACATGCATACACATAAAAAATATGCCTTTGACATTTCCAAGTGACCAAGAATCCAAGAGTCTAATCTCAATTCCATTAAAGTGAGTGGAAATACACCCATTGACTTTCATGGGCTTTAGATTGGGCCCCAAATGACCAAATTCTGCCTCTTGGCCTGGTTGCTCAGTGTTGGATTTCTGTCCAGTACTGATGTGCAGTAGCAGTCTGCCTATGTCCCCAGACTGACTCATTTTTAATTGAAGAAATCAAAGTTAGTGTCTCTGGTCACACTTTATATTAAGAACTCATTTCTAAATGATTAACAGATGTGTAGTAGATTCTATAAGCATATCACAGACATAATTAGGAAGTAGTATTATAGATGGTTATAAGCGTGTAGAGACATGGTTATAAGCAAACTACTGACTTGTACTGTATAACAATATATCAGAAATAGTTAACCAATTATTACAATATCTACTTATCATTTATTAACCTTTCATGAACTGTTTATGAATGGAACCTTAATATAGAGTATGACTATATTTACTTTGGAAATAAGAGGCCATCTGGACTTCATGGGCCAAATTCTGATCTTGGTTGCATTAATGTAATTCCAGGATAACTAAACTCATTTAAATGATCATGTTTGGCTCCATGTGTATAAATCCTCAGAGGATAAGGTTTCACTTAATAACAACACTTATTGACTTTTATCAAGTCACTGGACTCCACCCCTAATCTTTTTGATCCCTATTAAATCCTGTAGAAGCTTTCAGGCTTACCAAATCATTTGCATACAGTAATAATTATATCTCTTATTACAGTAATGGATACTTTTCTATACAATGCACAGTTAACCCAGGAAGTTTATGGACACAGATATAATTGAGGCCCAGGGCTAAATCCAGGTGCCATTAACGTCAATGACACCTGGATTTCACCCCAAAAATTTAGAAAGATTTAAAAAAGAGGACAGACACATGTTTATAATGAAAATGAATACTTGAATTCTAATTATTTCAACAAACAACAACTACAACAACAACAACAACAGGACACCAAGTGTTTTGCAAAGGCTATAAATACTCCCACGGACATAAACCTACTTCTAACTTTCCCAGCAGGCAGCTTATTCCATAACTGCTGAATACACATTTTTGCACCTTTCTCAAAACCAGCTGATTTTGTAAAGTGTTAGAGACAGGATACTGGACCAGTTGACTTCTGGTCTCATTCATTGTAGCAATTCCTATATTCCATTTAGATAGCAGTCTGATGTAGCATTTCTCTTTTTAAAAAATATGAAAATAGATCATATACTTTGAAGAAAATTTGACCTTAATCTGAGCATAACCTTACCAAGATCATCACTAAATTCACTGGAGTGAGAAACTGGCAAGATTAATTTACAAAACACTTCAGAAGTTACAGCTGGGTGAAAAAAAGAAATGGGGTAATCAATCAGCAGAAGAAAATATATATTGTGGGGGGGAAGGATTGCTCAGTGGTTTGAACATTGGCCTGCTAAAAACCCAGGGTTGTGAGTTCAATTCTTGAGGGGGCTATTTAGGGATATGGGGCAAAATCTTGTGGGATGATTTAGTTGGGGATTAGTCCTGCTTTGAGCAGGGGGTTGGACTAGTTGATCTCCTGAGGTCCCTTCCAACTCTGATATTCAATGAAGAGTTACACAATTGTTTTTCTACAAAGTGTCTTTCTTGCTCCTATATTTCACTTACATGGCATTTATGGGCAATAAGCGGGGAGGGGGACACTGCATCAGAGAAAAGGCCTTATTGTAACTAAGAGCCCAAGTAGTGTGACTTATTCAATGAGGAAGAATAGCTGTATGGTTAAGGTGTTGGAGTGGCCTCAGGAAATAACAGGTCGCTACTCTGCTCTGTCTCAGGCTGGCTGTGCAACCTTAAGCAAGGCATTAAATCTCTCTGGATAAACTTTTCATAATTCCCTGAGTCTCAGCCTTCAGGAGAACAAGATGCTTTTGAAATTGTTCCCTTATGTGCCTCAGCTCTTGGCAGTGGCGAAGCTAGAAGTGGAAATTTGGGTGGGCCCCAACTTTCAAGTGGACGGGCAATGACAGAATGTGCTAGCTCAGCTTCTCCCCTGACGCCACACTTTATTCCTAGCCCTGGTGTCCCCAAACACAGGGCTTCACCTGCTGAGCTGGGCACATGCATTCCTCATCTTGGGCAGTTGCTGCCAGCAGCTCCTTCTCTGCCGGGCTCAGTTCACCTGTCCTGGGGGAGGGGGTCCATGGCAGCTCTTCCTCGCTCTGCATGCACAGGAGCTGGACACAGCACTGTGCCTTGTTGAACCCATGAGGGAGCCGGTGAATCACCCACAGCGTGTGCCCGCTACTCCCCTCCCCTCAGAGCAGCTGCCAGCGGGGGCCCAACCATTCCCACTCCAGTGATGGGGGGAAGGGAGGGAGATGTGGCAGCCACCTCTCACCATGTACGGGGTTGATTTCCCAGTACAAACAGTCCACACTGTATTCTGTGGGGGGGAGGGGCCAGGCCCTGTGCCTGAGGGGATGGTTCCCATCACCTCCTTTCCAATCCTTCCCTTCCTCCTGTGCATTAGTGGACCAATAGTATTATTGGGCAGAGGGGGGCAGGGCAGCAGAACAGCTGGGGTGCTAATATGTCCTTCGCCACTTCATTGTGTGTGGCTGCTTCTTGCCAGCAAGTTCTCCTGCAGCTTGGCCGCCCTGAGAGGTAAGGGTAATGGGGACCCTCTGGCCTGTGGCTCAGAAAATGGTAAGGCAGAGCTGCTGGAGTATAGCTTTCTGAAGGATGAGCACATAGCTCCCCTGCTTCACTATTTCTGATGGCCCTAACAAAGCAACTGCACATAGTCACCAGTGAAAATGTTAATGTTGGTCTACATGAATGTTTCTCAGATTCTTTCTTCCCAAATAGGCTTTCAGAGAATCACACTATATAATATTTAAATTCTGATCAAGTAAACAGATGTGTTAATGACAGACACTTTAGCTGCATTGTTTCTTTAACATCTCTCTCCATTTTCTACAAATGGGATAGTAATTTACAACTACTACAACCAGAACATGAACCCTGAAGCTTTTATGCTGTATATTACATTTTATTCTCCAAAGAACATCAAAAGTGGGTCAAGATGGTACTTCACTAATCATATTTTTCCTAAGGATTTATCAGTGTTCCAGACAATTGCTTCTGTACAAAAACATATACAAAGTGAAAGACATTGTTAATGCTTCACCCTTTCTTTTTCACTTTGATCGATGAAACAATCTTAATTTTTTAAAATTAAGATGAACTCAATCCACCATTAGATCTCAAGTAAGCATCCTAGTAATGTGACTACAAGAAGTGGACATGTTCAATAAGTTGTGGAGGCAAACAATTTAATTAGTTTTAAAAGAGAGATGGACACATGCATCAGTCTGATTGTATGACAAGGTTGCTTGTGATGGTGGAGGGCAGGGATCAGCAGTCCTGGGGCTCACTTCCAGATTATGTTTTATGTTCCCAAAAGCTCATGGTTCAGTGTTTCAGCCTGTAGAGGTCAGGAAAGGATTTTTTTATATTCCCCCCTCCCCATTGCTTTCTGATTTCTTTATCTCCTTCTTCTGAAGCATTAGCATTGGCCATGGTTAGAGATAGGACATTGGATGGAGAGGGCCAAAGCCCTGTGGTGGCACCGAGCATTCTCTTGAAGGTGATTGGCTGGCTGGTCTTTGTTCACATGCTCAGTGTCTAACTGATCATCCTATATGGAGTCAGGAAGGAATTTTCTGCCAGATGAGATTGTCAGTGAATGTGGGGGTTTTCCACCTTCCTCAGTGGTGTGTGGGTACAGGTTACTTGCCAGGTTTATCTGGGTTTCTCTCAGTTAATCATTTCCCTGCCATTGCAAGGGCCTTGGACATTAGTGCACCTAGGTTTCTCCTAGTCTCTGCCTGTGGCACACAAATGTCTAATCTCCTGTGGGTTTGGTCTGGTTTTGGCTGTTGGGGCTAGTGTAGCAGTGTTCGTGTCCTGTGATATACGGGAAACCAAACTACATGATCTGGTGATCCCTTCTAGCCTTAAACTGTCTGACGCTAATAAACTGCAGGAAATAATTGAGAAAAATAGCTCTTTGGGCTACAAAAATAAATAATTCTAATGTTCTCTTTCCTAACAAAAACAAATTTTGGAAAGAAATTGTTTTGAACAGAACATACCGTTGCCAGGAGATAAGATAAATGCCTAGCAGTGGAAGTTTCATAATGCTGGTACCAAGAGTATACTTAAATTATAGCTCTTCTTTATTTCTGGAAATTAACATCAAAGCTACAAAATACAGCATTTACAAGTTCTTTATTGCTGCTCATAAACCTCCAGAGGAAGGACAGTTACAAGTAAAAGTCTCTAATTTTAAATGCAAATCTTTCAAAAGGGTACTAAGATAAACTGTCTTGTCAAGGATGCTCAGGGTGGTAAGATTTGCTAAGCTTTGGGGGAGCTGGTAAATTTATAATAAGGAATAATTAGGATTTTGATTTTTATGGAGGTACTGAAGTCTGACAGGTTGCCAAAAGGACCATTTCTACTTCTGTGTTTAACAATTGAACTAAGGAGTTGCTGATAGAGTTTGCCAGAAGAGCTACAGGTTACTTTGTATACATAATGAAACCTTTTGCTAGTGAAGGGATTTGTATTTAATGGGAAAAAAATTCCCTCACTATGGTCCTCACTCAGGAAAGCACTTAAGCACATGTTTAATTTTGAGCATCTGCTTAAATCCCATTGACTTCAGTCGGAGTTAGATATGCAAGTGCTTTTCTGGAACAGGGATGCTTTCTTATAGATGAGAGTCACTAGAAGCAGAATTGCAATTTTCATTTTGCAGTGAATGGAAAAACTTTGAGAGAGACAGTCAACTAAATGATAAGTGGTGTTTCACTGTATTCCTGCATTAGCTGATTTCATAGTATACAGAGGGAAAAGCATATGCAGGGTCTAGGATTTGAATGACAACAAAAGAACAATCCAAGAAATTGGACAACTAATCACAGCCAAGAACTTTTGTTTCCAAGGCAATGTAACAGCCGGGATTAAGTCAGTTAAGACAAAAATGTGGTTACTAATACGAGTATCATGCAGCCTGACTCCTTTCCTTGCTTAAAGGAAATGCCTTACTTCTATGCCTTTATTTGGCATTTCCAGGGGGAAAGTATATAAAAAACCCTTTTAAAAAAAAAGGATCCTCACGACAGCCACTGAATTCTGAAGCACTTGTTCTGAAAACCAGATGTGTAAAGCATAAGGAGAGCAGTAATGGTGTATCCAACACAAGAAAGTGGTGTGCTGTGAATGAAACATTTTAAGGACTGAATACACATAGAGCTAGGTTCTCACTTATTGACTGCAAAATTTACATCACATAGGATCTGACCCACATAAACTTGTGTACGGTTTCTTTATTTTTTGAAGACAGGGACCAAAATTCTGTCTTATTTTATACCTAGATTATTACCTTTGGCATTAGTGGAGATACTACAGACGTACACCAGTGTCAGAGAGCAGAATATGGACCTTACTGCTTTTTTAGTACCATTTAACAACATGCCACCACTCAACTGTAAGTCAGTTAATTTCATTCGGTGACTCCTGGTTCATGTGTGATGTGAAGGGTAAATAACACTTCTTTATTCACTTTCTCCACAGAATTCATAAATTTAAAAACTTCTATGTTATGCTCTCTTGGTCATCTCTTTACTAAGCTGAACAATCCCAGTCTTTTAAATCTCCCCTGATATGTAAGCTGTTCTATCTTCCTAATGATTTTTTATTTTTGCCCTTCTTTGTACTTTTTCAATTCTACCTTTTTTCTTCTTTTTTGGAGATTGGGGACCAAAACTGCATGCAGTAATCAAGGTGTGGGCATTACATTGTGGTTATATAGCAGCATTATGTTATTTTCTATTTCATAATCTATCCTAACATTGTTAAGCCTTTTTGACTGCCACTGCACACTGAGCAGGTGTTTTCAAAGAACTATCCACAATGACTCTAAGATCTTTCGAGAGTGGTAAAAGCTAATATAAACCCCATCATTTTGTATATATAGTTTGGATCTTTTCCAATGTGCATTACTTTGCATTTATCAACATTGAATTTCATCTGCCATTTTGTTGCCTAGTCACCCAGTTTTGTGAGATCCCTTTTCAACTCTTCACAGTCGACTTTGGAGTTAACTATCTTGAGTAATTTTGTGCTGCCTGCAAATTTTGCCACCTCATTGTCCACCCCCTTTTCCAGATCATTTATGAATATGTTGAACAGTACTGGTCCCAGTACACTTCCCTGGAGGACCCTGCTATTTACCTATCTCCACTGTGAAAACTGACCATTTATTCCTATCATTTTCTCCATCTTTTAACCACTGATCCATGAGAGGATCTTCCCTCTTACCCCAGGACAGCTTACTTTGCTTAAGAGACCTTGGTGAGGGATCCTCTCAAAGGCTTTCCGAAAGTGCAAGTACACTATACAAAGTGGATCTCCATTGTCCACATGCTTGTTGAGCCCCCTCAAAGAATTACAATAGATTGGTGAGGCATGATTTTCCTTTACAATAGCTGAATTGACTCTTCCCCAGTATATGGTGTTCATCTATTTATCTAGTAATTCTGTTCTTTACTATCGTTTCAATCAATTTGCCTAGTACTGAGGTTATGCTTAGCTACCTGTAATTGCCAGAATTGCCTGAGAAACCTTTGTTTAAAATTGGCAATAGGTTACACACCACAGTTATTAGTTCTGCAATTTCATATGTGAATTCCTTCAGAACTCTTGGGTGAATACTATCTGGTCCTAGTGACTTATTATTGTTTAATTTATCCATTTGTTCCAAAACCTCTTCTATTGACACATCAATCTGGAACAGCACCTCAGATTTGTCACCTAAAAAAAATGGATCAGGTATGGGAATCTCCCTCACATCCTCTGAAATGAAAACTAATGCAAAGAATTCATTTAGCTTCTCCACAGAGGCTTTGTCTTCCTACAGTGCTCCTTTAGTACCTTGGTCATCCAGTGGACGCACTGATTGTTTGACAAGCTTCCTACTTCTAATATACTTTTAAAAATTGTTGTTAGAATAAACACAACATTTTTTTCTTGATCTGCCTAATTTCACTTTTACACTTGATTTACCAGAGTTTATACTCCTTTCTATTTTCCTCAGTAGGATTTGATTTCCAATGTTTAAATGATGCCTTTTTGCTTCTAGCTGCCTCTTACTCTGTTGTTTAGCCATGGTGGTGTTTTTTGGTCCTTTTAATTTTTTTTATTGTTCTATTTAGTTTGAGACTGTATTATGGTGTTTTAAACTAGTTTCCATGCAACTTGCAGGCATTTCACTCTTATGACTGTTCCTTTTAATTTCCATTTTACTAGCTTCCTCATTTTCATCTATTTCTCCTCTGAAGTTAAATTCTACAAGGGTGGGTTTCTTTGATATATTTCCCTCATACAAGGATGTTAATATTTCTAGACATCATTAGTGACAGCTTTTTGGAACAGCTAGTCCTGGAACCTACAATGGAAGAGGCAATTCTTGATTTAGTCCCAAGTGGAGCACAGAATCTGGACCAAAAGGTGAATGTAGCTGAACTATTCAGTAATAGTAACCATAATGTAATTAAGTGTACCTCCATAACACATTCTATGGTGACATGTATACAATCAATAGGGGGATAGTTAAAATCCCCCATTATTATTGGGTTTTCTGTATTTGTAGCCTCTCTAATCAGCCTAAGCATTTCAAGTCATTGGGAGTTGGGGTCCTAAATCTCTTAGTCTCCCTTAGGGATTCCAGGCTCAATGTGGACTGATTCTGTTGACTAATACAATTTCACAAACAAAAATGGGGAGGAATGGAAAAAAAGATGAAATGATCAAGTGCAGAAAGAACCCACAGAAAGAGTTGGAACCTGGCTGTCATTCCCAAACCTGTCCTGATAACTAAAATCACACAAAATGTTTGTTAAAAAAGTGAAATGTTAATGAGCCATAAAAACTTGCTATTTCCTCACACTGATGGTCATAAAGACCCTCTCATGCAATAACTTATGCATATGCTTATGCTTAACTTTAAACATGTGTGTAGTCCCATTGACTTCACTCTTGAAAACACTTTGCTTACGAATAAATGTTTGCAGGACTGAGCCTATGAATGAAATTCACCTCTGTGCAGAGGACTGGAGCAAGGCTTATGGACCTCTTAAATCCCATTTTAAGGGGTAAAGTGAGACTGAACTAGCGTATCTTGTGCTGGCAATTTGCAAATGTGTATATCTGACTGTAAGGGCCCACTATCTTTTTCCCACTGAAGTCAATGGGAATTTTGCTATTTCCTTCAATGAGGACAGGATTAGGCCTTAAAGTTTTAATAAACACCATAAAATTAACCAAAGCAACATGATTCTTACCAAAATTACTACTTCTAATGGAATATAGACTGTGGCAGAAAATTAAAGATAATGTGGCATTGTGATGCTATACACATGCAAACCTGAATTTTATCAGAGTTTGGGGAACAAGTAAACTTTTAATAAAATGTAGTTTTCATCATTCCAGGGAAACCCACAATAGTGACAAGGAAGGGGGGCACAAAGTCATTTCAGAATACAGATGTTTGTGAATTCAGAGTTGACAGAATTGGAGTTTGTTGTAGTCTGACGACTTTTGTTTGCCTATATATGGCAAGCCTCAGTTTGACAGACAATAGGCTTTCTCCATCATGTTATTCAAAAAATATTCTTTTAAGAAATGGATCAGATATCTGTTTAGCTTTTAGTTTAATTGTACATGCTGTTGACAATTTAACCTGACTTTCAGAGAACTTACAAGGGAAGATAATGCGCTCAGCAAGTCAGGGCGAGAAAGAAAAAAATGGCAATTTATTTCTCTGTGACTATACCAAGAACAATGCATATCTTCAAGAATATAAAAACCTTAGTTAATTTTTGTACTTTCTGGCAGTAATCATCATGTCCAACTGATGACAATTTGAGTTTAAAAGGACTCCAATCTTCTTCAACTTCTATGAGGAAATTAATTCTCACAGTTTAAAAAAAAGAATAAGTTCAATTACTTTTTGAAAGATGACTAATAATGTCAGAGGTTTCTTCTCTTCCTAGGAAACATCATCTTGACTTTTCTGACACAAGTGGGATGATAATAGGGTTTCTTCTTACTAGTTAATCGATTTTCTAGTTCCACAAGTGAATATTATAAATGACAGAAGACTAATATTTGCTACAATCCTAGTAACTGGTTCAGTGAGCAGATAGCTTCACATGGTTTATTCATGGAAGCAGCCATTAAAATATATGATATGTTGTTAGGATTACATTTCTGGAGGGCTTCACTTTAGTTCTAGGGTTTGAAACTGAACTGAAATCGTGAATGGCTATTGCTGAGCTTCTGTAGGTAACCAGTGTTGGTGGGGCAAAGAGGGAGAAAAGAATAATTCAGCCTTAAGATTTAAAACTCTGTTGGATCTTTGCAGAAACATCCCAACTGTTTTACTATGGAAGTGCTAAGTAATCATTATTACACTATTGCCCATCCCAGGATCTAAAGGAGCTTTATATCCACTAATAAATTAAGACTTAAAATGCCACTGTGAAGTAGTTACATATTGTTATCCTCATTTTATAGTTGGTCAAACTAAGGCATGGAGAGGTGTTGGATCACACCCTGATCAGTTCATAAAATCGGCATAACTCAGCAAAGCAAGGCACCAACTAAAGTTCTTGTCCAGAGACTTGCCCATAGTCACATCACTAGCTAACTACAAAAGCAGCTTCTCTTCTCTTGGTGTTCACACCTCCAGATCAGCTGCTGGAAGAGGACCTCATCCTCCCTGATTGGACTAACCTTGTTATCTCTAACCTGGCCCTCGCCTCTTATTTATTCCAGCCCCTGGATACTTCCACTGCATGCATCCAACGAAGTGGGTATTAGCCCACGAAAGCTTATGCTCCAATACTTTAGTTAGTCTTTAAGGTGCTACAGGATTCTTTATCACTTGTGCAATTCCAGACTAACACAGCTACCTCTCTGATTCATGGTCACATAGCAACTCAAGGTAGAGAATTCAGATGTTCATACTAGACTGGGGGTGGGAGGAAAATTGCCCAAACTTTTTATTTTTTTTAAGAAAAAAATAAAGATTGTGCTACACTGAAACACTTCACATATTTGTGTTGGTTTTCCCAGTTTGTGTAAAAAACAAAACAACCAGCCAGGAAAAAGCCAAAACAAGATGTTCTGACCTTTTCAAAATGAAACATTTCAATTTTTCAATTTGAAACAAATTTGTTTCAAAATTTATCTCAATTTTATTATGAATAATCAGTCAAAACACTTTTCATATGGTTGAAACTGAAATGAAACACCTCATTTTGGGTCAAACAAAAAATTCACATGACCTAAAATGATTTTTTTTAATAAACACACTTTTAGATTTGCTGAAAATAAAAAAAATACAAAGTTTTTGGTTCCACCCAAGAATTTTTTTCTTTGATTTTTTGGAATTGCAAGCAAACTGAAAATCTGTTATTCACAAAGCTCTATTCCTTACTCTCAGTCCTGTTCTTCAATCCTCAGACCACAGTTTCTCAAACTTTCAGAGCAGGTTTGAGTTATAAAGGGACAATGCTAGAGCCTGGAGTAACAATTTGTACTACTTAAAACCTGGACTTCAATACAACCTTTTGCCTACAAAATTCTGAAATCCTTATGTTTCTCTTCTTATGTGTAGCAAGGAGGCATGGCTTCTCTCAGACGTGGCTACAAAGGGAACACCACAAGCCACCTGGTGGGCAGAGCTAGGAGGACCATGCCTTGCACACTGGAAGCAAAGTGGTCCTGTGATAGGGTCCCTGCAGGTTGAACTAGGTCAGCCCTGTTGCTCCCATACAGGGATGGTACAAGCCATCACCCGGTCATCGGGACTCCCTCTTAAGCAGGTGATTGTGACCAAGTAGGTTCCAGTCCCCTGACAGGGTCACATACACAAATAGTCAGTAGCCCCAAAACAAACAGTTTAGAGCCCTCCAGCCTCCTCACTGGGGCACACAGTAGTCATTGGGATGTGGTAGGGGAAATCCAGCCTCACCCTCTCCACTAGGTTCTGACCCAGGGCTCTATGAAGCCAGAGAACTCCCCAACATGGTTTCAGGTATCCACTTCTATTACCTCCCCTGGGTCACTTCCTACTACTAGTTGGATATCCTCTCAGCTGGTGGCAGCTCAGCTTTCCCATCAGTCAGCAAGTTGTCCACAGCATACTCTGGGTGTACCTGGAGCATCACAGGTCTGGTTGTGAGCTGGCCTGATACATGGTCACGTGTTGTGATACACGTGTTGTGAGCAGCTGCTTGCTGACCCAGTGGCAGACCATTCTGACACTGTTAGGGCCCTGGGCTGGGACAACAAGGAGCTGGGTGGGTCTGTATCCTCACACACACACACACACAGATACACACTTGCTGTCCTGCCCTGCTTAACAGCTAGGTGAATAAGACACACAGACACAGACACACACACACACACACTTGCTGTCCTGCCCTGCTTAACAGCTAAGTGAATAAAACACTATAGCTCTGCCTGATTACAGGCCATAGCCCAGACTATTTATGGTCCTTCCCTGCTTGAAGGCCAGGGTACATCAAGAACTGCTAATTCCCCCCTTTTATTCTAACAGACCAAATTGCGAGGAGGCGTTGCCTCCCTCAGAGGCAGACACAGGGACAATGATGCCATCTTACGGATGCCTGGTCATAAATGTTCCAGTTATTATTTACCAGATGCATTTCTATAGAACCTTTTGCAGTAGTTGGCCTGTAAAGGCATGTTAGAAATACCTCCAAAGTCTACAAAGAAAACAAAATATATATATTTCATAACAACCAATATGTGTGAGCTGTCTGCCTTTGCTTTAATCACTTTGCATCAGTTTTCCACCATGTCTTCTTTACAGCAGTAATATGTGGTCTGGTAGAACAGGCAGCATTGGAGATATATTTTGCCCAATATACCAGGTTCCTGGCAAATGCACCTCTTAGGAATAAATATGTTTTTATATCTAAAGACAATGACTCTGACATTTATTTCTGAAATCTTTCACTTTTTTTTCACATGATGTTTTCAAGTATTAAAACTGGATCTTGACACTTTGTACTTGGGAGATCATTTAAAACAAGGGATGTGTGTTCAGTGAAAAATGTTGTTAATGTGACTAAGGATATAATTATGGCTGAAAATCCTTATTTACATTATAATGAACTGTACTCTCGTGTGTTTTTATCAAAGCTGCACTAAGCTTCTCTAGGATAGCTCCAGAACAACAAAACATAAAATTTTCGGTGCAGTGAGGAGATTCACCAACTGAAAATCTGTCACCCCAATGGCTCCATTTTTTGGCTTGGACGGACAATAGTTACTTTGCAACACACCGCTATGTTGGGATCTGGGTTTCCTGGAAATAAATACTTTCCAATGCCATAAAAGCCCAAAGACACCTGTTTCTCACTAGCTTGAGCAGCAGACATATACAGACATTTTCATTATTGATCATTCTTTGACACTTTTGAGGTGAGAATTAAAAAAGTCTACAAAATGCTTTGGTCTTTGTAGGCAACATTAATTTCTGGAACCAGGTACTATCACACTTAATATAACTGCAATCCAAAATTATTCACATGTGGGCAAAATTATAATACAATATGTAGTGATGAGCTATTAACTGTGAACCTCTAGTAGCTATGATAATGTTCAATGCACTTCTGTATTCTTAGCAAACCATGGCTCTATCTCTAAAGTAACAGCTAAAAATTCCAGTGATGAGTATGCAAAATAATTGTAAAGTATATTTTTTTTTTGTCAAAACTTCCTCTCTTTGGCCAGTGCATAATTCCTATCTCCATATACACCGGGAGGGTATAGCTCTAACATGGTTCCATATGCTTATGAACACTTTAGTGGCAAAGCACTAGCCTTCTGTTATGTTGCTTCTTCCCACGGGCTACTTATGAGACTAAATTCTGATGTTATGAACAGCCCTTGGAAAGAGAGTAGGTCCTGGGAGCACTGTGTCTCAAAGACATGCTTCTCAAGCACAGGTGTTCCCATGCTTTCTGGAGGTGATTTTCTGCCAGCCTTTTATAACAGAATCTAGTCCTTGATTGGGGAATGGAAATTTAGAGAAAGAAACAGATCCTTTAATCGTATGTATCCAGTCAATTCAAAATCTCACCAACTGAGAATACATTATAATCTGTACTGATTTTACTAGATTTATATTAATTTGGGAAACTGACAGACGATTGGTAATGGAAACTCTGTGTCCAGTCATCTGACTTCTTTCCCACTCCTTGGATTTATAATTCATGTAAATAAGGACTACCTCTTGATTACTGAATCAATATTTAAACCTGCCTCCATCTCTGCAGTGCCAGCCACTGGTTTTCCAATGCCTGATGGAAAGTGAGAGATACAATACTAGGATCTGTCTAGCTTCATCCACACCCATGGTTATGGGTGTGCAAAGACATCTTACACACATGCAGCATGTCTGCGATACCCCACCCAGCTCACAGCAGTCCTCACTCCTTACCTGGCTCTGGGTCTCAGTTTTCTGGTGACCCCCACATTATGAACCAGGAAGCCCAGAGAGAAACCTAAACCCATTTTTCCATGTAGGAATGGCGTTACAGAATTGCATCTTTGACCTGATCTGCTTGCACCAGAGTCAAACAGGGACAAGGACGAGGACAGTAAATCGATCTAGAAGATCAGGGCCTATATAAGTCACACAGGTCAACAGTCACCCCTGCCTTTTCAATAGCCTCCCTCAAGGTGAAGGCAACAGCCTGATATGAGAAAGAGCCAACACCATCACCTCTCAAGCCCGAAAAAGAAAAAGATGCACACCCATTCTTTTTTCAAGTTTGGATTGGTTATAATACAGCAAAAACTCTCTCAGCTGCTTTGTAGTAGATTTTGAGAGTGATTAAACAACTCAGCTTCACTTTGGGATCTAATACATCTCATCAGCAGTTTATTGCTCCACATACCACAAAGCAATAGATGTCAAACCTTAATTATGTGTGATTACATTTTCCCTTTCTAGGTCTTCACTTGTTTTGCATCTATATTATAGCAGCACCTAGACCCCCTCCTCTTCTCCCAATCAAGACCAGTCAATAAATCCTTATTGCTTTAAGCACAGCACAGACACACATAAAGGCATGATCTCTGCCCCGGATAACTGGTACTTGCTACAGATTAAAGCACAAGTGAAGGAAAAGATTGCCACAGGTTGAGTGTGTAGCTCTTACTGCCCAGTATCAAGAGACATTAAAGTATATCTAGACAGCAAAGAAAAACCCATGGCTGGCCCTTGCCAACTAACTCAGGCAGTGTTTAATTTGTAATGAAAGAGGTGTGGGGCCTCAAGCAATTTTTTTCACATTCATAACTGGTGTAGTAAGTCCACAGATGCAGGGACTATGAACTGCCAAGCCTAGAGGTGTCAGGGTTCAATCTGGCAAGCCCTGGCACAGATTAAGCTCTCTATTCAGGTTTGTAAGGCTGTTTTATTGTTGTGTAGACTTCCTGGCTTGGGCTGGAGCCTGGGCTCTAGGACCCTGCAGAGCGGGAGGCAGCACATCCCTTTCAGTATTAAAAGTGAAATCCTGGTAATTATGCTTTGACCATGGCTAAGCTGTGAGCGTTCTGAGTCCTTGGGAGAAGCTATGACGAGTGTTCAAGTTTTCTTTTCTACCTTTACAGGGAGAACTTGATTCTTCATTTTCTTAGAGCCTGTGTCTCCATTTACACCACTGCAAAGTAGGTATAAGTATTAACAGTCTTGTTTGGTAGCATTTTACACTCCTCTTCCACTACTGGAAATGGCTACATCAAGTCCAAGGTTATGGTTAACTGGGCCCAATGGTTGTTTAAATTTTTATTTGGATCAAAACAGCAAACTACAGTACTTCTCCCATGTGTTGCTTCTGGACTTTGTATATATGTAATTAAGGACATTTAATTCTGATGGAATATTCCTAATTGCCAGCCTTGGAGACAGAAGTCCCCTGTTGAACAGGTACAGATCATAATATTTTAGTCTATTTGTAATGCTGTTATCCAGAACTTACAATCTACCTTGTTAACTCAGCCCCTTCCAGAGTGAAAAAATGAACTAAATGACGGACATTTGTCAAGGAAGGTTCCTCTCCAAAGTCAAGGTACAAGCTCCGCGATGATGCCCCATGTCAATATGCCTCCTCTGTTTTCTGGAGGGCCCACTGCTAGGTGTCAGGTGATATAGTTCAGTATCTGAGTTCATTCTGTCCAGGGTGTCACAGCCAATTAGGTCAATAAAGTCACTGATTATGGTGACGAAGGGAAGGGTTACGATATGGAGGCTTACCCTCAAAGTAATTGGAGTGAAACCATTATTTCATTTCTTGCTTCTATTTTAATGTGAAGAGATGAATACTTCAGTGGTCTTAAAATTAGCAGCATTCCAGCCACACTTCCTCCCTTAGGCATGCCCCCAGTATGGTTCTTATTTAAGGGAGATAAAACTATGCTGGTTTTATGCAAATTGGAGATTCCCCCCACAACAAGAGAAACAAGAAGGGTTGATGTCAGGGGCCAGAAGGTGTGGGATCCAATTTCCTCTGCTTAAATACATTATTCCATTATTCTGTGACCTCAGTCCTATTTGCTGTCCATACACAAGACAGTTTACTTATTCTCCCATTCCCCAAACACATTGTCTCAATCTATTATCATTTGCAGAAGTAGGGCTGCATTGTGCTTTCATTTACACCAGTGTAAATCTGGAATAACTGAACTGAAATAAATGGAGTTAATGCAGGTTAATAACAGTGTAAATGAGAGCAGAATCCAGATTCTAATTTGCATTTGCTGCTGTATTTAGTTTAACATTTTTGTAGTACATACTATTACAGAGTATATTTAATGCTTTAGCAAATGTAATACCATAATAAAACTCAAAGAGACATTTTATATTTGAGGACCACCCCAGTTTTGAAAAGTACATGGAGTTTCATTTTTAAATTACAAAAATGAGACATATACAAGGGTTTTCCATACTTTTGGAGGGCGGGGGAATCAGTGGAAAACTAAGCACTTACATCAAAACACCTCAAAAACTGTAAAAAAAAAAGTTTCATTTACATGGAAACCTGATGAATTTTACATGTTTAGAATGTCTTTTTTCATGAAAGAGACTTTAACTGTCCAAGGATCAAAACATTCCACAGAACAATATTATGGCTTCCTTCTTGTCCTGCAGTGAAACCTGATTTTGCAAATAAATGACATTTTCATGTTGAAAAGATCAGGCGTTTTTGCCAATGACCTGTGCTGCTCCAACTGAACAAGCACAAATAACTTTGCTTACATTTTATAAATCTAAATATAGTTTCTCACTGTATTTTGACAGGTCCTGACAGAGTTCATGTGAGCATATATTCTAGTTGCTAGAAGTACTCTCATATAAATGTGTATATACACATATACAAAGATTCACATATTGTATTTGCAGTGAACATAGATAGGGTCACTGCAAATACAATACAAAAGGCTTCTGTCTTCATTAACATGATTGACACATAATACAGCAAGAGGTTTTCATTTATTTTAAACAATGAGAGGCACTGGTCAATACTTTATATCTCTTTAGTACATCAAAGAATTCAGAGAAAAGGGAAGGAGGGAAAGAAACAGAAAAGAAGACAAAATTAAGTAAAAGGGAGAAAGCAGAGAAACGGAGTAAGTTTCACTATCTTCACCTTGTCATTTATGGACAGGTACAATACTACTTAGCTTGGGTCAGTATAGCTCTACAATGGAGTTACACCAATTTAACCAGAGGATTTGGTCCACTTTATGTATTTATTTGTTAAAATAGTCTGTGCACGTATGAATGGAGATGCCTCATCAGAGTGATTGGGCAGATCTGTACACAATAATTGCCACACTAATTCAGAGTTACCAACTCTCAAGGTTCATCATGAGTTTCACAATATTTATTGTTTGCTTTTCTTAAAGCCCAAGCTGCTGCAGTTAGGAGGCTGCATGAAAAATTTAAGCTTTAGCTTATTTTTCTTTTAAAAAGTGAATTTCTGGTCCTCATGGTTGTGGAGTAAAGTTTGAAAATGTGAAGAAAATGCACCAAAAGATTCATATTTTGAGGGGCCTGACTCATGATATTTGAACAACGTTCCAGGCATGCTGAACTCTTTTGAAGACAGAGGGAGAGTCAAGTTTTCTCATATCGTACTAACAATTGACCAAGCAGATAGGAGTAAAAGTTTTAACATCTAATTTTCACTGTTGTGTTCCTCAGAGTTCAAACACCCTAAAATAAAATATTCTGGAGTACTTGTTACCACAAAGCCAGTGATTTGGTTTTTTTCCAAACATGCAATTTGAACTGAACTAGATTATACTAAGCAAGGTTCCCTCTTGAGTTCAGTGTCTCCAACATGTTGGCTATCCAGCCTTTTTTTCCACCTGCATTCAGAACCGTTGTGTTACATTATGTTGCAGCTTTAGTTAATTAGTTGAAAATGAGCCAACATGCAATATCAGTAATCTTAAAGTAGGGCCGCCTGCAATCTGGGTGCTAGACACTGTACAAACACATAGCAAGAGAGCATCCCCACCTGAAGATCTTATAATCCAAATCGACAAGACAGATAAAGGGTGGGGAAATTACTTCCCTGAGGTCACACGCTAGGACCAGCAGCAGATTGTGAACAGAATCCAGGTTTCCTGACTCACAGTTCAGTGCCTATGCACCAAACTGCAGTCTCTCCATAAATCAAAGGTATTGTGGATTGAAAGGTCATAATTTTCTTCCCCCATTTAATCATGAAGTTTCCTTTAACAGAAAAAGTGAAATTGCTCTGTACAGTCTTCACACCTGTCTCTGAGGTTATATCTACATTGCATTGTAAACCAGGGGCTGTGGGACCCAGGCTTGTGGAGTTGGTGTTTCCATACATCCACACTGCATTATAAACCTGGGTTTCCAATTGCAGGACCTGAGTCTCACAGCCATTCTAACACTTCCATACTGTACTATACAGACCTTCTGACTCGGATTTGTGGCTCGAGTTGCCTCCACAATGCAAAATGGCAGGGCTTGGACCCAAATCACGCAGGACTTGGACTCTGACCCACCCCTCTAACATGGTACTAGGTAAGATCTGGGTACTGAAAGCTTGCTGAACCAAGTCAGACTGATGTGTGTGTGGACGGAAGGAGGCTTGAGCTCAAACCAGAGTCAGACCTGGACTTTCCACACTAAGTAGACACACTCTGAGGCGCAATTAAAAATCAGGAGTTGCCCCATAAAGGCAAGCTTGTTAAAGCTAACAACCAGATCTGCTTTGTGACCACAGAGTGTAAGGCAGCTCTCAGAACAAAAACCTGTTAGTGCTCAGAGAGCTGAGGAGAGCTTACATTCCATGGTTTATTCAGCTGCACTTGAACATCAGGACAATATTATTTTTCACAGTTTGTAAAAGGCACTCCATTCTTCTCATTAAATTTTTATACTGTATGCACAAGACCAACATAATTACTGTGTATAATTATTATTGATTACTGATGCCAGCATTTGTTTCTGTTTTTTTAATGGATCTTGGACTTTTAAATTTCCCAGTCTAAGCAAGTATGATCTATGCCAATTATTAAACTACTTAACCTGCCTTTGAAATGTTACTGTCTTGTACTTGGCTGGGTGTTAAAATGATCTCTGTACAGAAGGGGCTGGAGGAGAGAATGAAATCCATCTGAACCCACATATGACTCTTTCATTCTTCTCCCAGACTATTGGGAGACATGGTGCAACCATAGGCATGCACAGCACATTTCATTAGGGTGTGCACCCAGGGAATTTTATTTTATTATTTTTTTTAAAGGTGAACATTTATTGAATGCTCGATCACAAACGACATTATTTTTATTCATCAAACTAAAGAAACTAAAACTTAACTAAACTTATTTTTTTAATTAACAACTAAACTTTATTTAAAAAATACAAACTTAAAAAATGAGATACGAAATACCAAATATTTGCTGTAGTGATAACCAGGCATATACAAAGATACAGTCAATTTTCATTATCTTTATCTTTAACCAGATAGTGAGCTAACCCAATCTGACCAGAAGTGATTAAGGTTTCTTCAGCGGGCTCAGGGCAGGGGGTTGGGGTGCAGGAGGGGCACAGGATGCAGCAGGAGGCTCAGAGCAGGGGGTTGGGGAGCAGAAGGGGTGTGGGGTGTGTCAGCAGGCTCGGGGCAGGGAGTTGGGGTGCAGGAGAGGTGTGGGGTGTAGCAGTGGGCAGGAGGGATTTGGGATGTGGGCTCCGGCCCGGTGCTGCTTACCTGGAGCGGCTTCGGGCTGGCAGCGGGGCCAGGGCAGGCTCTCTACCTGCCTGATCTGACCTTGGCTCCGATCCCACGCCGCTCCACTCCTGGAAGCAGCCAGTACCCTGGCCCTGCCGGCCCAGGGGGAGTGGGAGCAGAGGGCTCTGTGTACCTTGGTTCCCTCCCCCAAAGCTCCAACCAATGGGAGCTTTAGGGGAGGTATCCACAGGCAAGAACAGCACGCGGAGTTCTCTGCTCCCGCCGCAACCGTCCCAGGGGCTGCAGAGACGTGCTGCCAGCCGCTTCCTGGAACAGAGCAGAACCGCAGCTCCATGGCGGTGGCAAATCCGCAGGCCGGATCCAGAGCCCTGACTGGCTGTACCCGGCCCGCGGGGCGTAGTTTGCCCACCTCTGCATTAGGATGTGCCTGGGCAAACCCAGCACATCTCGCACGCATGCTTATGGGAGCAACACAAGTTTCTGACCATCTGACTCCTCTTTGTCTCTTAAATGATGCAATCTGGCTTCAGGGTAGATCCTTCAACAGCCCTGCTTTATTCTAAAGTCATAAACATCTTTTACTTCACCAGATCAGAGCCTTAGACTTAATACACCGGACCCTCGCTAGAACATATGTCTATATAACACAAATTCGGGCATAACACGGTCGCAGCCATGGATCCCAAATTTAATTACGGTCATTAATTTTCATTTTAACCCGGTCCCCACTATAATGCAAGACTTGGCATGGATCCCAAATCCTGCGTTCTAGTGAGGGTCCGGTGTATTTTTAATCCACTTGTCCAAAGCCTTTGAATGGGTAAACCATAGACATCTTCTCTAATTGGCATGGCCAAACACAAAAGCCCCATGTGGCCAAGGAACACACAGCTCATCCCAGGGGCATGGGTGTATGCCTGTTTGTAAAAGCTGCTTTGAGACACCATTATGCTAACCTAATCCCGGGAAATTGTGCAGTGCAGAGCACCCTGAAATATGCTCTAATTTTTATTGGCTGCCAACAAACCAAAGGGGATGATATGGCTAATAGGCATCAGTGGGATCCAAATAACATTTCCCCTTTCTCCAAGCTATGGTCCTTAGACCAACCACCGGGAGTGGAGTTGGAACTACTTCACTGACTCCTTTCCATGGGAGGATTCTCTTATGCCACAGATCACTTTGTACTGCAAATGTAGCCCAGGATCCATCCCTATAAAGCTAGTTTCCTTTTTCCTTTTCTTTTCAATAGTGCCTGTCAAAGCCAGCCTCACCCCCTCCCATTGTGCTAGCCATCATTCAAACACATAACAAAGAGATGGCCACTGCTTCAAAGAGTATAAACTAACAATACACACCTAAAAAGAAATGTAGTATTTATGAGTGGCTCCAGATAGGAGACTAAAATCCCCTATATGTGCACACAGTAGTTTGAGCTTAGAGGAACTTTGGAAGTTAACACAACATTGTTCATGACAAACCACGTTCAAGGTGAAAGAACAATGCAGTCTGCCTCCCTATTTGGTCCATACTGTTTCCATCTGCTAGCAAGGAGGGTGTTCATACTGCTGGTTTTTATGCTATGGACTAGGAATTCAACACAATGAGGCAGGCAGACTGCATTATTCTTATATATTTCAATATGGTGCCACTGATTATAATCTGTACAGTAGAACCTCAGAGTTACGAACACCATAGTTACGAACTGACCAGTCAACCACACACATATTTGGAACCCAAAGTACGCAATTAGGCAGCAGCAAAGACACACACACACACGAAAAGCTAAATAAAGTACAGTACTGTGTTAAACATAAACTACTAAAAATTAAAGGGAAAACAGCTTTTTTCTTCTGCATAGTAAAGTTTCAAAGCTGTATTCATTTATAAACATTTGAAAGAACAACCGCAACATTTTGTTCAGAGTTACAAACATTTCAGAATTACGAACAACCTGCATTCCCAAAGTGCTCATAGCTCTAAGGTTCTACTGTAATCAAATATACACATAAAAGTTTGGCACTTCTGCTCTGTTTCAACAACTTGGATTCAACAGTCTAAATTAAAAAGACTGATTATACAGTCACAATGTCTCTCTTCATCCTCAATATGAAAGACAATAAAATATATGAAGGGCCTGATTCTATTCTAGTTTTACCTCTCAACTCCTCTAAATGCAGCACACTTACTCCTGATTTAAACTGTGCAAACAAGATCAAGATCAGGCCACAATGGTGTTAAACAACTGAAATTTAGGATAACACCCTTATTCTAATTAAAAATCTAATTGTTTTTTTATAATAGAGAATATAGCCAGTTAGGTCCAAATCCTCAAAGATATTTGGGCTTTTAACTTCCACTGAAATCAGTAGGAGTTAGGTATCCAAATATCTTTGAGGATCTCGGCCTTGGGCCCCAGCGCACCAAAACCTATTGTTACACCTTAATGAATTCAATGGACTTCAACCCGTGCCTAAATGACACACATAAGCGCTTTTGCTGTACCGGGATGCACTGCTGAATCGATGCTTTAATTCCCTTACTAGCCAAACAGATGCATGAAACACCTCTTCAATCTCCTTCAATATCAGGCGAAAGGATTTCATTAACCAATTTGTTCAATTTCTCACTTGTGTGATTTAACAAGTGTAAATGTTATTCTCTGTATCAAGAAATGTTTCTTCTTGTATTCACCATTAATCTCCCATAACAATCCATCCCATGATGTAATGCCTTACACTGCACTGGATATGATTTAACTTGTAGAGAGCCCTTCAGTCCATCAGCAAAATCAATGTAATTGTTAAAATGCCTTTTCCTTGTTAAAGCAATAAAGATTCCTCAAATTAAATGCCCATTTTACTATGCTCCCCATCAAAGCATGAAAATCCCTGATTGTTGTAAAAGCCGCTTTAGTCAGAAAATGGCGTTCTTTGATTGTTCAAAAGCAATTTAGCACATGGGCAAAAATATTTCACTTTAAATATGAGCCTAGAGAAATCAAGTGGAAATGTTGTGAATTGACCAAATTGAGTGAGTAAATGCCTTTTCTGTGAATAAGACTTCAGGATAGCTATATACTGTTAAACAGAAAGGAAGAGTGCAGCAGTTAACATGAGCACTAGAAATACCACAGCTAGGAAAGGGAATATATCAGGACTGTCAAGAGATTTAAAAAAATAATTGCGATTAATTGCATGATTAAAAAAAATTGTGATTAACTATGCAATTAATTGTTCTGTTAAACAATAATAGAATACAATTTATTTAAATATTTTTGGCTGTTTTCTACATTTTCAAATATATTGATTTCAATTACAGCATGCAATACAAAGTGTACAATGCTTACTTTATATTTATTTTCATTGCATATATTTACACTGTAAAAACAAAATAAATAATATTTTTCAATTTACCTAATATAAGTACTGTAGCGCAATCTCTTTATCATGAAAGTTGAACTTACAAATGTAAAATTATGTGCACAAAAATAATTGTGTTCAAAAATAAAACTACGTAAAACTTTAGAGCATACAAGTCCACTCAGTCCTCCTTCTTATTCAGCCAATTGTTCAGACAAACAAGTCTGGTTGGGAATTTTTTTATAGTATTTGATTTTTTGGTTGCAAAGTACAAATTCATTCAATTGAAACTGAGACAATGTTTTGACAAATTTCTCGTCTTGAAAAAAAGTTTTGAAATTGTCTAAATATCCTGTTTTGACATTTTGACAAACCTTATACCAGCAAAAGAGTACTATTGCCAGCATGGCTGATATCGTTCAGGGAAGTGGTTTAACTATACTGTCAAAAGAGTTGTCAGTATAAACTGTGTCTTCCCTAGGAGGCTTTGCAGTGTAGACCAGCCCTAAGTGTAGACCAGACCTAAGAGAATTTTGCCATTGGCTTGAATGGGGCCAGGATCTGACCCTAAGTATATTTCCCTTCAAACAACAGTACTGTTCCAGTACTGATTTTCTCCTTCCCCAATTCTGATTTCTAATAATCTGTGTAAAGTGTCCAAAGAAAACGAATTGACACACTGTACTGTAACTTTAATTTTTTTAACATCTTCTCTAAAGGCCCAGGGAGTCCTTACTACCCTGGATGCAGACAACACATTTATCACAATTTTCCCACTAATACACCAGCTCCACAGGGACACATATAAGTGGAAATGGCTAGTGGGCAAAGAAGTATACCAAAAATATGGCAGCTTAAGTGACAGTTATTATAGAGCATTCTGGTAAACATTCATGCAGCAGAGCACATTTCATCCTTTATTGTCTCCTTGCTGTCCCTTTAGATGAAGTATCACATGAAGATGTTACAGAACCCTTTGTGCTTTCCACAGAATAAAGCTGAAAAACGATCTTCAACGCACTGGTAGTCACTCAGAATGGCTCAATTCTCAGTAATGTATTATGCACACAGTCTATAGCGCTCTGTAGCTTTCCACATGATGAGGTTTTTCTGTACTATTCAGCAATGAATTATTCCTTAGCACTACGTCTGAATGCTGCAGGCCTTGTGTGTTCAAAACTCCATTGCCTTTAACAGGAGTTTTCCATGTGCTAAGGATGATGGATCAGGCCTAAATGTGAAGACAGTTCCATCACTCATAGAAACATAGGGAAGGGACCTCAAAAGGTCATCTAGTCCAGTCCCCTGCACTCAAGCCAGGACTAAGTATTATCTAGACCATCTGTGACGGGGCGGACCAGCCCTGCACTAGCCCAGGCAGGGGCAGGCCGGAAGCCCTGACAGCGGAAGTCCCGCCCCCGCAGTACTGGGCATGCTCCAGATGCTCAGGCAGTATAAAAGGAGTGAACCCAGCTCATTCTGGGCTGGCAGCTGAAGGAGAAGGACCTGCCTGGGGAGCTCCCGTGGAAGACCAGTCCCAGTCCCAGTCCCAGTCCCAGTCCCAGCCCAAGGCTGATCTCCGCCCGCCTGAAGCCTCGGACTGGGAATGGCCAGAGGGAACAACGGACCCGCCAACTTGCAAAGGAGCCGGGGCCGACTGGGAGACCCCTGCACCTATACCGGTAGGAAGTGACCCAGGGAGGGTGATGGAGTGGTATCTCCCGCCCCAGAGAGACTCAGCCCTGCTGAGTCGGTGAAAGGCGCTGAGCCACTGTTAGGGCCCTGGATCGGGGCCCGGTGGAGGTGGTTGGGCCCCAGACTCCCCTACATAGGCCACCACACCCCCAGGTGGGTGACCCCCACCCTCTCTATTGACTCTGGCCATTGGGCCACACCGCCCTGCAGTAAAGGGGCGGCTAGTGGCTCTGGCCAT